>CM021698.1:109411292-109478028 GCA_011074415.1 Stictonetta naevosa | reverse complement strand
ATTATTATTATTATTATTATTATTATTATTATTATTATTATTATTATTAATCTTCAACCCTAGATCTGCAAGATCTTAGTTCCATCCAGTTTCATTCAGGGAAAAATAAATAAAAATCTATTTTCAGAAAAGAAAGAAGGCTTTTTATATGGAAATGAGAAAATAACTTCTGCTCTAGTCAAAATGATACCTGTTAAGGGAAATGAGCTACCCAATGGAGCTGACCAAAGTGTAGTTTTGATAACCTCAAGAGTAACATTTATACAACATGAATATAGGTGTCTTTAACAACTTGTCAGACCTTCCAAGTTGATATCTATGAATAGTTAATACACAAGGGTGGACACAAATGAACTTACAGAATGATCAATATTTTTTTTGTCACTCTAAAAATGTACTAGAAGAGGAGAGAAGCAGCTCTAAATTTATTTTTTTTTTTTCTGTTTGCTTTTTCTTCACTTATCATCTTCAAGATTAAGAGTTAAAAATATGCTTTTAATAATCCAGGGCTGGAAAATCAAATTAGGAGTACTGCAAGAAATACAAACATAATGCAAAACTGGTATTTTTGTAACCATGCAGACTAAATAGGCAGAGAAAGAAATAAACTGGCAGAATGAACAAGGAAAGCACTGTCTTCTAGCTTTGTTTATTATGATCTGATTTAGATGCCTAATTTTTAGCTGCATTTTTACCTTTAAAAATATTTAATTTGAATGTCCTTCTCTAATGATAACAGAATCTTAATATGATCAGCACCTTCAACACAGTAGGAATCTCAGGGTCTGAGATGTAACATAAAGAGTTTAGCCACTGAAAGCATCTGTTCCCACAGAAGAAGCATTTCTGGTACACTTGAAATGAATTGCCTTCTGAACAATTCACAGCATGAAAACTCAGATGTAAAGGGCCACTGCTGCAGGGCTTGACCATTATTAGAAACTTTTATCATATGACATGCATTAGATGGGGTGTGAAAAGACAAGATCTTACAAACACAAATGTGCTTAAAATTGAGTGTTTGGCTAATTCTATTGAACTTCATGAAGCTATCATGTTATTGAAGCTGTTTGTGAGCATTGGAAGTGGAGAACACGCTTTATAAAAGAACAAATAGAGTAAAAACGATTAACTTTCTGAAAAGTGTTGGATTTTATTTGTGAAATTATTTTACATTTCTGATCACACAAGACTTTAGTGACTTATCCACAGTGCTTCCTGAAGAATTCCTGGTTATAGTAAATTATGTAAGAAAACCAATGGGATACTGTAAATGAAGATGGAGTAAATGTTTTACCATTTCTGTCTGCCATTTATAAACATTTGGTTTGCATTACTACGAGAATCATAAATCCTAGCCCAGGACACAAAAGGAATTGATGAAATGAAAACTCTTGTGTTGTGGAATCTTGCTATCCCCTGCCTTGTGTCTGCTGTGCTTACTGCAGCAGTCAGCCAGGGTCCTGCCTAGCAGATGACACTATTAATGAGCAACTGGAACTGTAGGTGAGCATGAATGTGGGAGAAGTTTAGAAATTCAAGTGGTCAGCCCTCATATCTCTTCAAAATTATCACAATGAATGGAAAGTGCATTACTGTAGGATTTTTAAGAGCAAGGGGAATTAGAATTTACATATAATTTTCCTTCTTTTGAGAAAGTTATACAGTAAGTAGAAACATTTAAGGGATTACAACTGTTGTGCAATCTCAACTACACAAAAGTACCTTCACGGAAAACTGAAGCCTGGTTTTTCAATGCAATAGTGTGGGTCCATCTTGCTTCAGCGGATTTTTCTTTTTATTTCCTTGAACAAGTTTCTCAGTTTAAAAATCCCAGTATTTGTTCTTGGTTAGTATAAAGGCCACAGCAGAAAGACCTAAACGAAACATAGAAATTGTATTTCTGTAGAACAGAGGAAAAGAAGAATGAAGCTTGACTCTTAGTGTTTCATGTAGGATAGTCATGACTTGGAAATAGCATGTTATGGCTGCTTTTGTAATTGTTCTCACGTGATCCCACTGAGTGGAATTATTTGCTTAATGTATGCAACTTGCTCCAAGGACTCATTCACTTGATTATGTAAAGACTACCTAGCTTTTCATTTATGTCACCTTAATATTTTATGTCCTTCCATCTACCCCAAACCCATGCAGCATTTTTTTTTTTTTTTTTTGCCAATGTCCTAGTACAACAGACACGGCCACATGAGAGGGTAAGAGAACTATACAATCCTGGGGTAGGTGTGCCACTGGGGGCTCTCCAAAGTCATCAGAAGCTCTTCAGGAAAAACCACCACAAATCACAACTAGAGTATTGATTCAGAGGTGGGCACAGAACCTGTCGGTGTTCTTGTTGCTGCTTATTAGCCTTTGGTGTTGCTTGCCCAGCATCTGTATTTTGTTTTGTGTGGGATTGTGGGAAGGACTGACTTGAGCACTTTTACTGTAATCATGTACTTGACAGTTCTCCTCTTTTTCACTGATCAGCTGTGATCAGAATCAGTACATGCAAGATGCTGTTTGTACTGTAGTCAGAGTTTCTTCTGCTAAGCTTTCTGCTATTTTGGAATCGTAATCCCTCTGGACATCCTATGAAGCAGAAGTTTAACTCATCTGCTGGAGAGTTGTCTCTTGATTTTACAATTTGTACTGGACAGTTACATTTTTTGAAGTTGAGTGAGAATACACATGCCATATTGGTTCATCTTAATCTTAGAATGAGATTCATTTAGCTTGAAGCCATGTGTCTTTCAGAGGAAAAAAGGAAACAACAGCAATGTTATTCTACAGTATGGAAGGTTCTTGGAATGTGGACTGTCTTGTGAGGGGGGTTTTTGATGCCTTGTCTGTCACAACCTTTTGATGATTTGTGACAAAATTATCTTGGTTTTACAGTGAAATGATATCCTATATGAATTTTGAGCCTAAGCCTTAGGACATAAGGAAAAACTTTTTTTTTTTTTTTTTTTTTTTTTTCGAGTCTAGATAATGAGAATGATCAAAAACTGATCTCAAAAATGTGAAGGTTGCTAGTCAAATACTATACAGAGTTGAACTGCCTAAGTTGAAAGGATTTGAAGAGCCTATTGACTCCATTGGTATTATTAGATTAGTAACTCAGCTTCGTCATTTCAGTAAAACAAAGATAGGGTAAATACCTGAAAAATGAAATAATGTGAAATGAAAATTATTACACATGGAAGTTGTTGTGTAAACAAAAATTTCTGTTTTCTGAAATAGCAGCATGTGTATGAGTTTGATTATACTAGCTGTAGAAATTTAATAAGAAAAACACCATGTATTTCTTGATACATGCATTTCTTAACAGATAAGATTGGCTATTCTGACTATTAAATAAAGTTTGAAACAATTTCTTAACTTACCAAATCTATTGTTGCCAAGTATAAAAATTAAGATGACAGGAGTCTGAAATACAACTAGAAACTTTTCTCTTGAATTCTGGATCTACAGAATTCAATCTAGCAGGAGTACAGAATTGCGTTTTACAATTAGAATAAAACAGATATACACAGACACCTTACTTAATTATGCTCTCCCCACTCCATAAGGTGTTCAATTGTTTTCAAGAGTGTTTTATTTAGGAAATATGTGTCCCTTACAAGTACCTCCAAGAGGTATTTTTGTTCCTTTGCTGTATTTCTTTCTTGTCCTAGTTAACCTTATTTCCTTCACCAGTGATGCCAATTGTTAAACTTTCTTCCTCCCTGTCTTTGCAAAATGCCAGTTTATAAGAATATGTATGCTAAGGTTTTCCACATCATTTTCTCCTTTGAAGTGCTCATGGATATTTGCTAAAAGAAAAATCTCTCAGAACTCCTGCTGGGTACCTGGTCTTCAAAATCACTACTTTAAATATGTGTCTTGTAAAAGACCACTCATTCTTAGTGAAGCATGGAACACTAATTATGTGGAGGAAACAGCGAATGACACAAACATAAACTAGGATGAACGTTGCTTTGTGACAGATGAAGGTGGAAATAATGTGTTTAATTCAAACCTAAAATAAATAAATAAGGGAAAGCAACTTGTGACCAAACATCAAATCCAGCCTGTGCAACTAGAAGCTTTTATACTGTTCAAAACTGTTTTCTGTTTTTTAATTTCTTTATTCATATCACAGGTATTGATATTTATATGTTAAAATATATAGATATTCATATCTATATATTTTGTGATAAGAAGCATTTTTTATAGGTTTAGGAAGCACATTTTATATGTTAGATACTGTCATAATCTACATGGCACATTTTAGTTATGCCTTTAATTTCTCTTTAAATGCAGTTAAGATTGACAAATGGAGTTAGAACTTCCATGCAGCTTTTATGTAAATTAGATTATTAATCTGAAAAATATTTTTGTCTTTGATCAATCATAACTCAAACTGTGGGACAAATGCTGTAAAAGATTAAAAATTATATAAATTAGGTCAAAACAGTAAAATGCAGTGGACAAAATTCTTTGATTTTCTTCAGCTAAAAAAAAAAAATCGTATTAGAAGGTTGAGAAAATCTAAATCATAAATGAAAGAGATCTGTTTAAGAATGTTCTCCAAAATGCTTCTTTTTGGGCATAAGCTATTGTTTCATATTCTCAAATAGATTTTGCTTTTCTGCTTTGTTTGTATGCTGTGCTTATTTGCCTTCATACTTTATTTTCCGTGTTCTCTGTTTGCTTTTCATTCTTCTCTGTGAAGCAAACAGCATGGAATATAGAAAACAAACTGGAGAAAAAATGAATACTCTGAGCATTTGTATCGAATTATTGAAAAGCATGAAATTGTGTTGCTATTCATTTGCTTGGTGAGAACTGAACAGAGAAGACTTGTGTGCTCTCATATTTCTGATGAGCCCCAGGCCTAGACTGTGTACCGGTGTTGCAGATTATAGACAACAGGAAATCATTCACAATTTTTGTACACAGACATTTCTCCTTTTACTTTATTGTAGTACTTTTAACTTTTATGTCTTTTGGGTTCATGTTACGGCAACACTTTCCCCCAGGGGCATGAATTCATATGTGGCTAATAAGGTCGTATTAAAGGATGTAATCCTTACTGGTGACAGTTTAGTTCAAATACAGGGTATAGCTTTCATTAGGGTACTGAACATGTCATATTTGTAGGACCCTTAGGATCACTTGAAAATGAGAAAGCCAAAATTTACCTTGTCAGGACAGGAAATGTCATGATGTAACTGCCACTACTGAGTATGAAATATTCCTGAGGCATTGTGGAGACCCTTTCAGGACTCCACTGTCAGGAAAACAAATAAACAATAAATAAATAAATAAATAAATAAAAGCAGGATCTCCAAGTAACTGAGGGTTATGAGAAATGACCGGCATGACTATTATGCCACTAGGTTAGGAGCTAGGATCTTGTTTTCAATGTATTTTACTAATTCAGATAAAAATGAGAGTAAGAATAATAGTCCCCAAACCAAACTGAAGCAAAAAGGTGGATTTCTACTCTTCTGCTCTTCTGCATCAATATATTTCACGTCTGTAAATAAGATTTTATGTAAGTATTCACAGAATGTATGAATGTGAAATATGATCTTAGATTTAAAAATGCATAGAGGTATATATAAACATTTAGATCTAAAGAACAGTGTATATACATAAACACACACACAGACTGAAAGAACAATTTGCTGTGTAGCTGTTAAATAATTAACACCTATTTCTATATGAAGAATTTGCATTTAGTTCAGTTGTATGCTGTGCAATATTAAAACATTTCTTACTTTCTAGGAGCCTTAAATGGCATTGATCTCAGTCACACCCAAAAGGTTTTTGCAAAGAGGATTAATTTCCTTACAAATCAGATAGCTAAGCTAGGTAGAATGAATCACCCTTAGAGATGTTGATGCTTTTCCATCAACTAAATGGGAAGGTAAGGCTAGATGTCTACCTTTTAGGTGATGGAATCATGCTCAGTAGATTTCACCATACAGGTCCTATATCAGTTTTCTTAGTATCCTGCCTCTGTCTTATGATTAAAGACTAATTGTACATTTGTGTGATTTGATCACTGACTTGTAAAAATGCATCTCCTTCTTCCAAGGAGGAGGCATGACTTGTTTGTTAGGCTCAAGGGACATCACTGTCACAGAAGTGACTGAAATCTTCAGAAGGGAACCTGCTGGTAAAATGAGACAGCTGAGGTGGCAACTGAGTGCATTCTTCTGACTGAAGGGAAAGATTGGAAGTTCATGGGAATGACAGACTACTACTACCAGTAGTAAATTGTTCTGAAAGTGCAGAGAGGCATATTCTCCACTCTCTATGTTCTAGAAAGATTGTCATGAAATAAAATCCTTAGAAGTATGAACATTTCTCCATCCCTTGATTTTGTTGGTGTTTTATTTAAATATGATATTCTAGAGTAGAGAAGGCGAGCAGTAGAAAAGGAAAAAAGGATTTTTCGTTGTCTGAGAAATAAACTTTGGTCTTTTTAAAAAGTCTGCATTTTTCTTTTTTCAGATTGTCATTGGAAAATCATTCTCTATGATACATTCTTCTTACATACTCATGTATGAGTGACAGGCAGAATTTGATGTGTCATTTGAAATATTTACCTAATTTTGAATGAGTAGAGACTTTTTTTTTCCTTTTTAGAAATCATTCTCTAGTTAATTTAATTACTTGATGTGGATGATAGGTGTGTATAATACAGGGGAATCATTTAGTGATGTGAATATTGCATAATCCTTGAAAAGAATCTAAAAACTTCACCTCACAATTTATCAGAGTGTAATTAACTTCTTTGAGAAGAAAAATTGCTTCCTTAAGTCTTAGCTTTGCTAAGCAAGTCTTTTAACATCGCCACTGACTATAGTTATTCTAATATTCTGAAAATGCGGAGTGCCGTTGATTTATCTTGAAGTAGTCTTGTTAATCTGCAGGAAGTCATCTAGTGTCCTCCTGCCTCTGATATAGGATTATGATGGAAATCTACTCTTCTTGCTGTAAATCCAGTAACAAAACCACTGCTGATTATATTCTGTTTGTATTTATGCCTTCTGAGAACCATCAATATTGTACCACCTATCAAGTAATGCATTTGGCTGTGTTTTCATCTGAGTTATTAATTCATCCCAAACTACATGTTTTTCCTTTCAGCTTTAATGGTCTGGTTATCTATATTTTACAGCCGTGGTCAAGATAATTACTTTGAGTTCCTGCCACAAAGAGAAATAGTCCTGTGCACTGAGGTGACCGTGCTGGTACTCATGCATAAAGAGAGTAAAGAGAGGGTGTAGACTCTTCTGACATATTTGCTGACTATGTGACATTTAAAGACATTTCAATGTACTGCTGTTATAAGGAGAGGTTTTCCCAATCTTTCTTACTAGTATATACCTATTCAGAGATGAAAGCATTCAGTCCCCAATTTCTTTTGCCTTTAAATTCTATACAGGAAATCACAGCACCTTTTCTTGAACAGATCTATCCACTACTTTGAATTCATTAAATGTGATACAATTGAAACAAGAATTCTAGTGCAGAGTGAATGAAAGAGAACAGCAAAACACAAAGGGCTAGATTAATCCTCTCTAATGCCATACATTAGAGTTGGTATGTCCATAGTGCAGACAGCTCTTCTAGTCTCTCTTGCTGTTGATGGAGAGAGTGAGGGCAGTGAAGGTATGGATGGGCTTGACTGTTCTTCAGAATTTCCTGTCTTTCTGAAAAGAACAGAAGGTAATGTTCTTGTTATCCTGTAAGGCTGTGGACCCATGAGCTTTTACTTGTTGCATCCCTTACAATCAGAATTCATAGTAAACCCAGTTTTAGTGACTTTCTACTGAGTCCATCTTCAAAACATGTGCTGTTCCTTTCCTGTAACTAATGCATATGTGACTGGGTTTTTAGGTACAGATAGTATTAATCATCAATTGCTTTATTTTAAGAGATGTCAGTGTCATCAGTTAGTGATAACCTAAGTAATGTGAAGCAAGTCTGTCTTATGGGACCCAAGCTAATTGCAAAGACTACCAGTACAATGTTCATGGTCATCAATAGAATTAGAGGAATAGGCTGCATTCCCAACAACAACAACAACAACAACAAAGTATTTTTTTAATCAAATGTTCCATTCAAAAAGCTAAAAGGAAGAAAAAAATAAAAAATAAAAATAAAATAATAATAAAAAAAGCAACAACTAGCATAAAGCCGGCTTGAATATCTGTACTACACACTTAGGATAGTGAGTTAGTTATGGACATCCCACTATGTAAGGAAATCTGAAATTCCACAGAAAATAATGTACTACACTCAAACAGTTAGGGGTGCACAGAGCTGTCATCATTGTTAATCTGTATTTACTATAGATGTGTATTAACTTGGTTTTAGTATTGCTTGCTGTAATTTCTATGAAAATATCAATGCTGACCTCAGAAAATCATAAAAAGTAGTTTAAAATAAACTTTTAAGATAATGTAAAATATTTTTTTCCTCTTCTCGTGAATAAACATTTTACTGAATGAGGGAAGTCCTTGTCTCTGGAGTAAATCAGGTGTTCTTAGTCTCTGTACATAGAGAAAAATTCATTAATTGTGTGACCAGTCTGTGACAGAAGCACTAGACCAGATTTATCCTGGAGGAAAATGCAACATATGGGAAGACAGAAGACAATGTGTGTTGTGGGAGGTTCTTTTTATGAAACATGGAGTCACTGTGAACACTGCCCAGAAAATCAGAAAATTGGAATTGGTTCAAGCACAAATAGATTAATAGACACACTTCAGTTAGCAAGAGAGATGACAGATAAATTACCACATAGTTGCTACAATAAAGGATGCAGTACCCAAATCTCATCTTCTACATGGTAACTGGCTTGAAGTTGTTTGAAAAATTGCTTCATAAAATTAAATTGGGTTGTAGAGGTATTGTATCTGGTTTAAATTAATTTTGACTGCTACATGGATCCAAGCAGAAAGTGTTTGTGCTTTGTTTCCTTTTTCTGCTTAAACCTTAGAAGTTATGCCTGTTGCTATGGTGTCTTCTTCTAATTGCAGAATTATTCCCTAGGTATTACTCTGATATCCCACATATCCTATAGCTAGCTAGCTTCTAATTTCTGTTTCAAGTAGATTTAAATTAGTAGCAGGATTTAAAATTCTGAAATGATTAACTAGCAATCTCTTCTGAAAGGGAGAAGATAAAATCTTGTTTCTCTTGAGTTAGTAGTAGACTCCCACTAAACAAGATGAATGGACAAGTGCAGGTAAAGTTGCATTGTACTCTTATGGCCTTAGGTACAGGATGCTTGGAAACTCTTATTTTTCTGAATCATGCAGAATCACAGAACCATTATTCTACAATAAATAATAAATGAAATCTTAGGTCAAAGTATTAGATCTTCATGAGTTGGTAGCACAGGATTTACATAGAGGTAATGTAAATGAATAGTTAAATAGAATTAGAGATAAGAGAAGAAATACCATTCCAATTTAAGCACAAGTAGTAAGTGGAATTAAAGGAACAGCAACAACGTTAGGGAAGAAGCTAAAGTCTAACAGTACAAGGTTTCCTGGGAGTAAATTAGGGGATCGCTAGGACTTAATAAAGCTTAATAATTCTAGAAATGAAAGAAAAAAGTAAAAATCAAACATTTCAGAGCAACTCCATTAATAGCTACAGCAGTATAAATTGAAGAATAGGAATAGGAGCAATAATAAATACTTATTTTGACCTTAGCTTTTAAATAATTAAATTTCATGACTTCAAAAAAAATGCAGAATTCAGGCATTTCAATGTCTAGACTTCATAATTATGCAGTTTAACACAGAAAGGCATTACTGGTACTGTTGAAAAATGAAACAGTTTAAAATGTCCTTCTAAAAATAGTGCTTGCTGATAGCAGCTGTTTTGGGACCACTGTTACTGACCAAAATGGGTGGTTAGATATTTTGAGTTTGAGTCAGGGCTGAGGAGATTTTTGAGTAAGAACACAAGTATGGCTGAACGTCTTGTGAAATGTGTTAATTTGATTCGTGTCATTATGGAACAATGCTAGGGCCACATGATGAAATATAACCTTCTATTTCAGAAAAACAGAGTGATTAGTGTACATGGTTCTTGTATCATGCAAAGGAAGGGCCCAGCAATTTGTGTAAATAGAGGGTTTGAAGGGCAAACATTGAGACTCTAGTCTGGGAGATAAGAGGACCAGGGAGTTTTTTTAGGAAACTGCTGACTTTTGCATGGGATGCTGCCCAAGCCTCTGATATCTGACAAAGAGATCCACCAAATAAGGAGAAAGGGGGAGTTGAAGGACGACTGAAGGACAAAGCCTGGGAGGAAGACTACGAGCCTTCAGCACAAGAGACCCTCAGAAGGACCACCAGAGACTAATATGCATGCGTCTGGAGAGGGTTCGGATTCCGGGAACTAATTATAATAACCCTGCCTTTTCTAGGAATAGTGATGAGTATGTATTAGTCTAGGAGCATAAAAATCAGCCACCTGATGTGATAGGTGTGCGTCTTGGTGGAGCAGAGACTCCCGGCACACCCAGCGCTGTTTGCTTGCCTCTATTTGCTTAATAAATTACAAACTTTAATTAGAATCCTATTTGGGATTCAATCATTTATCTCAGTCTCTTGTCCTCAAATATTGAGATGAAGCAAAATTCCTTCTGATCAAATCAGATTCAGTGTTCAGACCTAACATTAAAAGACTAATAGAAGTATATGGAAAGTCATGTCTGTCTAAGTAAGCCCAGATATAATTCCCAAAATGATATTAGAAATCAAATTGGGAAATACAAAGCAATACTACTAAGTGAAAACTTTTGTTTATGTATGAGGAACTTGTTCTGTCGTGAAGTCAAATGCAGTGAGATGACTACCATTACCAGATAGAAGACACCATTTTCTCCATCCACTTCTGGGTATGTTTATTTTCAGAAATCTTAAGTGAAACTCTTGCGAGTCACTTTTTTCTCCCTATCCCACATGTTATTAAGACCAAGGAACTGTAGTGTTCAAAAATACTGTATGATGTGTATAATATTAATTGCAAGCTGGGAAAATGTTATTCTTTACTCAGATTATGCATTGCATGTTACTTCATTTTACTGTTTACTGTCTGCTTGAAGTCAAACTGCTAAGCTGGGGATTGGCATGTGCAAGAACCTGAAGAAGGCTAAGATTTAAGAAAGTATTTGCTTTTTTGTTTGTTTGTTTTTCTGTATGCATTTTTTTTTCAAAGTAATTTTAAAAAAGGTCATTATTTGACAATATTAACACTATATCTAAACACTATTAGAATATGCAGGTTTTATTTGTGGTGATTCAAGTTCAGGATGCTCAGAGTGCTGAAAAGCTGTTTCTGGTAAAGTGAGTGGAGAAGCTCCACAAATGGCACTGGACCTTTCAGTACATTGTCCACAACAATTATGTCTTCCAATGTCTTTGTAAGAGAAACCCATTTGCTTAGTGTAGTGTGCACTGTGTTCCAGGTGCACGCTGGTGCAGCGGTACCTGTGCTGAAGTCTGTGCTGCCATACATTTGCCATCAGCATCTACGTACTGCAGAACCTGGGAGAGGCCAGGTTGCTTAGATCAGTTGATAATCCCTGAAGAAAAAAAACAAACAAACAAAAAAAAAAAAACAAGGCTGAATTAGCTTCGGTATCTGATCATGAAAAGAACAGGCAAGGGCCTGGGAAGAGGTCTGGTAAAGTCAGAAGAGCATCTTATAAGACACTACTTACGTATCAGTATTGACACTATACATTACACGTAGAACAACTATCAGCTCCTATTCCAGAGTGAGTCGGTAAACTGGTGAGAACTTCAATACTTGTCTGTGTATTGACATTTCAAGTAATACATCCAGACAAGAAAAAGCTTTATGCCATTTCCTCATGGAACCTGACATTTATAGTGAAGATTAGGAACCGAGGTTGTGTTCCTGCTTTACTGCTTTAAGGTAATACCTGTGGAATAGTAGGTGCAATAGCGTAAAGAAATGCTAAGTTTTTGAGTGTACTGTTTAATACTGTGACCTTCATTATTTAATGCTTCTGCTTGTTGCATGCAGTAATGCTGGTGGGAATGTGTTTGGCCCTTTTTTTGACTGCCACCAACTCAATAAATAGGCTTTTGTCTCCCATCTATCTATATTGTTCCTTTGAGCCAAAGTTTTGGCTGAAAACTTTGTTTGGATTTATTGTAGATACTGGGTAATTGAGTTAATATTCTCTAAAAGTCTAAATGTTTCCCCACACCCCCACACCCCCACATTGCACCTTATCTCACATTCTCTCAGTGTTGACATTTAAACATGTAATTGTTTTGCTTATATTTGATAGATGCAGTGGATATAAAGAGAGACTTGCATGTACACAGAATCCAATTTTGTGATATGTTTAACTGTTTCAGAAACAAGAAAGCAGTAATATATTTTCTCAACATTAATTTACAAGTATATTTAATATAAAATACACAAAATTATACAAAACATACAAAATATACGAGTATATTTGATATAAAATACACATTTGGTATATCTTGAACTATCTGTAGTTAATTGCTTACTAACAAAGGTAGTTGTCCTCAAAAGTTTTATTAAGGTGATTTTCAGATTTGTCAGCCATGTTTCATTATATTTTGTGACAGACAACACAACTGTTGCTTTAAAAGTAAGAAAGAAGCAATTTTTATAATGTATTTCATTAGTTTATATTTTTTAGTGGGACCCCTATGAATCTGTTGTAGGATATTTGTATAATAGTTTTGTTAATAGTAATTTTATTAATGAAGGTAACTTTAGGTTAATCCCTGAACACGATCTTAGTTTATGTGTTGCTAGCATTCCTAAATGTATTTTTTCTTTTCTATATTTCTGTATTTCCTCTGTTGTACAGACAGACACCTTCTATGATTTCACAATGCTATGTGTTAGTTATTGTTTCTTGTCTACATAATGGCCTTGGCCATCACAGCATCTCTAAAGTCCTATGAAAACTGAAGTCACTCATGGCTTTCCTGGGATTTTCTTGCTTCCACATTAGAGTGCACAGGAACTCACAGTATCTTGTGATTACGTAACAGAATAAGGAATTCAACACTAGACTTTGATTAGGGAACGAAAATGTAAAACAGATATCTATTTATCTCCTCCTTGTAACATAAATGATAAATGCATGAGAAATATGACAGAATCACAGAATCATCCAGGTTGGAAGAGACCTCCAGGATCACCAAGTCCAACCTCTGACCTAATACTAACAAGTCCTCTACTAAAGCATATCACTAAGCTCTAAATCTAAATGTCTTTTAAAGACCTCCAGGGACTCAACCACTTCCCTGGGCAGCCTATTCCAGTGACTAACAACCCTTTCAGTAAAGAAGTTCTTCCTAATATCCAACCTAAACCTCCCCTGACAGGTACTTATGTATCTTTAAAAGCCTTACAAGCCAAGTTCTAAGCCACTGGACCAGAAGAGGAATATATGATGGGATGAATGTATTTTTTTTTTTTTTTAAGTATAGGTTTTTCTTCTGTTATTGCCAGCATCATTGTATCCCAAGAACCTGAGGGTAATCTAGAGAGCTATATATATAGCTTTTGGATCTCCCATTTAACATGATCAGTTTTTCCAGGGTTTTATCTGAAGCTTCTGTCTTTGACAGAATTCTACAGGTCAAAGAGTTTGTTAATTATTTTCTTAATGGCGATGCTCATTGCATCAAAGATTACTCTGAATGAAAACAGGTTATGAGATAGCATTAGGTTTCCCTGAGGTCTTTGAAATGATAAAAAAAAAAAAAAAGTCCTTTTTTTGTGTTATGAAGAACATGGAGTTTATATCATGGATGGGTGTCTGGACAGTAGGATCTGAGCAGTGCTTTGTGTTCTGCCTTGATTTGTTCTGTATGCCATTGCCACTCTGCTTGTTTATCCTGCTCATGAAATAATCATGTATTCTCTCAGAATTCAGAGAGGAGCCAGTCAAAGTTGATAGATACATACATAAATGGCATGGGAGAAAAAAAGGCTTTGAAAATTAAATTTGGAAATCCTTTTTGGTGTGTGACAGATATGAGAGGTACACCAGTCCTTCTCTCTGCTAGTTTGGTTTTTCCATACAAAAAGTGATTGGTTAGTTATCTCAAAGGTCCAAAGCAGGAAGCAGCGTATTTATGATAAGTAAAATTGGATTTGGTGTAAAGATTAATAACATGAGACACTCAGTGGAACTTATTAGCCAAGAAGCTTAGCAGGATGGATTCTGCGTTTCTAGTAAAATGATAAAAACATATATAAAACTCAAGTAATTTATTAAAAATAATAATAATAATGCTTCAGACCTCAAATGTCACCACATCAGGAGCTCTCTTAAGGTTTAAATACTTTCATTTATTAAAAGTCAAAAGTTGAAACCACAGTGTATCTTCCTTACACCATTTATTTACTTACTTTTAGAACCCTGCTTTGTGGAAAACGCTGTTGGAGAGAGATTTTTTAGTATTCAAGAAAGATTTGGGGAGAATACATTTCAGTGAGAAACATAAATTTGCTAAAGCATTGTAAAGGCAGAACATTTTCTTGGTCTAAATCTAACTTCTAAATCTCATTTTGTAGATGTTATTTCAATGTTTTGTTTGTTTGTTTGTTTTAGTATGTGTTAGTGTACACATGAGAGTATTTGGAATACAGAATGTCTTCCTGTAAAAATATTTAGCAGCTGTTAACTCTGTTAGGTTCCCTTCCAATGCAAACATGTATTCTGACAATCCTGTGTCAAAAACTTGCTTGCCACTGGAAAATGATTGCAATTCCCTCTTAAATAAGTATAGATTTCACTGTTTATTGGAAATAACTCATATAATTCCTTTTCCATAGGCACAGATAATGTGGTTGTGTTTGTTGTTTGTTTCTGTGCTGTGTGTACCAACAATGATTTCTAAAAGCCTGCTCCCACTCATCATTTTAAAGGTTTTGGTTATTGTATTGTATGGTTTTGTAATGCATTTTACTTTACTAGTGAACTTCCAGTACTGCTTTTATGAGTAAACGAGGTAAAGTAAGTTGAAGTTTTTGTCTTGATAGAAAAATGTAGCAAATAATGAAATACACAAGGCTTGGCATCATTTCTCTTGCTGTGACAGTGGGAAGAATACTGTGTTCCGTCCTGCAAACAAGCTCATCAAACATTTCTCACCTTTCCTGTAGTCTTTATGTCCTTTCCTAATAAAATAGGTGGCTCATTTATTCTACAGTTGTGATATCATAATACTATACCAATTTTAGTGAGGATGGTAAGTGCCTATTCTGATTCATCATGACTTCTATCAAACTGACATATGAATCAGATTGTTTGAAATCAGTAACAGTCCTTCAGCTTAGAAAGATTAATTAATATTATCAATTTCAAAAGTACATGTTGTGTTTAGATCCATAAGGTCAATAATTTGTTCAGAAGAATTCAAAAAGCTACAGAGCAGTACTTAAGTCTACATGAAGACAGTCTGTATGTATGTCTCTACCATAATATGAGTATCTGCCACTTGTGCTGAGTTTATACAGTTCACTTTTCTCAAACATATATGATTCAGCATTATAGTTCTTAACTGTTTTCTCCAAAGGTCTGTGCAGCACTTTCTATTACTGCTTTGTTAATGCAGATTCTACTGTCGTATCTTCACTCTCCCATTAAATTAATGTTTGGCTCTTGTTCAACAGCACACCCATTTTCTGATGATGGATCAGTTTGTTAGCAGTATAAACCTGGTTTTGTCATGTGAATAATCATTTAAAATTTTGCAGTGGTATAAATATAATACCCAAGCAGATTCTTTCCTCCTCCCTCTCTTTTCATTACCTGCCCTAGCTTTTAATTTTATATGCTTTCTGTCAACCCATTCATCCCTTCGTCTACACCATTCATTGCTCTTTCACACTTCCTTTCTTATTTTCTTTCTTTTCTTCATAAATTATCCATGGTCTTAAGCTAAATAATATTAAAAAAAAAATCTTTTTTCTTTTCTTTTTTTTTTTTTCCTTCTTTTTTCATATAGTTTAGGTACTAAATTCATCCTCCCTCTTTGCCCTTGAATTCTTTCAGTGTAAATAAAAGGTGCCTAACACTGTTCTGCAATGTGGACTCCCTGTATTTTGCTCTGTAAAAAACAGTCTTACAGTTAAAAGTAGATGCCTCTGTTGTTCTTATGCTGTTTCTGCTGTCTCAGTTGTCTTTTTCACAGTACATCATTCTCATTCCTCATCCAGTCTCTCCCTTCTTGAGCTTCACCTTTTTTTTTTTTTTTTTTTTCCCTGCTTTTTCAGGTACTGCCTTCATATCTATCCTTCTTCTCTTTCTTCTCTACTCTTATATCCATTCAGAGAGTTAGAGAGTTTCAGCTCTCCAGTACAACAAAAATACTGCTATTGAAATTCACGTTCCTCTAACCACATCGTCCCTCTTTAAATACTTGTGTTCTTTCCTTTACCTTCAGAGACATGTTTCTTCCCTACCCTTTCTGATCTGATGACCTCAGTGTCATGCTCCAAATACCTCCTAATTATGTGTTGCTTCTCTCTCCTTTTAGCTATGTTAGCCTAAGGTTTTGTCTCCATCTATTCCACCTTTCATAACAGTGACCCATTTCTTCTCAGCTACGGGCTTTCCTGTTTCCTGAGCACTTGTTTTCAACCTTAGCAAAATATCTGTCCTTAAATCCCACACAATCATGGAATATTTTCTAATTTGTTCATATCTGCAGTGGTACCTGCACGCCACCTTTATTGAAGGTTTATGCTATACCTTATCTTGTGAAAGATGCTCTGAAGAGATTACTTTAAAGTATCATGTAAATACGCAGCATTAGAGAAAGGATGATTAATATTATTATGAATTATATTATTTCAGACAAATTTAGAAATCCTTCTAAGATACTTAGGCTTTGTGCTTTCCATCTCATCATTTTTGGCTCTCACCTTGTAATGTACTTTTCGCTTCACTAAAAGTATGATAATGAGGCATGCATAATTGAAATGAAAATCTCTTCAGAACCCCGTCTGATTGAGTATGTTGAGAATCATAATCAAGTACTCCTGAAGTTACAGAAAACTATGCATATTGATGCACAGCAAAAAAGTCTGGGCTCTGCATGAGTCGCTTAGTTGGCTGACATACTGTCCTTAGAACTGTTTTAATCACAAAAAAAAGTATCAGGGGTACACTAATGGACAGTAAAACAAGTCAATAATCCTGCATATGCACAACAAAAGAGCTCTATAAAGTAAGTGATTAAATAATACTGGTAGTTATTCAATGCATTTTATGTACAGAAATGGTCTCCAAAGGAGCAGAAAATCCACAAGAACAAGAAATTCTTGTGTCTTTGATACACCCACGATTTTATCTACAAATGCATATTTACTTGTAGATGCAAATATTTATTCAATTATCTTGCATACTGAGGCTATTCTCTCCTGACTTTTTGGATAGTGAAATATGACCCCCAACACTCTGTAATTCTGTAATGCCTTTTCTTCCAACAGCTCCTGTAGTTCAGTAGGATTCTTCTGAACAGGTGATTTCTCTCTCCGAATTACAGATATTGCTAAATTCTATAATATATGCCCTGCTACTAATGCATAATTACAAAGGTGTGACATAATGTGACATAGAAACGTTTAAACAATTAAAGTGAGAAAGTCAGGGCATGAAAAACTAAGAAATGCCAGCAGTAAGATTCTCTGCGCAACCTTAATGCAATTTATAATCTATATTATGTCAGATAAATTTTGTAACTGCACAATAACCTATTAAAAACCAAAGTTCCTCACTTGGTGTATAAGGCGGACAGCACTGACAAAAGGTATATTACAGAAAGAACAGCATTACCTGTTCTTGTAGTGTCGCTGTGCTGTATTTGTTTTGAAACAGCAAGATTCCTTGAGGTGAAATACTGTCATTAGCTGTTTTCTTGCACTCTGTGATAGTTTCAGGATGCTTTATTATATTGCAACATTTCTTTTTAGAATATGACTGTTATGCATTTCACCCTTTACATAGTTGTAAACGTTACGTAGGAAAAGATTAAGGCCAAAATTATCAAAATTATCATGCTATGATAACACAAGGAAGATGTTGAAGCCGCAGGTGGCACCTGTGATTTGCATTTCTTGTTCATCATGCAGGGATTGTATGGTTGTGTCAAGAGAAGAACTCAGCATTTCTGAGTAGTGTGCAGGGGATGTAACCTACAGCACTGCTCCTGGCTGCCTTGCCGTGCTCAGCTGTGGCCAAGACATTCGTCATGAGGGCACTGTCTGGCCAGGGCAGTAAGTGGGGCACATGTTCTGTGGGGTGAAAAATGGTATATGAAAACAAACAAATAAATACTTGTTAATATATGTATGCCAGGAACTTGAAGTAATGCTCTGTGGATGAGTTGGTGTTACTGCTCACTGACTTTGGAGTACTTGACTGCATCTGCAATTCATGTGCTTCTTGTGTGTTTTTTGATGTGCACTTAATGCTTTTTTGTTTGTTTGTTTTCCTAGTGTGTGGTGTATTATTATTATTATTATTATTATTATTGTTTTTTCCCTCTCTGGAAGCCAAAAAATTAGAAATTGAATCATGCATTCCTATCCCCAGTTTGGTTTAAGTATTTTAGATGCTTCAAATATTTCACAGGACAGCCCTTAGTGAGCGAAGGTAGTAGTGTTAGTGGAACAGGTGAAAGCCTTTTTTCTCAACAGAGACTTGCTTCTAGTCAAGAACAGACGCATACGTGTCCTATTTATTTTACAGCTTTTTGCTAGATAGTACAGGACCGTAAGGACTCAACACTGGTTGATATTTAGCCTGTTGAGATGCATCCTCAGTTGGTTACAGACTTCTTTTGTCTGTTCTTCCCTGTTACTTTGTTTCATCTTTCCCTATCTCTGCCTGCCCAGATCACATCCTCTTTTTCATCCAAGCACTTCGGACAGCAGTAAGAGGAAATACACAAAAGAAGAGCTTTCAAAAAAGGTATATATATATAGCCTGGCAATAGATAAGAAACCCAAAGAAATAATTCTAGAGACAAATCTACCAACTCCTGTAGCCACAGGATGCAATTCCCTGGTACATAAAAAGATGAGCAACATGAAAATAATAATAATTAAAAAAAGTACTGGATTTACCATGCACTATAAAGCTTCAGAGATTTTAGAAGTCATAGTCTTATGAGAACATGTAGAACTTATGTCTGCTAAAATAAGTTGAAGGCCCATACATTGCCTAATGAGGTCAGTTCCATATGGAAAAGCCTGAAGAAGTATTTCTGACATAAAAGCCATATTCTGGTTTAATTCCATGTTTCCGGATATTATGATGTAAGACCTCAGTTTCTAAGAAACGATTTTTAACCTGGAAGAAATCTTTTTCTTTCCTCAGTTTCACTCTTAGAAAGAATAAATATGTTTATAGCTGATACTTTCCAACAGAAAAAGAGAAGAGAGAATCAAGAAATCAAATGAAGAAGACCCTTGGTACAGTAAATGATAGCATAAGCAACATTTGCAAAAAAGGCAGCATGTGAAAACTGTCTTCTTATGAAAACTAACACTGTATATTATATCTACAGTATCTCGTGTGTTAAATTAAGTGCAGAATGCTCTGCGTGAAAATGATATTCTAAATTAACTTGAATTTAATATAGATCCTTCTGTTACAGGCAGAAGCCTTTATGTCCCTAGCCTTTTTAAGGTAAGGACTGCAGCTCTGGACATTATCCAGCTTTTGCAGTTAATTATGACTGTAGACAAGCTTCTAAATTTTGAATCTCAGTCATATCTGTGGTGCTGCTTCCTCGGTGTCTAAAAGAGGTTTGGCTATTAATGGAAGCTTATTGGCTGAGATATTATCCAGAAATACTGACACTATATATGTATTTTTTTCAAGCTTTTTTATATAGATGGCATAACACTGTGTTATATTTAGTACTAAGTTAAGGCACTTGCTAATGTTTAGAGTTCAGTTTTATATAGAGGAATATTCATTATGAAGAAGTAATTAACAATCATAAAATCAGATGTGGAAAAATCATAAAAGTACTATAAAATAGTCATATCAGAAAACATACAATACCATAAATGTCTTTTAAAGTACATTTGATACAGAAAATGAAGAGTTTAAGTCCAAAAGCATGTCTTTTAAAATAACTGTTAGAAACTTATAACCACTAAAATATTGTGAAATATTTTACATAACTATTACACCTGCAGTACAACATTCTACTTGTTAAATACTAAAACATAATAGAGTTTTATTACATTCAATTCTTGTTACTAGTGCACAATGCAGTTCGTTTCTACCAGCAAATCACTGTTGTTCCTAGCTGAGGCAAATAAATGTGCCATTCAGGTTGGACTCCCATTCCAACCTTAGAGCTTCTCAACTACATAGTCTGTAGGACTAGTCTTCTACTTTTCTACTGATCTTTATTGTGTATTCTTTTGTTTTACTTATGATTATATAAGGTTATGAGAGAGACAAGTTTTTAAGGAGAAATATTATAAACCATGGTTTTATTAAAAAAAAAAAAAAGAAAAAAAAGAATGTAAAAGCTCAGAAGATGACTGTTGAGCAAATCCAGATTTCCCAGTTTCTTCTCCAATACTGTAGAGCACTAAGACAACTTCAGCTTTTAGGTCCACATTCTGATTGATTTAAATTGTAATTGTTAGGAGGTAGTAGGAGAATAGGAGCCATAATGGCAGCAGAGAAACAAGAGTCAGGAAGATGAGTTGTACGGCAAATAGGTCATATGAGAGCATTGGAACAAATTAAAATGTTACAATCTGTGTGAAAGAAAAAGTTGTTGGAACTGGTTAGATATCTCTGATTGACTTTGAAGATCAGAAGCTCTTGGGATAGAATACTGCAAAAGCTGAAAGCAAAAGACTGAAATGTGAGCATTCAGATGATAAAATATATTATTAAGGATAAAAGGATAAGGATAAAAAATAAAATAAACATACTGTTGTTGATAAAGAGGAAGGATGAACTATTCCTTTTATTCTGCTGGAAGATTTTACATATCGTACTAAGAGATGTGGTTTAGTGATGGGAGTAGGTCAGATAGGTTGATTTGATGATCTTAAAGTCTTTTCAAACCTAAATGATTCTGTGATTCTGTGATTCTGTGATTCTGTGATACTATCTCACAGCTAAATGCTTCAGGAAGCTTTATGTTAGCTAAACTAAGGAGGAACAATATTGTTAGTAATTGTTATCTTGAAAATATCGTCTTTGAGGAAAGTGAAAATATAAAGCCCTCTATGTTTCTACCCTACAGTAACGGGTGTCCTGAACTGAAGGCTTCCAATCTGTGTCTATCTCCCCAGTCAAGGCAAGAAAAAATATATGAGAAATGATTATATATAAAAAAGCTGTTCAGATACAGTAATGAAGACAGAGGAATAAATATCATGCATGTAATTTACGTTACACAAATCTTCCAGGGATTTGTCTGTACGAAGAAAATTAAAGCCACATAAAGTCACATTTTGTGACAAATTCTTAAGTTTTGTTACAAGTTTAGTCATAATTATTATTTCATGATTTAATTGAGCTTCTGGATCCCAAGAGCGGGATATAAGCAACTAAAATCCTCAGTGCTCTTGGACCTTTTGTTTGCTAACATGAACCTGCCTTTGCCATGTTGGTCTGTAAGATGTGTGTTTGATCAACTAAGAAAGGACATTCCTGCACTTTATTCCTCAGTGTGGAAAGTCCTTGATATTTATGCTTATTTCCATGATTTCATCTCATGAAAGACTAACAAAATACATCAAAACAATACTTTGGAAACATATATATGATACCTTCACCATTGCTATCTTAATAGAGTTTAGAAAGAAGGGACTAGTCCAGTCAGTGATAGCCTGCCAGGCATAGATTTATAGTGTTTTGCATATGCAGTGGTTTATTTATATGTGTTTTTTTGTTGTTGTTTGATTTGCTTTTGTTTTGTTTTTGTGGCTTCCTCCCTCCACCCCACCACCTCTTTTTTTTTTTTTTTTTTTTTTTTTTAATACTCTAAGGGGTTAGAAAGGACTTGGTGGCTTAGTGAAATAGTTGTATATATTGAAATAGTGGAGGCTTACTGTGTAGGTCTGTGGGATGTAGAGAAGGAGGAAAATAAAAAGCAACCTCTTGAGTGGTACAAAGATGGGAGAAAAAGTAGAAAGGCTGTTTTTATCAGTTGATGATGCCCAGCCAAGTAAACATCAACTATTCTAAGCTAAACAATAATTTCTGATGTTAGAAAAGTCTACTGCCCATGGCTAGCAATTGGTTCTTTCCACGTACTCTGTGGCAGATAGTGCCCAATGATAGAGAAAATTGCAAACTAAACATCATATTACAAGGTAATACAGTTTCCTTTGAATCAATAAAATAATTGAAATCAGCAGGGCTAATGTTTTCTGAAGCAAAGTTCATAGAATACATTCTGAACTATTTAAGCAGAAAATCTTTCTACTGACATCTTGGTTCTTCCCTTGGTGTCCCATGCTTTGTTCCACTTCATCTTCTTAATGTTGCCATCTTTGCATTTCCAACAAAGTTCATTGCTTTTGATCTGCTCCTTATGTCTTCAGCAGAACTCTCTTCTGATGTGCTAAGTTTTCCTGACTACTTCATCAAAATGCACAGCTTTTGGGCTTATGCTAAATTATGAATTGACTGGACTGAGCAAAAGAACCTCTGGTGCTTGAAATTGCTTGGAGGACAATGACTGCAACTACCCAATAGCTGCACAACTTAAATGATTACACAAAACTAAAATTTTTCATAAAGCGTCAACCTTGGAAGTAATTCAGATTGCAGGGCAGGAGCCATAACACTAAAAAGACAGGGAGTTGTAGGAAAATAATTTCCAGGATTAACAAGTTGCAGAATTTATGCTTACTGAACTGTTAGAAACCAGTGAAGGGGAAAAATGAGAACTATCAATGGTTGCAGAAGATGAGAACCGTGAGAAAATGAGAGGTGCAGGCAAAATGGATGGCTAAACCAATGACATTTTGGAGTGACAGAGGTTGGAAACAGTCTTTTTTATTTTTCAATTAGACAAACCCTGACTTGAAAATTGAAATAAAACAACTAAAAAAAAAAAAACAAACTAAAAATAATAAATAATTAAAAAAAAACAACTAAAAAACCTTTTTTCCCTATTATATTTTCTTTAAAAATTTGAAAGTCATTACAAAAGCACAGTAGTTATCATTTTCTGCAAAATTTAATTTGATACTGAAAAAATAAAGATTGGGAGTGATACCGATAATACTTATTTTTTACCAGTTTTGGTTTACAATATTACTAACCATGGTTTCTGGACAGAAATGTGTTCATGTATGCTGGACATTGAATATGTTCCAATTTGATTCATTTTGAAAATTTTGTTCTCTATACATATGTAATGTACAGAAATCTTTGAGACTCTGAATTCATAGAATCGTAGAAGCATAGAATCACTTAGGTTGGAAAAGACCTCTAAGTTCATCAAGTCCAACCAGTAACCAGGCACTGCCAAGTCTAATACTAAACCATGTCCCTAAGCACAACATCTACACATCTTCTGAAGACCTCTAGGCATGGAGTTTCAACTACTTCCCTGGGCAGCCTGTTCCAATGCCTCACAACCCTTTCAGTAAAGAAATGTTTCCTAATATCCCAACTTAAACTTCCCCTTGTATAACTTGAGGCCATTTCCTCGTCCTGTCACTGGTTTCCTGGGAGAAGAGTCCAACCACCACCTTGCTACAACCTCATTTCAGGTAGTTGTAGAGAGCAACAAGGTCTCCCCTGACCCTCCTTTTCTCTTGACTAAACAACCCCAGTTCCCTCAGCCTCTCCTCGTAAGACTTGTTCTCCAGGCCCTTCACCAGCTTCAGAGCCCTTCTCTGGACACGCTCTAGGGCCTCGATGTCCTTCTTGCAGTGATGGGCTGAAAACTGAACACAGTCCTCGAGGTGCAGCCTCACCAGAGCCGAGTACAGGGGGGACGATCGCTTTCCTAGACCTGCTGACCATGATAACATGCCAAGACTCTGTTAGCCTTCTTGGCCACCTGAGCACACTGCTGGCTCATACTCAGCCAGCTATCAACCAGTGCCCCCAGGTCCTTTTCCACTGGGCAGCTTTCCAACCACTCTTTCCCCAGACTTTATTGTTGTTCCCCAGCCCATAGTGCTGAAATTATACAGCTGCTAGGACTGTGCATGCTAGTTTGTGACTATTTGAACTATCTTTCCAGAAACCCCAGTAAAATGGCACACATTTCCCAGCAGCCAGGCAGAAATATATATATATATATGCAAAATTATTTTAATTGCTTTACTGGAAACAGAATGTGCTTAAGAGAATTAGTGACTCCAAAGAAAAAGCAGAAACCTGGTTTTCAAAAGCTTAATAAAACTTTGCAAGTGGAATACGGTGAAGAAAAGACAGCAGTAGCGAAGTAAGAGTGAATTATTAAGTATCAGCTGTGAGGCAGGGCAAAATAAATCTCTGTTAGAGAATGTATGGGTAGAACAGCCATTTTAAGAGCACTAAAATATCAATGCATAGCTGCTAATGCACTATATATGCATATGTATATAATTTTTCATAAAAGAACCATGACCAAAATACAGAATTCAGTCTGTAAAAGGCTTGCTGAATCCAGTGGTTTCAGGTACATAAAATGAATATCAAGGAGGTTTTTACTGCAAATATTTTAATTATCTGTTGCTACTTAGGAGAACATTTAAACTGTACTATATAGCACTCAGCTATGCAGTTGCTGATACAATTTGTACAGTAGTCCGTAAATATTTCACAATACAGAAAAGTTGTGATTGTGTCTGAGACACAATTTGTCTTCTGTGAGTTTCATATTCTCAAATTTTTGGAGATTAAACAGCCAAGATTTGAGAATACCATGACAAAGCAAATTGAAAGAATGAAGGCAGAAATTAATTTGAAGCATGAATTAAAATTCATACATAAGAAAAATAAAAATAGGAATAGATTTAAGACTGATTTAAGGAGAACGGTTGCAATTTACATTGAAAGCACCTTGTATGACTATTTCTACTAACTACAGTAACTGTAACAAATAATTGTAGTGTCTAAATTAAAGTCATTAATCAGAAGTTAATTATATGTCATCAGATAGTCTGCCACTAGAAGTGTATGAATTTATTTTTCAGCATGAGTTCTTGCCAAAACATCTTTTCCTGTCTTAAAATATATCATAGCTGAAAAGTTCTGGTTTACTGATAGAGAATTCCTGCAATTCCACTTCTTTTTATTTTGCTTCATATAGCCATTTCTTAACTGTTTTTTAATTCTTAATTGAACCATATAATTTATATGTGTGAGAATTAGAACATATTCTAAAATTTTGTTAATATATTTAAGGTTTTGTTTGGTTTTGATTTCTTTGTGGGGGGAAGTTTTTTGAAACAAGGACACAATCAGTGGTTGAAGGTGTTTGGGTATTATTTTGTTATGTATTTCATTCATTATAACTTTAATTTTGTTTCTATTTTCCCATTGAATCTTGGGACCTTGCAGATGAGTGGCAAAAAAGCATGCATTAAATTCCTCTGGTAGGGTACTCATCACTGTAGTATGTATTCTGCTGAATTTTAATCTCTATTTATTTATAAGCAAGGCTAGCAACATTAGTGGTGCTAAATAAAATTGGCGTTTCCTATGTTAAGACTTTGTCCTGTATTCCTTAAAAAATATTCTTGCAAAACTAAGTATGTAACTGCATAATTAAAAGCTAGATCAAAATATATATATATATATTTGCAAAAGGCTGCATTGTGATAACACAAGCATTCACAGCTCTAGTGCTTCTGCATTTTTGAGGAATAGTTTTGAAACCTTAATAGCATTCTTCTTCCTTCTTTTTGTTAAGCTGCTTAACTATGGAACATGTGTTTGCCGTCAATATTAGCTTAGCATAAATGCTCCAAGTTGGCATTCTATCCTTCATTTAAAAAGAATAAAAAATGGATCACTCCCAGAGAGAGAATGAATGAGTATTCTCTCCCATGCCTATGTTTGAGATCACACACATACATTAATGCAGAAAGTAAAAAATAATTGTGCAGAGATGCATGTACATGTCTATATGGATTCACTTTTAAAAAGGGTATGGAAACATAAGTATTCTTAACTTTTTTAAAAATTATTTCTATCGAAGTCAAACAGGGCCATTTGTGCTGTACAATCTCATATATAATACTTACCATGTTATTGATCAAGATCTGTACAAAAATGTTAGATGACTGTGAAAAATATATGTGTTTTATATTCTTCATATTGTCTTCCATTAGCATACTCTAACTATCTGAACTAGTCTGGCAGACATGTTGAAGATTATATGCATCTTTAAGAGTGTTTTTCTTGTAGTATTAAATGATGTTCCAGTTTTGCTTTTTGTTTTTTAGTAGACTAGTCAATGTTTCTTTTTGGAATTAGGATATCATCATGATTAATGTGATCCTATTGAATGCCACTTAAAATTCATTATCATCTTTATTATCATGTTAATCTTCACTTACAGTCTCAGTCATGTATAGTAAAATAATTTACATTCAGTTTCCTCATGTTTAGCCTGTACTGTAGGAGGAATTTTCTATCTCCATTTAAGTTACATTAATCAGAAGGAACTAAATTACTACTAAGCACTTACAAAATATTTATAAGAAATAGAGCAAAAGGTACCATACAAGATTACCTGATGGACAGTCTTCAAACAAAGAAACAGATAAACTGATTTCTGTACAAAGAACCATTCCAAACAATTTTAAAAGGTCTTTCCATCGACACATTGGTTTTGGGTTAAGATCTAAACATATTTCTTGAAAGTATACAGGCTGAAGTGAACTGCAGTGAGATGGCTGCTCAGCAGCTCTCTGTTTCTGGTGGTTTGGGTAAAATTCTTGACCTTGCGTTATAAAGTTCTATTATTTGAAGACACCAAAAACTTAGTAACAAAGAGTTACTTTGATTACTTAAAAAAGAGCAGAAAAGAAAGCAGTTGAGGTATTCCTTATTCAGAGTGAAGCAGACCCAGTGGTTAAGATCAAAATTTGGAATTTATTCTTCTACAAGTTTCCTGTGTGACAAAAGACAGGTCAGAGTGCCTATATAGTTATACTTGGTCTGTATTTTAATATTTTATAGTATCTTTATATTTTGTATTTTAAATTCAAGCATCAGTCCATGCTAAATCCCATTTTACATTGACTAATTCAGTAGGGGTGGTGGAAAACCTGTGTATAGAAAAAAAAAAAAAAAAAAAAAAAAAAAGGTCAGGTTGAAAGCTGGAGTCCACATTATTCCTGCATGCAATCTGAAGTGCAGCACTGTCTGCACTGTAGAGCAGCTAAGCCTAAGAGGTCTTATCCCATGCTCTGTCGGAGTCACATACTGTGGCTGACAGAAGGATGAACAGTTTATTGGGCTGCTTCTTATAATCATGTACATTACAGAAGATGAAAAGTACACAGGCTTCAGGCCTCCTATTGGGAATCCCATAATCCTGTGGATTCACCATTAACCATGTTTAAGGCTGAAGTTTCTCTGACCAGTAGCAGAGAACTGCTGTGTTCTCCATTGCTCTTCTTCAGTAGTGTTTTTCAGTACTCCCTTAGTTTGAGAACACATTGCAAATTGCAAAGTACTTGCATTTTGTGACATTGGAGACATAAGTAATGTGAATATCGAGCAAGAATAAACTTTCTTGTACCACCTACTGTAGGGTGCACGCTTATTTTGTTTTCAGTTATTCTGAAATGTCTTACAGCAGTCACTGTTGGGAACATTGTATTGATCTACTGTGGCAATTTCTGTTTCTAGTTTTCTAATGGTTCCCTATCTATCCAATGACAGAGCTCTGTGGAAGGGAAGATTACTTAGAAAGAAAGGAACTCAGAAAGGCCTTTGAAACCTTTGGTGTGATCGTCATGCATTCTAAATAGCTGATTTCTTGAGTCATCTCACAATGGTTGTGAATGCTTCTGACTGTGCTGTTGGGTTAAAGGAATGCATCAGACAGCTTTCTCTTGTAATATATAAAAAGCTAACATCCAAACAAAAATCCTTTCTGACAAAAGCTGTGGCTTGTGTCAGAAGTGAAAATTAAATGCAAGATGGATGACTCAATCCAAAATGGCACTTTAGCCTTGAGGACACCTACAACTTTTTATTGTGTAATCTGTAATTAAAAACCAGCAAATATCTTGATGCCCCAGAAGAAAAAGAAAAATACAAAATATGTGAGTTTTACCTTGAAAGTGGAAATTTCATTTTCAGATCACATTTTTTTTTGGCAAGGCCGGGAAAAGATAAAGAGGACAATGACAAACCCTGATTAACATCATTGTAACTAGGCATAATGTTCATTCTTGAATTAACTTAATGAATTAAGAAATTAGGGCAGTAGAGAAAACAGGTATGTACATCTGTGAAATGAAGACATAATAAGAACTAGTTTCCTGATGAGTTCAAATATTATCTTCTGTCAAAAATTAAGGAGTACAGTACTCTTTTTCAGAGTGAAAGAATGAGGAAAAAAATGCATCTTGCAAACAGACATAGTTCATGGTAAGAAAAATAAATATACATGATATTTTTTAAGAAGCAACTTTTTTAAAATCACCAACTAAACCTGAACAATTCTGTTACCTGTTACCCTTTTCACGTATCCATGCATTTACATAAAATATATAAAAATGGTTATCACAGAACAGTACACAGTTTTTTTTTTTTTTTTTTTTGGATTATCTTTTTTAAGGTTATTAAGCTAAGCCTAAATCATTCTGATTTTCAGCTTTGTGTGAAAACTCAGATGTTGGGCTTTTAATCATACAGTTTTGAGCTCTAATGCACTGTAAATCATCCAAAAAGGCAGCTGCTCTAGGAACTGAACTGAAGCAATATCAGGGATACAGGGCAGTCTTTTCCCATGAGCAAAATCATTCTATATGTCCCTATTAAAAAATCTCATAGTGAGTTTATTAAGAAATTGTAAGTCTGAATCTTATGTAATATCAATAAATATCTGTCTCATATGTGAGAACATCAACAGTTAGTAGGTTACAGCAAAATTGTATGTGCTAAGCTATTTGTACAGGAAATACTAAATATATTGCATTTCCAGTTAACTGTGCAACAATGTACACAAATCACATTTGTCACATAGAACAAGGCAATTTTTTAATTCTTTTTTAAAATGTATTGTTATTATTTTTTTTTTTTATTGCTCACAAAGATGTTTAAACCTGGTATGCTACTGAGCACAGCCATTTCTTCTTTCAGTAGGAAGGAGGAAGAGTAAAAGATGTCAAAATCAGGTAATTTTAACTGTCTTTTCCCTATCTCTGTACCTGGTTTTTAAATAATATTTATTTATTCATTTAGTTATTTATTTCATATGTAGGAGGAGGCTCTAGTGATTAAAAACAGGCTAATACATTTTCAGTTGTTGTTGCAGTGGTGTGGAGGCAAGCATAAAGAAAATGATGACTGGTTTGTTTGTGGTAATAGGGCTAGCTTGGACCCATGCTTACTAGGTCTTTTTTTTAGGCTGGATACTCAAAAATGATCAGCTTTAATTCTGCCCCACTGTGGTCAATAGTACAAGTGACTCCCTTGGATTTCAGTGATTTTCAAATTCCACAGCTAAATTTATGTATCTGCAGTATGTATCCACAGCTGAGAAAGCAATGCTCTATTCTCTTTTGAGAATGAGATGCTGTCCTCGCATCACATTTTTTAGTTTTTTATCCTTTTTCTCTAAAATATCAAATATTCCACACATAGACATAATCTGTGTATAAACATTGACTGTAGAATAGTTTTGATGGAAATTTCCTTTCTCTCAGTGCATAGTTTGTTTTATTGTCTTTATGGCTAGTCTGGCTCAATAACCTTAGTTTTCATTTTCTGTACTTAAATCCATCAAGTATTAAGTAGCTAAATTTAATGCTTAGATATTAAATACTGAATTGTGCAAGCCATGCAAATTTGGTTTGCAGTTGTTGACAGTAGGCCAAATCTAAAGCTCAAACAGAAGGCTGGCTTCAGGCCAAATTCTCTGTCATAGAATCACGAAAACCGAAGACTCACTTCTACTGATCTGGAGATACATGGCAAATGGCTAAATAACTCTACTTGAGTATCTTCGGCAGCCTCTCACCCAATAGAATGGAGTCTAATAAAATATGTATTTTAGGACATTTAGGAAATCAGTACAACATCATCAGTCTAAAACCTATTGCACGCTTCAATATTTCATTTTCATATTTGGAATTTACATTTCCAAAATTACAAGTTTAATTTTTGTATTTGCTAATGTTCTTAAAACTTATGGTCAGTGTATGTTGGCTACATTGTTGTATGCCTTCTATGGATTAGATACAGAGAGATTCATTCTTATTGGGAGAATTTATATATTCAAGGGTTAGGGTAGTGGGGTTGCAAAGGTTCTGGTTTTATTCATAGCCATGTGTCTTATTTTTTGCTATTACGCAAGACAGTGTTTTCAACACTTGCCAGGATTTGTAGATTCCTGCCTAAACATCATGGAGAAAGACAACACATTGCATTCCTTACTCTCTCTTTAATATCATTATTATTTTTTTCTCAGATTTTCACAAATTAAAATTAATTATACCTAGTACTCTCATTTTATCTATATGGACATATTTAAAGCTTAGTAGAAAGATGCGCAAGAGACACCAATTATGTATAGTCATCCATGACATGATTTTTATTAATATGCTTAGAGCCTAGACATATCTTGTCTAGGAATTTGGAAATGGTAGAAATTCTCATTGCCTTTTACTGCAGTTATTTATCTTCCTCATAAAACAGTGTTGGTAAGAATTACACTGTTACTTAAAAACGTGAAGGAAGATACAGTGGTCCTCCCTACAATCGTATGCTCTGTATCTCAGATTTTTATCTAACTTTACCATGCTATGAAGCAAAAATCAGATATGTTATCTCTCAGTTGTAGCTTTCCCACTTGCATTTCACAGACCTTCTACAAAAACTGGATAAAGAGTTTTGATGTCATGATATGTAGTGCCACCATAATGCTTAATGGTTAGGTGCCCAGCTAATGCAGTGAGCTTCAGGGTCCTTAAGGCATCCCAAGGGTTGGTAGCCTGAGAACTGTCATGCATCAGAAAGCTACTTTAGTGGATAAGTCCCTTTTATGCCTGAGAAGTTTGGAAGGAGTTGGATGCCTGAGAAAATCTTTGTAAACATAACCAAAACTACAAGCTTTTAGGTCATGCCTGTAAAGACTTGGGGTTCTTTGTTGTGCACTTTCTTATTCACTCTATTTTTCATTAAGAAACGATTGAATGAGTTTGTATTGCACTGCTTTCGTTTCTATTACTGAAACAAAGTACATGAAAATCTTTATCTAGGAATAGAGTTTATACTTTTCATCAGTGGAGCTATTCATCCTCAAAGGCAGTAGTGAATGAAAAATTCTCTGTTGTACTGGATGATTTGCCTTAGGAAAGACAAAAAGGCCCAATGGAAGTAGAAACAATACATTCAAAACAAAGAATCTGAGCAAATTCAAGCAGCCTCAAAGAGTATTTGTAAAGCTACAACACACAAGTTAGAGCTGTGTGCTTCAATAGTAGTGTCATGTATTGTGAGGAAACTGATTGCACTGGCTTTATTAGTGTAGGCTTTGGTTTGATTACTTAAACCAAAGGGATTCAAAAAATCCAATTTTCTTCTCACTGGTTTGTAGTGTTTTTTTTTTTACTTTCTCTTTTGTCTTAATAGACGAAAGTCTCTGTAGTTGGTTTAACAATCCGATTGAGATTATCAAATGGCATTGTGCAGTGTAATGAGGGCACAGGACCTAAGTCCCTCATATCCCGTAAGAAAATCTTTCATGAATTCAATATGAATATATGTGAATGTTTGAATTTTCAGTGCTGCATGAGAATGCTTTTTTTTTTTTTTTTTTTTAAGAACTGTTAATTAGATTGAAAAAAAATGATGCAATTACACTGATTTATTTAAAAACTTTGGGAGCCAATTCAAAATTCAAATAATACTTTTATTTTAATCATTTCTATTTATAGAAAATTAAGTTCTCATCATGTTGAATGCTTGTTGGCCATGATTATCTGCATTTCAAACTAACAAAGCCCAGACAGTATTCAAGTAAAAAAGAATTTACGTCATTCACTTTATAGGAAAATGCCTAATGAGCCATACATTGTTTTGCTGCATACCAAGAACAGGCTACAGCTGCCAGTCATTCTTTGCAATTTCTTTCCAGCAATGCATTTAGTTATTGTCTGATAAATGGTCTGAGAAGACATCTCAAAAGTAGTAATGGACATATCTTGGCAAGTTTGGGAATTTCAGTGCAAATGAATGCCAAATACTGCTCAACTCTTTTGGCAGTGGCTGTGGGTAAAGGTACATTATGAGAAGCTTTACTTGGAATGTTTTAGCAGGATCCAGAAATCTCCCTAAAAGCTCACTTTATGCGCTCTGAGGAAAACTTACTGAAGAAAAACTGAACATCTTGCTCAAAACCCTATCTAAGCAATGTGCATGCAAAATTGTGATTCCAGATATTGCAGTTTTACTGTGTGTGGAAGTAGTCCCCAATAAGCTGTAGATGGAAGAATGTGCAGTATTATGATTGTGTTGTACTGGCAGAGCAGCCACCTGCTGTTGAGTTAGCTCTGGATGCTGTTTTGGCAGTCTCTGTAATTCCTTGAACTGTTTACCTGAAATACTTTGGAGATTAAACTTGAATTTGCTGATTGGGATTGCTGCGTCTGGAGGGCTAACCTAACAAGCAGATATGACTTCTGACATGCCTTCTGTAATCTGTTCACTTCTTTGCTATGCTCACACTGTTATTAGACCAAATATCAACAAACAAACAAACACTAGGAAGTGTGCTTTAACAGCTAAATTACTTGGTTATCTGTTAACTAATAATGTAAGCATTACATATTTGGATCACAGGATGTTATCCTTATATTAAAGTTGCATCTGTAATAGAATGGAACTATGGGATTTTGTAATATTCATGCTGGACAACAGAGGATAGTGCTCTAGGAGCACTATGGAAATGAAAGACTTTCCTGAATGCATTGCCTTCTCTTAGAGTGTTTGTCTCTGAATTCTCCCCATATTCCCAAGGTTATATGCCTTTGGTACTCTGTGCTGCTCTCATTCTTTTGTATCTCAGGATACATAACCTAAAACCTGTATTTACCATTTCTACTTTCAGGTACAACATTTTATTTTATTTTTTTTTTTTTTTTTTTTTTTTTTTTTTTTTTTTTTTTTTTTTTTTTTTTCGCTTTGGTTTGTTTTTCTCTTCCTATTTTAAATCTCGAAGGAAACTTCCTCTTCAGTTTTTGTATCAGTGGTTTGTCACGACCACAGTTAAAGTCCTCCTCCTCATTTGGGAATGTTTCAAGCCCACTCACTGGGCTGCTAACTTTGGGCCCAGGCAGGTTCCAGCAGCTGTCTCCAGCTCTGGTCTCACTGCTAAAACTCAGAGCACAGAGCAATGTAAAAATGGGTATCTGATTTGAAAAGAAAAAATGTTCAAAATTAGAGTCTAGAGACTCTTAAACAAAGGAGTAACTATGTGGAGCTGCACAAGCTGTGGTGAGTGCAAGCCAAAGAAATGAGTCTGAAAGCCAAAGCATTTTGAAAAAGCAGCAGGAATCCCTGTGGCTTAGGTGGCTTTCCAAGTGTTTGCAACTCGTAGCAGAATGTGTGCAGTGTGGGCAAGCAGGAGCACTAGTTTTGGAAGAATTAGTCTCTGAAGAAATTAACAGTTTTTCAGGAGACAGTGGATGCTTACAAGCAACATGGGATGGTGGTTTTATTTATGAAAGAAGTGCATAAAACAATGTAGTGTCAGCAACAGTGATATTAGTGTCAATAACAACAACAACAATAATAAATAACAGCAGTAGTTAGGTAAAGGCAGGACTTAGAGGGATGATCCCACTCTCACTGACTGCTCAGATAAGCTAACTTGCATCTGTCAGTGTCTAGCGAGCTGGCTAGCTCTCAATTCCTAATGCACAACTAGAGAGGTGCTATATGCTGCAAGAGAGGAGAATATTGATTGTCTGATTAAAAGGAATCACATTATTTATATTACATCTGTTGCCCTGCTAAGGGGAAATAATCATTGGAAGGCTTAGGAGTGACCACAAAATGGTATTTAAAAATACCACTCTTCAGGAGTTGGGAAGTCTCTCAAGAGGGAAGTGAACAGGCATCAGAAAGAGTCCAGTTCTTTAAGGGTCAGGTTCTGAGAAAAGATTCTTGGCCTTAAGAAGTTAAAATGGGGTGTAAATTTTTGACTGTTCTGGGAAATATGGAGAGACAAAAGGAACTCATTAGTTATTGTTATAAAGTAATTAAGACACTATGTAAGAGAGCTTTTCCCCTGTTTACATGGAAATGAAATGTTTTGAGAAATGGCAGGTGATATTTTTCTATACTTGGTAAGTAGGATTCTGGCAGCTGGTCCTAGAAAACCAGGACAGAGATTTATGATCACTAATGACTCCTTGTGGGAGTGATTTCTGGGCTATATTTTTCATACCATGAACTTCACTGAGAAAATGCGGGAGTGTTGTGATTATTCTGGAGGTAGTGGAGTTCACCTAGATGGTATTTTTGATCAAAATAGCAGAATAGGACTGCTGACCTTAATCCCCTACCCCCAAAAGCAAACTTGTAAAAGAATGCATTGCTGAGGAAACTAAGTTTCTAATGAACACAGAGAATAAGCAGATTTTTTTTTTTTTTTTTCTTTCCCAAAGTGCAGACAAAAGAGCTGGAAGTGAAAAACAAAGATGGATTAAGTGGCATTGATCAGTCTGTGACCAGCTCCTCCATATTATATATTTTTGTATTATCTCAATCAGAGATGCTTATTCAACTGCCTATTCATTCTCTGTTTAGACCTTTGAGTTCAGTCCAGCTCTCATAGATCAGGACCTTCTGCAATGTCTGCTTTGCATTTGAACAGACAACCTAAGCCATCCACAGATTGGGAGAGAATGGCCTAAACTTTTAATACTTGCATTCTTGATGACTAGAGGACATGATTCCTCCCCATCTAATTGGGATCTTTATTTACTTCTTCATAACTCCTTTAACCAGATCCCCTGTAAGGTCTTTCCGTTACTTTGCAGGCAAACAAGAGAGCTTGTGTGAACTTTTAGTCTCTACATCTTTATTTTCCTGTCCTTTCCTTTGCTCTTTGGAATCTTTTAATTATAGAGACATTAGGATCTGAAATGTGTAGTCATGTGCAAATAGCCCTGTGTATTGCCTGGCTGTATCTATCTTTTCCTGTGACTCTTGCCCTTGTGTGATGGGTTGAAGTACATGACAGCCAGTGGAGACTTTAAGTGTCAGCAAGATACCCAAGTGCAGAACCCGGCAAATCACACTTCATTGTTCATCAACCATCTTGTACTTCATCTGTGCAGTAAGTGACAGCTGTGAAGTTCTGTGATGTTCTTACTGCAGCCTAGCCACACAAATCCCCCCAAACTATCTAGACCTTGTCTCCGCAGAAGTTATTTAGTCAGAGAAGACCATTCTGTTTTACAGCTTTTTTTTTTTTTTTTTTTTTTTTTTTTTAATGCTTTAATACATACCTGCCTTCTTTCATGTCATTAGCCTGGTAATAACCTTTTCTTGTATTTGCATTTGCAAATTCTCTTGAACTTTGTTTCAGCTCAGAGATTGTTTTTCAACATAGGCAGAAGAGCTCTTTTGTTTGCTAATGTATGATCACAGACTAGCAGTAAGTAGTTCATCTGAACAATACTTAGGTAAAGCAGACCTATTGAAAACAGTGAAATTTTCCATGGAATGAGAGGTTGGTGAACCCATCATATTATGTTGGTTCACCTTGTTTCTATAGCTGCAATCTTTCTGGTTAGATTTCATAAAAGTTTGATTGAGATACATTACATTTTGAAGTAATGTTTGAAAATTAAATAAATGATACAAAATTTCTTAGCGTGCCATCTAATTGTTGATCCTATACATAGACTTAATAGTTCACTGATTGTTCCTTCTTCAGCTTCTAGATTGTTGGTTTAGTCACTTCCTTGACTCTGCATCTGTTACAGACACAATATCATTGCAGTTTAAGCAAGAGTATCTTTTCTATGAGTATCTAAGGACATATGACAAGGGTGGTAGGTAATATCCATTGTTAAAGTAACTAGGTGAATTACTAGGCATACAGTCTTCTTTTCCTTTTAAGCTGAAAAAAAAAAAAGAAATATAGCTGAAAGCAGAATACACACACACACACACACACACACACACACACTTACTTACTTACTTACTTACTTACTTACTTACTTACTTACTTACTTACTTACTTTATCCTGGTTATTTTCAGCCAGACTAAATAACAGGAAGTGCATTCATCAGACATGGGATTTGGTAGAACTGGTTTCTCTGTTCTGTATTTATTTATTTATTCATTTTTAATGCATCGTGGTAGCATCAGAGTGACTTTCTGTAGTGTATCAAATCATATATTGTTTTTTTTCTCCTGTCTTCTCTCTGGGAAGAGAAATTCATGCAGTGCAGTGGGAATTTTCTGCTTTTTGCTTTTTCTTTTTAGTATGTGTATGTGTATGTTTCTATATACTTATGGGGTCATTTCACCCTGACGGGCAGCTAAATTCCACCAAAACTGCTCTCTCACTCTCCCTCCTCAAGAAACAGTAAGGGGAAGAAAATATGATTAAAAATAATAATAATAATAAAAAACGATAATTGAATTAAAAGAAAAAGAGAAAAAACAAGCAAAGGCTGCATGGAAGCAAAGATGGAGATAACAATTATTCTCTACTTCTCATCAATAAGCAATGTTTGGCCATGTCCTGGGAAGCAGGACCTCAATATGTGTAGTAGGAGTTCAGGAGAACATACATTTTGGTAACAAGAACCCCCCTTCTTCTTCTCCTTTCCCAGCTTTTGTTGCTGACTGTGACCCCTACAGTATGGGCTATCCCTTTGGTCGGTTAGGTCATCTGCCCTGGCGATGTCCCCTCCCCACCTCTTGCCCACCCCCAGCCTACTGGGTTTGGTGGGGTTGGAGAGAGTCTTGGTGCTGTGCCAGCACTGCTCAGCAATGGACAAAGCATTGGTGTGATACCAGGGCTGTTCCAGATACATGTGCAGAGCTCAGCACTGTATGGGATACTAATTCCATTGAGTAGGTAGGGGAATGCTATATATATGTTACTAGCAAGTTATTAGCGTTTAATATTGTGCTGTTAAAGCACTTCTTCTGGAAGCTGCCAAAAATACCTGCATATGAGGAAGATCATAAATAAGTGGCCTTTTAAGCATTTCCCCTGGAACCTGGCTATACCCATCACATAGCACAGCCGTATCTTGTGGTCAACTTCACTGAAGCCTGCAGAGAGGATTGGAACAACAGGATGGCCATTTGCCCTTTATGCACTAAAAGGAGAATGTCCCTTAAGAATGTGAAATTTACTTTTAGCTACCTCTGACCTAATGTACCATCTCTATCATATAAAGCTTTCTGCCAGCCCCCGGTGTGAGCATGTCTCCAAGTGATTCTTCATCAGTTCTGCACACACAGTGGACTTTTACCCTGCATAGCCTTTCTAAAAACTTCTGAAATATTACTTTCTAAGTGAATGTAAAAAAAAAATCTTGCCATTAGCAGTTTAAGATTTCAAACTGTGACTGCCACAAGCACTTGTGTGTCTGCCTTCTGAAGACTATAATTTGAAAGTTTTGATGAAACTGCTCCTATTTACAGAAACTCTAAAACAAGTTGCACTTTCCTATTTAAAACCTCAACAAAACAGTGGATTTGTAACATAAATTGCTACTTTCCAAAGGTTTCGTTTAATAGCAATAATTTCATTCTAAAGTCTGTCCAGCTCAGCTAAAGAGAAGCTATTTACAGCATACTGCTGTGATCATGGTGACAAGATTCTTTCAAGAGATGTGTTGCATTATTTTCAAAGTCCCAGTTTTGTTCTGTTTCTACATTTATATATATATATATATATATAGTCTTCAGTTCTTTCTAAGAAAAAGAATGATGATTTGGTATAAAAGTAATCAATTACACAGTAGAAAATAATGTACTCCAGTAAGATTAAAGAGTGGGTCTGACTGTGTACACTGTCTATGTGGAAAAAAAAAAAAAAAAAAAGTTTTTATTGAACGGACTAATGCAATCTGGAGACATAAGAGTTGACTTATGTTTGCTAGAAATGTAGCAGAGTCTATGTTAAATGGATTTCATTTAGAATTATACAAAAAACTTATATATGTTATAGAGATTCATAACTTTGTATCATTCTTATTTTTACCAGAGTTTCTTGGTCTGTTTAACTAGTAAATCTACCACTGGCTTCTTCTGTCTTTCAAGTACAACTGGGTCTTTCTTTCATTTAGAACATGGTTCAAATGCTGCATGCATGGAAAGATCTATTTCTTACAGCTCTTGTGGTTATTATCCTGGAGGCAAGACACACATTGCTTTCTAGGAGCTGTAGGGAAGGCTGCTAAATTGGCAAAGACTTAATGGTCACAGGACTCAAAAAGACAAGAGTTGTTCTGGAAATTGGTCTTTTCTTGACTGCTTGAGGTATTGACTTTGCATTGGCATATTTGAGAAATGGGCATTTGTGTCATCAATCTGACATATTCACTGTGTTTGAAAAGAACAGGTAATAATTCTTGGAAAACTTTGGATTTTTTTCAGGCCATGGTATATAATTTTGTTTGCAAAAGGACAAAGACAAGATAAATATTTTCCAATAAAAGAATAGGATAAAAGGATAAAAGTCTTAGCCTGAGCTAAAACATCACCATTGTTTTCCCAGATATGGAAACAGTGTATGCGCACACATTATTTATATATGATGCATTTTAAAGATAGGAACAAAGTTATTTTGTACACTTATTAATAATGTGGCTTGAAGAAATACATCCAATTTCTGGATTTTGCTGGATAGCCTGCATGTCTGAGCTGTTCATGTCAATGTGGCTCTGCTCAGTCCTGCCACATGCCCACTTCCAACCCGAGGAATAAGGGAAAGCAGCAGGGAGGTAACTTCAGTGTGAGGAAGGTAGCTTGTTGTTGGCATGAGGACAAGAGTAGGTAGCTAAGACAAACAAAAAATAGCCTGGAGCTGTATGATAAAGGTGATGAGGAGTTTTTTCATGTTTTAAAACCAGCCTGGAATTGGGTTTCTAACAAGTGACTTACATTTTAAAGAATGTGTCTGTAAAGTGAAGGACTAGATATTTAAGCAGACACTTCCGTTTTGTAAGGGCTAGTAATGCGGAGAGGTTCCTGTGCATAGATTTCATTGATCCTTATATATATATGCTAACGAGGAAAAGAAGATCTCAAGTTACAAGTAGGGATATATTTTTGTTTATTCTTGTCTGACATTTCAAAGTTTTAGTTGTATCCTGATCTTTATTTTATTGTAAGTCTGATCGTTCTTTGACATTGGGTAAACTTTAAATATTTTTAAAATAACAAGGAAAATGCTTATCATTTGGGGAACCCATATTTTATTGTAATGTTACAAGAATATGCATATAATTAGACATAATATGCCAGAGGAAATAGCAGACCTTTTTATTTTATATGCTGCTATATATGTTTATGTTGCTATTTAATTGCTTGGATGGGAAGATAATGAATCCTGGTGCATACAAAATGTGTCTGTTGCAATCATCTGTAATTTACATTAGAATAAGCTAGCAGAGAGGCACATAGGAAGCCCTGAAAATACTTACACATGCTTCACTTTAAAAGTTTAAAATCAAGGAGACTATTTTCAGTTAACTACTAGCTGAGATAACAGGAACAGTCAATAGCTCCAGAGAGATTCTAGAATTAATGCCTTCCTGAATCCAGCATGATTATCTGGCTTTTAGTTTTTGACTAGTTCATCCTTCATAAACTAAATTATGTTTAAGAACAAATACTTACGAAAGTTAATTAATAAATACCATCCATTACAGAGAGTAATTCTTCTATATTAACTATCATCTTAAATGACCTAAAGAGCTTATTTCTGTCCATTGATAGCAAAGGTATTTTAGAGAAGAGAGACCGCTCAAGCCTGTCCAGGTTAAAGGAAACTGTTGTGTGTGTCTTTTGTTTCCGACTCTGGGATGAATTGAATATAACAGATGTTAAAGAAAAATCCAAGGGCTGACATGGTGAATGGGATTCCTGCAATCAGCTGTTAGGACCATGTAGTGACTTGAGAAGTTTTCAGTTTATCTTCCCTATCTTGTGCCTGAAAATATTTTTCACTTTTCAGAATCAATTCTAATTTACTAGGAATTGTTTTGTGCTTAGTCTAAAATGAGGCTAAGGTGATAGTGAAAAAAAGTGTATCTTTTCCTATTTCCCAGAATCTGAGAGACAAGCATTCAATATTTATTCTCCTGAACTCAAGTTTTTTGCAAGATTAATAGTCATAACGAAAATGATCCATTAGACCAAATATTGCTTTCCTGTGGTAAAACAGACTTCAAGTTATACCAGGACAGTACTTTCTCACTTTTTTGTGTGTTTTTTCTTTTTCTTTTCCTTTTATTCTCTCTCTCTCTCTTTTTTTTTTTTTTTTTTTTTTTTTTTGTGGATGGGACATCCACAGCCTCTCTGGCCAGCCTGTTCCAGTGCCTCACCACCCTCTGAGTGAAGAATTTTCTCCTAATCTCTAATCTAAATCTCCCCTTTTAGCTTAAAACCATTCCCCCTTGATTTGCTCCCCATCTTTTTTATAAGTCCCCTTCAAGTACTGAAAGGCTGCAGTGAGGTCTCCATGGAGCCTTCTCTTCTCCAGGCAGAATATCACCAGCTCTCTCAGTCTTTCTTCAGAGGAGAAGTGCTCTAGACCCTTGATCATCTTTGTGGCCCTTCTCCAGACCTGCTCTAACAGCCCAACATTCTTCTTGTGCTGGGGCCCCCAGACCTGGATGCAGCACTCCAGGTGTAGCCTCACAGGGGCAGCACAGAGGGGGGACAAAGGTAGGGATGTGCCCAGCTTGCTAACAGTTTGTTGGCTGTGCTCTGGGTTGGCTAGATACCTTCATACATGCCTTACTTCAGGCATAGAGGGATCTGTGCATCTGCAAATATAGATACATGTACATATCTAGATATCCATATATATTACCTAGCATAGACACATAGCTTGAACCATCATTTTCTGAACTGCCATCACAAGTGTAAAGCTGCTAAATGGTGGAAAACGTGTGTTTTTACAAGTAGTATATTTAAAGGTCAGCTGCACCATTTATGTAGAAAATGAGAATCCATATTTATGCAACAACATGCCTTGCAAATAAAAGTATAAATTGAGTGTCTCTTTCATCTGCATATAGCTATAAATTTAAATAATAAATAATAATTGTAGGAAAATAATAATAATAAAAAAATTACATTTAGTCTGGACATTGAAAAGTTTTTAGAATAAGGGTGAGAAATGGCAGTGCATATTTGTAGTGTTCATTGTTACCCATTTGGATTACTTTGTTCTGTTTAATTCCAGTGTTTCATTTTCCTTCTACATCACCTGGTTTCCATGGATCCTGATTTTTTTTCTTCATTGTTAAGGAGAATAACAGTGTAACAAAAGGGTCAGCTAACATTGCCTGTGCTTGATAATTTAATACTTTCATGAAAATCGACTATAAAAAACCTTGGAGATGCCGAAATAAAGCTCATGCTTTTCTTACGATCGGCTATATGTATGCACTCACCTTCTAGACATTCATATTGATTGTGCATAAGTAAAGTTTGGGATTGAATTTTTGTTGGTACAGTAAGTGTGTCAGCTGACAGCAGAGCTCTCTTTTTTTTTGTTTGTTTTTGTTTTGTTTTTTATTTGTTTTTATTTAGTAGAAGAGCTAGTGAATACTCTTCCAGAGAAGTTTCTCTATGTTGCGCAATATTGCTGCAATTCCAAGGCCTTTTCTGCTGTAAGGGGGAAGAATAGGTAATGCTGATAAAATAAAGCATTTTACTTGTTTGTTTGTTTTTTGTTTTTTTTTTTTACTTCTGGATTGCATCTATGGTTAATAAGCTGCTATTTCCATTAACTTATTATCTGCAGGGCATAATGACCGTACTTGCAAAGTTTATTTGAGGATCTTTTCAATTGTCCTCTCCAGAGAATTTGACATCTTCTATTGAATTAACAGGTAAAAATAAAGAAACAGTAGACCACTGTGAAAACCATTTCATTTTTGATCAACCTAATTTATTCAAAATAGTCACTGGAATGATGCTGAATAGTAGACATAGCTTCCATCTCATAGCTGTCTACATAATGTGGGTGCCCTGTGGAGCAAGGGTAGGTATAAAATGGCAAGGAGCAGCCAAGCAGAAGTGGTTAGGCCTACCCCATTTGCAGACTAATTGCATTCTTTGTGGGGTGTCTTGGGTTCTTTCCAAATGATTAAACCCACAGTTGGGTATTGTTACAGGAATCTTCTCTATATTTTCAGGAGAAATAAGAATTATATTCTTCTTGTTTGAAAAATATATTCTCACTACGGATATTTTCCATATGCACTGCTGCTGATGCTATAGTCTAGCTGTGGACTTCATCATTCAGAAATTCATTAGCAGGCAGTCCATATTCAGTATCCAAAGCCTAAAGTCTCAGCTTTGTGTATCATGGCTTTCAGTATGTTCTGGTGATAGATTTTTAAGACTTCAAAAAGACTCTACTGGATATTAAAGACTTAAGACTGTAATGGATTTTTAAGACTTTTTTTCATATATTTTTCACTATAGCATAATAATACAGGATTTAACAATCTGATTAAAAGTGTAGTACAGGTTTATGAAAACAAGGAAACAGCCTACGTCCCACCTCAGTTCTGTCTGAGGCTCCTTTTAGGCTTACCTGCTGAGGTGTTCTGCTGATGCGCACTTTGCCCCTCTTATTCTTGAATAGCAGCACCTCTTTAGAGGGTAATGCAGACAGATGTCCTTTGCATGAAAACAAAGATTTAGGGTGAAAGAGGAAAGAAAGAATGACAGGAGCATCTCCCTCTGTTGAGGAAATGGACCTGGGCAGGATGCATGTCTGGTCTGGAAACTGGAAGCCCTCTCAAGCATGGTGGTATTGACTTGTTGTGAGGTCAATGTGGATCACTGCCTCTCCTCTGGACATCTGCAGCATTACAGACATGATTCTGGGATCGCCTGTTACCTGTAGCAGGATTCACTGGCTGTGAAACCTCAAGCAAGAGATTGTTGCTACCCTAAGGCTTTCTGTAACAAGATGAAGAATAGTCTAAGTGGTCAGAATACACATTTTGTCTGATGCAAAGTTGTTGATCACAATTGTTTCTAGAGGCTAGTGTGTACATCATCTATCTTTAGAGTGTCAAGTGTGTAAGAATGCATGTCTAAAACCCATTAGCATATATTAATATTCAGTTTTGAGTGATTTTTTTCTGTCTGAAGACAAAATCTTTCCTGGTCTGAGTAATGTAAGCAAACATTTATCTTCCATGAATTAAATAAAGCATGAGGCATTTTGCACCAGTTGATTGAAGCTAAAGCTTTATTCTGCGTTAAATTTTTAAATGCTAATGGTCTTCAGTTTTTACTCTATTGTTGCAAGAAGACTGGGACAGTAATTTCCTAAAAAAGTTTATGTGAATCGTCTAAGTCTATCATTGAACTTTGAGGCAGGAAGTTTTTAAATTAGCTCTCTGAATTAGCTCTCTGTATTTATTACTTTGGACATAGAATATATACAAGAATTGGCATACTTCCGGTGCATATTTAGGTGAATGAAGTAGCTGACTCAAGATAGTTTTGTAACATGGGCTCCCATTTATCTCTTCTCTTACAATACATGTTAATAGAATGCCACCTCCTCTTTCTTACTTTTTCTGTTTCATTCTGGACTTTTTAACCCCTGTGATTGTTTGTTACAAATCAGACCATTTTCAATCCTTTATTAATTGTGTTCATGTTAGTAAGATCTTCTTGGCTATAAACTTGAATGTTTACTTTAACAATTATTAGTAGCTAAGATCCATAACTTTATTAAACTAAAGTTAAAAACTAAACTAAAACTAAACTAAAGCCTTATTCTGTAGTTATTTCCTATTTGTATTAACATTCTTTTTACTATTTTTACAAAAGTCATGTGTGGTATTTCAAAGCAACCTAGATAATCCTTTTTTAAAGTGTGAGAATGATTATCTCTGAGACAGAATAGACTTTCCACAGAACAGTGTTATTTTGCTATAGGTCCTCTTCATAATACATTTAATTCATTACCAGCTCCGGACTTTATTCACTATTTACCTTTTTAATCTTTTATATATATATATATATATATATATATATAAGGGCAGAGTATTTATTACATTTGAAAGAATATTGTACTTAGGGTACTAATATGAGATATATTTCTCCACATTGTGCACTTGTCTTTCTTGGGAACTCATATCTACTGCATTTTATTATTAAGTAATTTTATTACTTACTTGATGCGACTGAAGAAAGGAATATTTCTTTTCTTTATTTGTTATTATTTCTTTAAGTTGCTATTAACTTCAGAGTGTGCTGAATAGTCTCCAAAGCAAGGAATGCAGTCACTCATCCTAGCCATACTTAGTCTCACACAGATTCCCCACGTGTCTACACGGTGTTGTGTGGATTCCCCACACATCATATTTTACACATATACTGTTTCCAGAGTGAAAATGTTTCTAAATACTGTGATGCTGTAAATCCTCACAAATATTTACATTAATTGTATATAACTGGTATGCTTTTTTTCTTGTCTTCTGCTTTCCTAAATGCAAGTAAGATATTGTAGTTTCAGCTTTTTTAGTTTTTTTTTTTAGACTCAACCATTTTATTTACCAGGTTTTATTTGCCCAGTGTACCCTTCCTTAATAAGCAGTTGCATTCATGATTAGGGACAGAAACATCTCTGGAAAGATGTTGTAGAGCATCTAAATTTAAATGACTTTATGCTACTGTTTTTTTTTTTTTTGTTGTTGCTGTTGTTGTTGACAACAGGTGGAGCAGAGCCTACCACGACTAGGTATCTGATTTGTGCATGTAAAGTTATGAACAATGAAGCCAAGCTTTTTTAGCCAAGAATTTCCATTCAAGATGCACACATAAATTCAATCATACATTTCTGTTTTCTTTCAGAATCACATGTCTATATGAAAATGGGTATGTGGGGCATATTTCCTAAGGTTATTGAGCTGTAGTTTTGCATTTTTGGTTGTTGGTTTTATAGCTCTTCATTTCAGCTCCCAGTTAAAGATTTTTTCTTTGTGAAGTTATTCAATTTTTTTTGTGTGTGTGTGTGTACGTGTGTGTGTGTGTGATATTACTTAGCACTTGTACTGCATTTTTGATTACGACACTTGATAATCTGTTCTGGTTTATATGCAATGAATACAAATATATTCCAGTTTTAAATGGAATCTTTCATAATGCATATTGTGTTAATTATTTACTAATTATTTGGGTCTTATGTATTAAATTCCTATTATCTTTCTCTTGATTGCTATCAAGCTATTATAATTATCCACCATTTATATTTCTTTCACATTTTCCTATCAAAATTACTTTCTGTCTCTTTTTCAAGATAGTAGTGAAGTATTTTTCATGCTTCATTCTTTCTGATCATTCTAAATTACCTGTGCCCCACAGTATTCAGATCTCATTTAATCCTCTTATGTTTGTATGCAACTATCACGATACTTAACAATCGCCTTTGGTTTGCATAGTGATGCTTTTTACCATGAAAATAATCGTTGTTTTCAAGAATGTATATTGTCCTTCAGATGATTACATCATAAAATATTTTCCCGGGTTAGTTGTTTTTCAGTCATTAGCACTATTGGTACTTACAGCTTATGTATCTGTCTTTTACAATTTTTAAATGCTCACAGTCATATTAAGCCATATTAAATTCTTCCTAAAAGCACTCTGTGGTACAGAGAAAACTAAGAGTTCTATTAATTTCAATCTATTGTATCTATTCTAAAACCTCATTCTTTTAATATAAGCCAAGTTTAAATGTCCCTTCCAAGCTTAGCTTGAACTCTTCTGAACACAGAATAATTACATTATTTTTTCTTCCAAGAAAATAGGTTACAGTTTGGAAATGGAACTGGTTTAATACATACCATATGGTTTTTAAGAGTTAAAAAAAAAAAAAAAAAAAAAAGGTTTCTCACAATACAGGGTACATTTTGCAGCTGAGTCATAAAAACCCATCTTTGTGGAAAGTATTACTTTGAGTTATGGAGTCTGCACAGGTAACTGTAATCTGATAACTACTGTATGGCTACATCTTGCAAGTAGTCCTACTTTCTGGATGCAAAAGGGTTGTGGATAAAAGCTCAGAGGGTATTTACTCATCATATGTCTACTCGAGTGCAGAACTTGAGCAAACATTTAGGCACTCAAGGGACTTCCCCAATGGAAGATTGGGCATCTTCTAACTGCTTCTGCTACCGGAGTTTGGAGTTAGCTGAAGGTGTATTTTGTATGTCTTGTTATTAGACCTTGTTGTTAGACCTTAACTAAGGTCTAAATGTTTTATTCTGAGCACAATAAGTTTGTGCTGTAATAGGAAACTCAAAATGGCCCTTCTGAGCAGCCCTAAACCCGTTGGCCTATCTTTTTTTCTTTATTAATGGAATAAAAATAAATACATATAGAAATACTTTTTCTATATAAATTATTTGATAGAACATTGAATTTTATATGAATAGAATTAAAAAAATAAAATATATAGCACATGTCCAAGAACACAACCATGTGATATTTTGCAGACAGACCCAGTGTAACGTCAGAAAATTGATCAGCATGAGCCATCATTAGACTGGAAACTGCAGCTCTGCTCTTACATTGTTCTGCAAAGTGCAGCTCTGGTTTGTAGCTGGCTACATTTTGCCCTTTCAGATTACAGCTGAGGTGCAGACACAATCTCCCCAGTAGACAGACCCTAAAACACAATTTCCTTCCCAGAGATTTTATTTATGCTGAGCAAGAGCTGCTGGTTTGGCCTAGTATTTGTGCTTACTATTTCCAGTGTATCTACAAAAGCACATTCACATTTTTCATCTCCCTTACATACAATTTCTGAGATGAAGTTTCAGGAAAGAACCTTATAGAAAGAACCTTTCTACAGAACTTTATAGAAAGAACCTTGGAACATGAAACATTTGTACCTCTATCAGAATCCATAGTCCACAGGTCTACACTGGAACTGATCTGGTCCTAAATGCTTGAGCTGCATCACCAGTATTTACTAATGTATAACTGAAAGCTCTGAAGAGAGGGAAATTAGAGGAAAAAGCAACACCTGACACCTGCTGGAACCCTGCTAAACAAATCACAGTTACTTGTTCTACTATGGAATATTTATCCACAATTTACTTAGACATGCTTGGTTTCTTGGCGATGAACGGAGCTTCACTGTCAGCACCTCAGTCTTTCTTTAGGATTATTGCTCACCCCATCTCCACTTTACAGGAAATAGATTTTTTTTTTTTTTTAATTTTATTTTATCCAGATTACACTAACAGGAAGAAAATAAATTGCTTCTTTTTAGCATCCATCTTAAATACTGCTATTCCACTCCTCTCCCTTCATTTCTTCATGTTGGTAAGCAACAGCATAGATAGATTCAGAGAAGTATGTTTCATCTAATGATGTCATTGTGCAGTACTTGTGAGTCAGCAAATCATTACCCAAAGGCCTTTTTCCAAGTGCATCCTTCCTGGCATGTGAAGCAGCAGTCCTTGTTTTCTGATCTTATAGCTTGCACTTCATTAATATGATTTTAAAGGACACTTGCTTCATTTGGGACATCCTGTTATGTAACTGGAAAAGTAAGACATGGAACTGCTAACAGGTTCCTCTCTTCCCCTTTTCTTCATGAACAGGATCAAAGAAAGCAGCATTTTTGCTTGCCTGGCTAATAATGTCCTTTTGTCTGGCACGCCTGTAAGTTTTTTGGGTACAGGTCAATGTGAATCTTTTTGGTATGCCTATGAATGCCTACCTGCAAGATTCTCCAGCAAATCCAGATAGACTCCTTCCCTTTAACTGTTGCTGTGTCAAGAAAAAAAAAAAAAAAAAAAAAAAAAAGTTTTGTCTACTAAGTCAGAAGCAACTTGCTTATGTGCAAAAATATTCCTTCTCTGCTACAGAGCTGAAACATCTGTAATATTCACTGCTAGGGAGAGAGATTCCTCTTTTTATTTTTATACATATGCTGTTTTCTCATTCTCTTTTTAAATATATGGAAATTCCTAGTTGTAAAGCCAAAGCTTCCTAGTGCTTGGAGGCAAGAAGGAAAAAAAGAAGGAAAAAAATGTTATATATCTAAGTTATCTCTTAAGATGTACAGAAAAATATCTAAGCTACTTTATTTAGGCTTACTATTCCAGAAGTAAGTTTTGTTAAGCGGATCAGAATTGAAGTCTGGGAGGCTTTAGGTAGACTAGATTGTGCCCCCAGAGTTACAATGGTCAGATGGGCAGTGGTATTCAGGCCTGTCTGTACCCAGCTTCCTGACATTCGTCCTGAGAATCAACCACAGAATAACTCTAAAACAACCAAAAGTCATTTGAATGGGGAAGCTATATTGAGTAAAGCAGATTAATATTAAAATGTCTGCAATTCAATTTGCTTTTAGACTAATGTTTTCCCTGAGGATATTTTCAACTTCAGGGGCAATAAAATCATAAGCTTAGATTTGACAGCTTGAAAATTACATAGAGGATAAGATGATTCCTTTTAGAGGAGTCTGTTTTTCAACTAACAAATCACAGCAGTTTGCCTCTAGGTTGCTATCTAGATCTAGAAACTCCGAATTTGCCGTTTCTTTTACCTGGAGCATTTCAATCTTTAACTCATTGGTATGAAGTCATCTCCTCTCCTGATGGTGTCTTACAATTTGGTCTCATCTGCCTTGTCTACAAAAAAGCTGTTTACCGTTCCACTTTTGAACATGGAATCTTAGATATAGAGAGCAGCTCAAATTGTGAAATGCCGAATTCCTTTTCATGATTTCTTCTTATCCTGAATCTCGCTTTTGATTCTTTGCATTGTACTTTAAAGAGGGAGGTAGATGGGTGTATTCAAAGAATGAAATTTGTGTTTGAATGATAGCATAGGAAAACAAATTGACATTCACCCAGATGGGAGACACTTAACAGATACCACTTTCAGGATCACAGAGTGCTACTTGAAAACAAAATAATGACTCATTAATGATACGTAAAGTATAACTTTAAATTTCACTGATAATTTTTGTACTATAAGGGGATTCATATGCTTTGATTGCTAAATGTGGTCCAGGCTGGACTGATGATACTGGATATTAGTAACAATTATATGTAGGAGAGATTTGTCCTTGTTTGTTTAAAAGTAGCCTCCACTATCGATTCTGAGTTGTAATAAAAATCCAGTGGAATCTGCATATCTGGGATCATTTTGCCTGCTGTATTTTGTAGGTCTCAGTCAGGAACATAAAGCTCTATTTCCTTCTCTGTCTGAGAATTTCTATGCAGTTTTTCAGAGTATACATTATTGAATATGCTGGACAGGGACATACTCTGCATTTTTATCCACTCATAACTTTTCCATTTCCTTGAGTTTGTGAAAAATGTCCACTTCAAAGTGCTTTTCTAATTCTTTCTTTCTTGTTTTACATCTGTCTGTGCATTCCTGTACAGCCTCAGATCAGAAGACTTATTTCCAACTCAATTGATTTAGATACATTTATGGATTAAAAAAAAAAAAAAAAAGAAAGAAAAAAAAAAGAAAAATCCCAAACTTTTTACTCTTTTGGAGAGGCAAGAAACAGTTTTCTGCTTGAACAACTGCTCATGCATATTTATTGAATAGCTTCTTTGAGGATGTTATGATGAGCTTGCTTATCAGTGAAAATGACTTGAAGTAGTCTCAGATCTCAGTATCTGTGATTCCAATTAGGAGTTTAATAAATGCTGAAACCTTTTAAATCTTTCATTTATTCATAATGTAGCATGACAATAAACAGCTGATGATGGTGGAGAAATTCAACAAGAATCTACTGTCTAGATTAATTTTTATTTTTCTGTTAGCTTGCAGAGCCTGCATCTGTGACCATGACATGTTTAACTTCAGAGGACTCATTATTAATTCCATTGTGCTCTACTGGTTTTCATCATTCATAGTCAGAGTCGGGCAGCCGATTTTAAAGAATTTCCATGCTCAAGGGAATAATAAACATGCTTTTATTGCTTCATACCGCAATAGGAAGATAGGTCTACTTACTGAGAAAAACAAAAAGATTAAAATGCTAGAACTACACATTTAGCAGTGTACTATTTTACATTCCTATGAAAGGAGAAAATAAGTATTTTCTTAATCTGAAGACAAAATACGTGACTGACTAACCTTATGTTATTTGAAAGTTTGGTGGTTAACTTCAAGTTATATTGATTTTAGTTTTACAGCTGTACTTCTCAAAATGGATTGGAAACTAGATTCTTTCATTTTTCTCTATGGCTTTGCTGACTGATATTAACAACCAGTGATAGTTTGTGGAGAGCATAAAAGGAAATGGTTGTTCCAAACATACATATCCGAGGAATATCTGATAGATTATTTTTTATATATTACTTTTTTTTTAATAGAATACTTTTATAGATTATTCTTAAGAAGTATCTATAATGTAACATTTTTATTTATTATTATTATTATTATTATTTAATGTATAGTTAGTATACGTAATATGTTTTCTGGTAATAAAAGTGAAAAAGTAGACATTCAAAGATATTAAGAGTAAGCCAACTTCTCACTGTTAATAAAGAGCCCAACATACTTTTGAGAGAAGCTATCCTTAACTTTTTGTCATATAGGTCTCCTAGGGATTTATAACTTTTACAATCTGCTAAGTCCTTTGTCTGCTCATACAGCTGCCATTCTTGTGATTTTTCTCTTGCATCCTTCTTGCATTACCCAAGGCTTTTCTCTGTGTGAGTTTTGCAGATCTCTAACAACTCCTCAGAGTTTCTGTGCAGTACTGTGAGCAGGACTGCTGAGTATCAGAAAATGCCAGCCATTCCTGTACTGCATGCTTCCTAGGTTTGCAATATCCTGTCACAGTTTTGAAGACAGCAGTTTGGACATTTTGAGGAGATAGGTACTTACAAAGAGGTGTCAGTAGTTTGCACACTGCTGAGTTCAGTCCTTCCAGATAACCCAATGATAACCCAATTGTTGTTTATTTTTAATATATCCCAACACTATTGTATTTACCATACATGAACAGACTGTTTTTGCAGGAGATGTGGAAATGTTATTTAATCCAGATGTTACACAGTATTTGCATATAAGTCTGTCTGAAGAAAGGTGGCAATTGCTGACATTCAAGTCAACTAAAACTGTGTTTAGATAGCTATATACCATCTCCAGTAATTGTCTCTTCAATAAAAAATATTTTTGTTGTTTTGCAGCCTGTTTTGCTACAGGAAACCAGCAGAAAATTGTAACTATTTTTCCCCAATTAAGTGGAATCTGATATCAAAATGGATCATTATCAGAATTATAGAAACTATTGTATGGACATTTACTGTATTGCTTTTTATGGGAATGGGAGAATAAGTGGAAATTATCTTGATCTGAAAACTGCAATATATATATATATTTATTTATATATATATATGTATGGGGGTTGGACCCAATGATCTCTTGAGGTCCCTTCCAACCCCCTACAATTCTGTGATTCTGTGAAAATTTTGGTCCTGGTTACATTTTTTTGTCAAGGACAGAAGTTAACTTTTGAAGTGGTGTATGAGTTACAGATGGAATCACACATCATGCCGCATTGTCCTTTAAGCTTCTGTACCACGGCTGCTATCTTTTCAGGGTTGTTAATTGCCAGCAGTCAGTTTTTTCTTGTCTTATCATGCTTCATGAAAAGATCAGATTTTATAAAGCTGCAGAGTATTGAAATTTGGAAGCACTCTGTCCATCATATAGGACAAAAATAAAATTGGCATGATGCATATAAAAATTTTATTGATGCTTAGAGCACTAATGGTTTTCTGCACTGCAGTTTTCTACATTTAAATGTTGTCTTCAGAGTATTAAGATTTGATATACTTGTACTCATTTGGCCAATGACCAGTCTTTTCCTCACTGGACGTTTGCCATTTTTAATTTTTTTTAAGGGTTACATTTAATGAAGTAAGTGTGTTATTTTTTTATGACCTTTTCCTGTAGATGCAATTTTCCAAGAAGAGATCATGACTGGAAGTTATCTAGGCATGCTGGTTTTGAAGGTTAAATGTTTTCAGGGGAGATCATAATTAGAGATTTCAGAGTCACAATTTTATGGTTTTGATTTATCTTCTCTTTGAGCACTTCTGTCTTTTTCAGGCTATGGGAGCTTTCTGTCAGCAAATTAGAGACATTTATTACTCTGAATGTGAATTGAGATTCCTATACATTAAAGCAAAAATCTGCTGTGTCATCATCACTGGTGAAACATGAGTGATGCAATAAATAATTTGTACTTTTGTACATCTCATTAAGTTTTTTTTTTATGTTTGTTTTTCTGACATAATACACGTTTTTATTTCAGTGCTTTTTGCCAGTAAATAATTGCCAGCTCCCCAGCAAAGCTTCTTCAATTCCAGTAATCCCATTTTTTATCTGAATTACAGTAAGAATTACCTCTTGGAGCTCAGCCCTGATATATTATGCCAGTGTAAGGCCTATGCCTTATGAAAAGGTGAACTTTATGTGTTTCAAAGGTAAATTTTACTCTTCTGATTAACATTTACATCCTGCAGCTAGCAAACTACTTGTACATGAGTACCCTTGCACAGCGGAATCACGACACCAGGTTTTTGATGGAAACCTGCCAATTTCATGAAGAGTAAGAATTGTGCCAAATGTATATTTTATAATGACAAAAGAGGCAAAAGACAAGAGGTATAAATAATAATAATAATAAATAATAAAAACATTTTTTACAAGATGAACAGGACCTTACAAATGCTCTTGGAACTTGATTTTTTGTAGGTCTTAATAATCTAAATGCCGTTAATTGCTGTTTAATGCTTTTCTTTGTCAGAACAACAGCAACAAAAATTGACACAAACATTATATTCCTACCAAAAAGAAATGCTAAGCACATAACAAATGTCTTATGTTTAATATGAACTACTTGATGTTTTCTTTAAAGAGAGTGTCAATTTTAAATACTTCCAGTAACATCAGTAATAGTGAATAGGCTAAATAAACAGCAGCAAATCACCTGAGTGGAAGTTAAAATTATTTTTGTCCTTTTTAGGTGTTCCTATTTGTGCTAATATTAAATTAAACTGTTTTGAATTTGATATCTGTGCTGCAACCAGTTTTGACAGGTTCAATGTATAGGGTATAAATATTTTCACAGTACTTTTCAAAATTATCTGTGACTCTTTAGTTCATTTTCCTTTTTAATTTTCTGTATAAAAGAAACACTCAGGATCAGGGCTTTTTAATATAAAGTGTATCGCATTTGGGAGGAATGCAAGGCTGGATTTACTTTCTGTTGCTGAAGATAAAAAAGATACACAACACCTCTAATGACAGAAGTTCACAACTTCCATAGGCAATTGATATATTTGAACTGCTGAAGGGTTTCTACTACTGGAAAATTCTTAGTATGCAACCTACATCTTCATCACTGTGAATTAATCCCATTACTTCTCGTCCTATGCACAATAAATACGCACAGCAGCTTGTTTATACTCTGCTCTTTTCATATGTACATATGTGCATACATGTATGTGTATATACATATTCACAAAATATCTGGATGTAAACATGTTTTTTATATATTCACATATATAGTATGTGTATATATGTGAGAAGATTGCTGTGTTGATTTCTCTCAGTCTTTTCTATTCTGGGCTACATGGACTGTAATTCTTACAGTCTATCTTCATAGACCATAATTTTTAGATATGTTATCATTCTTATTACTGTCCCCTGAACTGTCTCCATCTGTTCTATGTTTGTTTTTCGATGCATTGTACCCAAAGCTATAAACAGTAGATCACAGGGGGGTTGAGTAGTGCTTGAGCAGATTGGATAGAAAAAATGCTCCTTTACGGGTAGTTATCTCAAGCCATCCTCCACTGACAATGTAAGTTAGAGAAACCTTGATTCAGATGCTTGCATGGCCTTCAGTTTCTGAAAGAAAATTGAAAACTACTAACTTGTGTTGAGGATCATTAAAATCACAATTCGGCCCTGGAGTGAAGAAGATCTGTATATAGGAACTAACATTGGTGTCAAGGATATTTCAGATATAGCACAATTCTGAGGATTACAATGTTGAGAAAAATGCCACAACAGTTCAGTACGGCATAATGGGAACATCTGCTTTTCTGAAAAATACAATTAAATGTCCGTGTTCTCAAAATTAGTGTACTAATCTGGCCAAACTTACTCTAGATCGTTGGACCAGATGATCTTGAAAGTCTTTTCCAACCTCAATTTTTCTATGATTCTGTGATTCATATATTCTTACAAATTAGTAAGTGGAAAATACATTGTGATGGTTTTAAAGATAAGATGCAAGGTAGCAGAACTACGTCATCAGCATTTAACCCTTCCTATATTCTCACCAGTGTGGTTGATACTGTCCATTCAGTGAGAAATTGACGCATACAAGTATAAGAAGTATTCACTATAAATGAATAAATGGTAAATGAATAGCTTGATCATGGATATAGTAATGGGACTAGAATTGACAGGAACTTTATCACAACGCAGGAACTTTAACAGAAAAGAATATTTTTCTCTTTGGCTTTGCCTTACATTTTCACTTTGGCAGGCTCCCTCATATGGGTACTCTTGCCATAAGACTCTGTAAACATACTTGTATGTCCTGCTTATATTTCTCAAAGACAAATTACGTCATTGAGGAATATACAACTTCAATGAGATTTTCAGTAAGGACCAGTTAGAATCATAGAATTATTTGGGTTGAAAGGGGCTGGCCTTAAAGATCATCTAATTCCAACCCCTATGCCATGGGCAAGGCAGAACTTCCACATTGTTCAAAGCCCCATCCAGCTTGGCCTTGAACACTTCCAGGGATGGGACATCCTCAACTTCTCTGGGCAATCTGTTCCAGTGCCTCACCACCCTCTGAGTGAAGAATTTCTTCTTTATATCTAATTTAAATTTACCCTCTTTTAGTTTTGAGCCATTAAGCCTTGTCCTATGACTTACATTTCCCGACATCAAGTGGCTCCCTAGTTTTCCTGTGGACCCCCTTTGGGTACTGAAAGAATGCTATAAGGTCTCCCCAGAGCCTTCTCTTCTCCAGGCTGAACAACCCAAGCTCCCTCTGCTCTCCCAAAGTCCAGGGTACCAAGCTTGCTGTGCTCCCTTCTTGCTGCCTTCAGGATTCTAAACTGCAGCTACACATTCCCCACCAGCCACTATCTGTTGGTGAGAATGAGGTCCAGCACAGCACCTCTTCTCACTGGCTCCTCTGTCATTTGAAGAAGGAAGTGATCATCAGTGCATTCCAGGAACCTCCTGGATTGCCTCTGCCCTGCTGTGCTGTCCCTGCAGCAGGTATTGAGTTGGTTTAAGTCCCCCATGAGGACCAGGACTTGTGAGTGTGAGGCTGCTTCTGTCTATAGAAGGCCTCATCTGCTTGGTCTTCCTGATCAGGTGGCCTGTAGCAGACCCCCACTACAATGTCCCCTGTCCCTGCCCTCCCTTTAATGCTGATCCATCTGTAAGCTCCTCATCCATGCCCAGGCACTCCAGCTGCTCACTGACATAGAGGGTGACACCTCCTCCTCTCCTTCTCTGCCTGTCCTTCCTAAAGAGCCTGTATCCTTCCATTCCAACGCTCCAGCCATGGGAGCAGTCCCACCCTGTCTCCGCAATGCCAATGAGGTCATAGCCTTGCAGGTGTGTGTACATCTCCTCTTAATTATTCCCCATCCTACGTGCATTTGCATAAAGGCATTTGAGTTGGGCCCCTGATGAAGCTGGATTACTGGCTGGAGTGGCTGGAGTCCCTTTGTGCTGCTCTTTAGGTGCTCTTTTGCAAACTGACCCTCCTCCAGGCTCAGGGCATCTATCACAGACACTGGTGTCAAGTCCAGCATTAAAATTGTGATTTTGAATCTGTGTCTGTTGCTCTGATTTTTAGAATTTAGAAGTCGAAAGCATTAAGCTAAGCTGTGAAAATCCTATTTCACATTTCCTCTTTATTGAAAGATTTAAGTTGCTTTTATATGTCAGGTATATTCCAAAGTAGGTACATGTAACATGGTAATGAACATAATGTTTTTGCAATTGTAGAATTTTTTTCAGCAGGTCTCTCAGACCTTTAAGTCTGCCACTGAAAAAAATAATAATTGTAATTTTCTGTTTTAGTTTTAGCATATTATCTTGTTTTCTGTGTCTGTCTTTTAGGCACTCATTTAACAGTTTCTTACACATTGCCAGATTGCTGTTCCTATTTGATACCCCACTGATTTCTAGGGGACACCATGCAAACACAGCAACCTGCCAAATGTATGTTTGGTGTTGTGGGGAGTTCTAGCTTCCTAAGTCAATGACTGCCTTGATAATATATTACAGATGATGTAGACATGCTTTTGAGTTCCGCATATTATAAATGCCACAATAGAAACTTTCCCTACTTATTTAAGGACTAATTCAGTCTTTTAAAATATGATTGCTTATGTATCAAAACATCTACATACTTCCATTGTATATTTATTTACTAGAGCAGATAACTCTAACTCTAAAGCAGGTAATGTGATACGTTCTGTTCTAAACCTCATATTGAGAAAAGCTACAGAATTACTACCCTGTGCTTAGTAGTGATGTCACTAATATATACCAAATGCAGTGGCAGACATCTGTGTTCAAAACTGAAACAAATAGGAATAAACAAAGGGAAATGTAAAAGAGGACACTTTTAATTTTTAGTTCAGAGCTTTAAAAATGACAAGGAATTGTATGAAAGCGCATATTGCTACCAACTTAATACTGGAATTTATTAAGTCACACAAGAAGCTGCTGTTTGGTTTGTCAGTTGCTTTTATATGGTATGAAACAAGTTTGAAGCGCTTTGGAAAAATAAAAAAAAAAGTCTGTCAGGAAATTAAATTCCAAGTAAGTAATAAATTAAACATTGTGGCTACTGTTCTGGTTTCTTTATTCATTGAGGAGTACCTCATGAACTCTGCTGATATTAATAACAGTTGAATGCAATGAACAATAACACCTACTTTGGGGGATTGCTCCTCTCTTGTGTAACTATTTTTATACCTGCTGAAAGATATATATACTGTATTAGCGTTAACAAGCTTTTAATATTTACCTTTTAGAGCTGTTATTTATACCTTTTTCTTCATTTTTTATTTATATTTGTAGAAATTTTGTTTGTTTCTTACATTTACATTTTAGAGCTTTTAATTGATAAAAACTTTCTCCATAAAATGTTTGCAGGACTGCAATGTGAAGAGATCTCAGATATTGTTCCTGTACTAAGAATTAAAAAACAAACAAACAAACAAAATGTTTATATGTTCAACCAAGAGCTTGTCCTAATAAGTGCTACTTGTAGAAAAAGGTGCCCACTTGAGAGATCAGAAGTTCATAACCATCTTACTTGTAAGGGAGAACTGTGGTTGATGGTATCCTCACCAATAATTTCCAGAAAAAAAAAAAAAAAAAAAAAGGAAGAAAACAACCATAACAGCACACACCTGCAAGCAGGATCCGTTTCTTACAGATTTTTTATTTATTTATTTTTTTATTATTATTTTTAAGGAGAGAGAGAGTGATACAAATGCTTGAGGAAGCATTCAGAGATTATACTTCTCAGAAAAATTGAGGGACTTTTTGTAAATTTAGAAAGAATGTGGTCCAAAGTTACAAGAACCTTTCTGTCAATAAGAGTGAGAACATGGAATTGTTTAGGGGGCTGGGGACAGAATGTATGCCATTCATCCATCAAATCATTGGGCAGCTGCTATAATAAAAGTTTCTATTATGTGTAATACTTTTCTGTGCTGAGTTTACAAAACCTTTGAAATAGCATATGGGAGAGACCCTTGTGCAACCAGAAAAAAAGCAGAGTATGTCCCAGACGGAGAGAAAAGGTACTGTATGGTGCCTTTTAACTGTGATGATCATAGCTTGAATGTATTTTGGCATAATGGTGATAAGACTGATTAAATTTGTTGATTAAGAAAACTGTCATTTTTCTTTTTAGCATGGTTTTTATTGCCCTCCATAGCAGCTTCTTTGTCCACTCCGACTGAAGCAGATTGACCCTGTATGTCACACCCCTGCTATTGCGTTTATTGCTTCCATGTTACTGAAGTATGGTGAGTGACTGGGATGCAAATACCACAAAAGATTAAGAGAGTTGCTTCCAAAGCATTACTTGCTGATCAGAAGGTTCCTTGAACTTTTGATAATATAATAATTTTGATAATATATTTTTGATAATAAATATTTTGTCTCCAAAGCTGAAATGGAAGGACAGATAGAAAACTACAAATAGTTTCATACATGTCTGAGAGTCTTCTCTGGTTTTAGTCCCAGGAGGAGCTTTGTAGTGCAGGTGATAAAATGTAGCTGATTAAGGTCACCAACTTTTTTTCAACTCACATATTAATAATAATAATAATAATAATTTTAAAAAGTATTCCTTTATTTAATTCACTCTTAAAAAAAGAAACATATATGAGATTTAAAATTAAAATAAAAACCTAAAACCAGTATTGTTGTGAAGTTGAGTCACCATTAGGGGATATAACAATGCAAAATAGTGTTGTTTTTCTCCTTACATGTCATTAGTGCTATTTCTTCCTTTCATAATATTCATTTGTGTCTATTTCATCTTTAAAAAATATGGGCAAATTTTAAGGATTTTTTTTAAATATCATGACATCTTATTACATGAAGCATAATGAATGATGTGTTCTTTTGAAAATCAGAAGTGAAGTTATTTCTGCTTGAGCATTTTGGGAATCAAGGCTCCTGTGACAGATTATGACAGATGTCCATTCAATTGCTATGGAAAAAAGCTTAATTACTGTCAGTAAGTGAAAGTGTTAGTTATAATTTTTGTTACTTATTCATTGCATGAAGCTAGACTGTGGGGCTAATGTAGGTTGCTCAACAAAGGAAGTCTTTGTAACATGTTCTTGCAACTGTTGGTTTAAGTGAAACCATGGGGCTTTAGTATCGTAATTGTACTATTGTGTAGAAGGTCAGTCTATTTTTTACAGGATCAAAGTTTTGATTCCTTGGTTCTACCAGTTGCTCTAGCTCTATAGAGTGCAACGGGTGTGTGAAAATATACTGAGACTTGACACTTTCTTGTTAACTGAAAATACAGACTGAGAAAAGTGAAGTCCTTATTGTTTCTGAAAATAATGGAGAAGTTTCCACTGAAGTCAGCAGAGAGAAAATTTCATCCACAAAATTCTGAGCAAATAAGTTATGACTTGTGAAAGTAAAATATTCTTGGTGTCTGGTAGATTTGTTCAGAATTCATAATGAGAAAATTAGGAACAAATAAAATGTAGGATGAATTAAGAATTTGTCACTGTCTCATACAACATCCTTGTCTTTAAGTTGGAGAGATGACATGGATTTGATGGATGGACTGTTCAGTGGTAAGGAATTGGCTGGATGGTCACACTCAATGAGTTGTGTTCAACAGCTCAATGTACAGGTGGAGACCAGTGATGAGTTGTGTTCCTCAGGGGTTGGTACTGGGACTGGTGCTATTTAACATCTTTGTCAGTGATGTGGTCAGTGGGACTTAGTGCACCTTCAACAAGTTTGCTGATGGCACCAAGCTGTGTGGTGCGATCGAAATGCTGGAGGGAAGGGATGCTATCCAGAAGGACCTAGGCAGGCTTGAGAGGTGGGCTTGTGTGAACCTCATGAAGTTCAACAAGGCCAAGTGCAAGGTCCTGCACCTCAGTCGGAACAATCTGAAGCACAAATACAGGCTGGGCGATGAGTGGATTGACAGTTGCCCTGCAGAGGACCGGAGGGTGTTGGTCGATGAGAAGCTCAATATGAGTCAGCAACATGCACTTACAGCCCAGAAAATCAACCGTATCCTGGGCTGTGTATCAAAAGGAGCATGGTCAGCAGGGTGAGGGAGGTGACTGTGCCCTTTTACTCTTCTCCTGTGAGACCCCACCTGGAGGAGTACTGCATTCAGTTCTGGGGCCTGCAGCATAAGAAAGATACAGACCTGTTGGACTGAGTCCAGAGGAGGGCCATGAAGATGATCAGAGGGCTGGAGCACCTCTCCTATGAAGACAAGCTGAAAAATTTGTAGTTATTTAGCCTAGTGAGGAGAAGGGTGACATTATAGCAGTCTTCTAGTACTTAAAAGTGGCTTACATAATAGATGGAGTGTGACTCTTTATCTCAGGGAGTGCAGTGATAGGGGGTAATGTTAGGAGGAAATTCTTCACTCAGCAGGTGGTGAAGCACTGGCACAGGTTGCCCAGAGAAGCTGTGGATGCCCTATCCCTGGAAGTGTTAAAGGGGAGGTTGGATGAGACCCTGGGCAACCTGATCTAGTGGGTGGCATCCCTGCCTATGGACAGCGGGTTGGAACTAGGTGATCTTTAAGGTTTCTTCCAACTGAAAAACATTCTATGATTAACAGTTCCCACTTCTAAGTTACCCAGATTTTCTCTTAGATATGTGATAATTGGCTCTAGCTTTTGCCTTCATTGTTTAACTTCACACAATTTCAAAAAATTATGAAATGTGGTTGTTAACAAAGTAATACTTTAAATCATTAAATTGTTAGTGATGTATACGACGTATCTAATTCATTCCATATTCAGAGCAAATCTTATTGTTTATGTAGTTAGGAATATATACAAATAAATGCCTTCTTTACAGTGTTTTGAGAATGTTAGACATTCCAATATAAAAAAATAAGACAGGCTGTGCTTTCAGCTACATTGGTATAAAGACAGAGTGACTTCCTTCTTGTTACTTTATGCTGTATTTATATTATTTTAATACAGCATATATTTATAAAATAATAATAGCACTTTGATTTTACTGTGCTCAATCATTATTCTCCCTTACCCAATGAAACCTAGAGTTACTGTAGTTGTCTCACATGTAGCTTTTCATTTGTGAATATTTTTGTCTTTGTGTTGTTGATGTACAGTCCCTTTAACAACCCTCACAGAAGTCAACTTTTCCATAGCAACAACTTTTCATGCTGTCACTTGTGCAACAGTTAGCTGTACAATCATTGCATTTCAATGAGAATGTCTCACCCCATTCAGCTGAGCAACAGTGAGTCTAAAGAGCGATTATCTTTCACTCCAGGGCAACTGTTCCTGTGGCATGTGAGGAAAAGGGCAATGTACTTGTGTAAATTAATCTGAATGAACATTTGGAGGGAGAATGAAATTATTATGTAGCATTTATATTATGTCATTGCTGAAGGCACCAAGCACTCCTCCATAATTGTAGCCATAATTCCAGCTGCAGCAATATTTTAAGTTTTATGGCATATATGATGCCCTCAATGAAAAGGAAAACTATTAAAATATGTTTTTTTGAGTAGGCTGTATGATGTGTAGCGTAGTAAAAAAGTAAATAAAGGTTGTAATTATTAAGTACAACTTTCACTTTTGTATTTTAGACCATAGGTGCATTCAGCATCTTATCAAATGCAGCAGAAGCTTGGAATTTGTTTAATGTATTTCTTTATATTTGCAAAACCCTTTGAGATTTGCAGATCTTTATAGGGTAAAGTTAAGGTGCACACACTTCTCCCTTTTACTCCCATTTTGTTTTAGGGGGAAATGGCTTTGCTCACATGCTCTTTTGAACCCCCCTACTTCTGTGAATGTGTGTCCACCTGCTGTCAACCACCACACTTTCAGAGAACAGTGTTCAATAGCAGAGCTGGCTGAGAAGGCAGTTTAACTTATCTTTCATAGCCAAAGTCTGCAGCCTTGTACATTGAAAGGCTCCGCCATCACTCATTTATTTTAGTTCACTGGAGTGTGTGAGTGCTCTGAGTGCTGTGTCTGCAGTGACTCTTTTCAGATATGGTAGCCTCTCCCAGTTCTTTCCCACAAAATCAAAGTATCTCAAATAAAAGTCTCAATCATAGCTGATGCTCTTCTGCTTCTACTGTGAAATGAAGGTTAACTTCTGAAATGGAGAAAAGAATACAATAGTTATGTCCATAGTAGGAAGCAATATATCCTATTCTCAGAAGATGAAGCTCACTAGGAGAAATTCTGCCTAACCAACCAATTCTGCAGCCAAAGCATCCTCCTGAAGTGCTGAAACTCCAAGGAGCCACAGGGAATAAAGAAATAAAACTCAAGCTGCTGTATTTCCTGCTCTTGGCTGATTTGGTGTAGATTATGAGTAATGCTGCTCTTCTGATGGACTCAGTTTAGTTTCCTTGCTGTAGATGAGAATGCAATTCAGCCTAGTCAAAACCCCATGTGCACATCTGCATTGTAGTGCTTCAAAAGGTTATATCCTATTACCTTAATAACCAGTAAGTAGGCCCTTTCAGAGACTTAATCCAATGTTTTACCAACATAAAGTCTTTGGATAAGCTAAAACTACCATGGAAGAATACAGCAGTTTCACTATCTTGCTAAAACTGCATTTTACTGTCTAATTGTTTTTTGTCCTTATGGGACACTGTGAGGGCCAGAAGCTCTCAGGGGCATGGGGGTAGCAGCGGCCATCCAGGGTGGGCCAGGCAAGGCCTGTCAGCAAGGGCCAGTCCCACCACCCTGACCAGGAATAGGGCAGCCTGGGGCAAATGGAGCAGCCTTAGGCCTGGGCACCAGGCATGGGAATGGGGACAGGCCAGGACCAGGCCATGACATAGGCCCACAGGTGGGCCTGGCTTGGCAGGGACCCATGCCCGAGCAAGGCAGAGCGGTGGGGAGCTGGAGACTGGTCCTGACACGGGCACACTGGGGCAGGGGCTGACAGCCCTGGGTGTTTACCTAGGATACTGGGCAGGGACAGTCAGGGCTGGCGCTGCTCTCATGGCCGTGACACTGTTTGAATTATCCCTGAAGATTAAATTTGTTAACTATTTATTTGTTTGAGTATATCATGTAGGAGAGTGGTTTTATTTTTCTCTATTTTAAAAGAAAACTTGTAAATGAAATTAAATTAATAAATTGAAGATGATTATTTTTTTTGCATGCCTTACCTGTCATTGTAGTCGTACATAAATATAACTAGAAAGGATTGTTTTTTGTATTTTTTTTCCTGTTTTTATTGAGTAAGGAAGGCGTAACTAACAGTTTACAGTTTCTTACAGGCAGAATGAAGAAAAATTCATTTAGTATGAAAACTGTGTGCAAACATGCATTATCACAGTCTGTTTGGGTCTTAGTACTGGGAATAAAGTGGATCCATCTGTCGAGTCTTTCCAGCTCGTGTTTCCTCCATGCTCATCCATTCATGTAGTATGAATGCATCCTTCACAGCCAAGAGGAATGGGGTGGCCTCAGAGGGACACTGTGAGTTCTCTTCATGTCCTGTGTCTTGATGTGGTCCTGTTTTCTCTTTTTAAATTATTTCTTCCATCCCCTTACTTTAAGTATCATCCATATGAGTTTGGAAGCAAGGAAAGAAGGTGATTTCTGAGGTGTTTCACAACTTGGTATTAATCTCTGGATCCCCAGCTATCCTGCATTGCCCATGTGCCAGGGAGTTAGGGTCAGTGAGAGTCAAACATGAGCTGCGTAGCCTGCAATTCTTGCCCAAAGGCTAAAACTCAACTGAATTAATAGATTTTCATGAACGAAAAGGTGTGCTGAACCTGAACAAAATCCTGCTGTGCTTAATTTCCTTTACTGATCCCCTTTTGTCTACAGCAGATAGAACTGAATAGATCGTTGTTAATCTTAAATGAGCTATTTGGCTGATATTTCTTAGTTGCAGAACTGGTGATCTTTCATTTTTGGTTAGGTGATTGTCAGTTAACATTAAGACACTGAAAGCAACATTAAATTATCTGTGTTATCTGTTTCTGATATGCATTAAAATATGTTGTTCATTCTAACACTAGGTAGTGTGACTATTTCATGAGATACTTCTGCACCTGCTTTCTCATGACTTTTGACATTTTGATTATGGACCTAAATGTTACATGCAGATAGGAGTTTCTATTTATTGTTAAGGAACATATTTAGTGAAGGGATAGACAGCAGAAAAAAGGAAGATATTCATCTGTAGTATATTAACTGAGATAGAGCTCTTTACTCACTGAACCCCAGGGCAAAAACTGTGAAAATATTTAACATAATACATGAATTTTATGTTAAACTGTATATACTGACCTTTTATCTAAGCTTCCTTTCTATAATTGGCTTTATTATCCAGAGAATTCTTATAAAAACTGTGCTATTCCTTACTGGCCTTTGCAAGATGCTTTTAGCATACAAAAGCTGTATGTATTTAGCTCAATTTATATATCATACCTCCTTTGGCAGGCCGTTTCAGGGTCTCTGGGTGGTCTTGCGGAGCTTAATTGCATCCTGGATTGCCAGAGTATGACTTAGTAAGTATGTGCCAGCTGAATGTGACTGACAATGATTGCTATTTTCACCTGATGATCAGGAAGAGGCAGCTAGACCTTGTATTGCTTACTGCTATAGAGCAGAAGTGTGGTTCTCTAGCACACTGACATGTTTAACATTTTAGCAGGTCAGATATTCTAACTTAAATTCTAATGCTGCTGCAGCAGCATAGTCCTGACATAGTTTCATGAGATGTGAAAAGAGAGGTGGTAGAGAAAAAGGAAGGAGCATTAGTCCATGCTCTGATTTAAGGCCCCCTCTCAGAGTAGCACATTTCCAAATGGGAAGAACAATAGTACTTGAAGCTAAAGCATTGCAGCACATTCATTCAATCCAAGCTTTTAAGTATTTGGGTACTGTAAAATATTTCTAATAGTGTAATCTAAGAATGGATGGTCTAAAACCTTATTAAGTACACAGTAATCCATTTTTTATTATTACTATTTATTATTTTTGCATAAATTTCAGTCATAAATACTCAATTTGAGTCTAGGAGGAACTCTAGCAGAAAATGAAAGCAAGACCTAATATAATTTGTGGAATCTTAGAGAGAGACAAAAGTTTAAAAAGAATAATAGAGGCAATATGAGCAGGTTGTGGAGGTGTTGAGATGGCATACCTTGAAAAGATGTGAAAAAAATTAAAAATGAAAAGGATAAGTTAATGCATATTTTATGTATTATTATTTGTCAGCTTCTTAGCATTTTTAGCTTTATGCAAATCAGTGCAAATCATGACTACTTCCCCAAGGCACTTAAGGTCAAACCTAATACAGAAAAAAAAAAAAAAATGTTCAGTGACACATAATATAAAGATTAGAGCTTAAGTTTTGTCATGGTCCAAATATCTTGGATGAAAAATTAATCATTTGAAGTATTATGTTGATTTTATGTTGTTCTTGTTGTTTATTCTTTTAAATGGCTTTTAAATGGAAGTCAAGAAGATAACATTATAAAATATATTCCACATGATTAACTTCACTGAAACCCAAAGGAATTATAGTTTTGAAGCATGTGATCTATTACAAAAACCTGAAAATGACTGCAATCACTGCAAGTGATCGCATGCAGTTGTAGAAGGTAGTAAAGTATCTCACAGCCTGGAATTTGATGTTGTTGTTGTTCTATATCCCTTAAAACAAAGGATAAAAGGCGAAGGAAAAAAAAATAAAAATAAAAAGAAAAAAGAAAGCATGTAGTATAGTTTCTAGATATATCAATATTGCTTAAGAAAAGCTATTCCATGTTAGATTTTGAAAAATAATCTCTGTTGTATCAGTGTGGTCCAGGACCAGCTGAGTGACAACTAAAGCAGTTAGACTAGTTTATGTTGGTGTTTACATACTTTCTGCCATATTGATGGACTATGAGTTTTACTATGCAGCCTTGTAAATATGACTTTTTTCTCCCTGAGATTCTCCAAAAATTACTATAATAGTGTAATTTTATGAGGGTTTTTACTTGATATTGCTCATGTGGGCTATTCAGGATTCCTCATGTTCCAACGATTTGTTGTTATTCTACAAAAATGTTGTCTGATATCTTTATATCATGCACTAGTAGCATTTATTTTTTATGCTATGATCAAACTTGTAATTCAAATGTTACCATCAAATTAGAGGTGTCATTGAATCTATTACTTCTGGAAGTTAGCTGTTCCCAAAATAATGTTATCATCATAATTTTTTTATACAGAGGGAGAAGAAATTCCAACTTCAGACTTAACTGATTTGAAGGCTCAGTTCAGTATGATATTTAGATGCATTTCTAACTTTAAATACTTGAGTAATTCTTAGTGCTACTTTCACAAAACTGTGGAAGGAAGGAAGGAAGGAAGGAAGGAAGGAACAAAAATAAAGAAAGAAAGAAAGAAAGAAAAAAGAAAGAAAGAAAGAGAAAGAAAGAAAGAAAGAAAGAAAGAAAGAGAAAGAAAGAAAGA
>CM021698.1:109389278-109411192 GCA_011074415.1 Stictonetta naevosa | reverse complement strand
AGGAAGGAAGGAAGGGAGGGAGGAAGGAAGGAAGTCCCTTTGCTAAATCCTCGACTTAAAAAGAGAACAGAATATAATGAAAATATTATCCCTTTATTTACTTCCTTAAAATTAGTCTTCAAATATTCCATTACATATTAAGCTATAGTTAGATAAATATTCATTTGTAGCATTGTGTCTTCTAATTATCATTTTTGAGACCTTATTTTGATTTAATAACACTTTATCCTACTGTGATTCTATTGATTAAATAGAATTATCCCTGAGTCTCAAAGTATAGATCGCTGTTTTGAAAGCCATAATGGTCTTTTAGGAAGTTCTGGAATATGAACCCATATGCTAAACAGCAGAAGGGACTGAGTCATTAATTCTGTATTGTCAGTTACTGTTGAAAAGAGACATTGAAGTGGAAAATCACAGCTCTGGAAAGACAGGAAAATTCATATGTCCAGGTCATTCCTACTTGCTTTACAATAAGCACTGCACAAACTGTTACTCAGATCTCCCTGAAAGACCGATAAATACAAGGAGATATTGGTCTCCAATGGCAAATATCGGGAACTGTGAACAAAAGCTACAGGCATGGTCTGGTATGTCTTTCAAGTCTGAGTTGTTTCTGATTCTAGTGCACAGCACTGGGAATGGACCTACACCATAGAGATTCCATAATGATATCAAAATGAGCAGATACTCTTAATAGTTATTTCAGTCAAATCCATGTACCCCCAATTTAGAGACAAGGATGTCCTGTGGGACAGTATCAAATGCTTTGCACAAGTCTAGGTAGATGGTGTCAGTTCCTCCTCCCTCATCCACCAATGCTGTAACCCTAACGTAGAAGGCCACCAGATTTGTCAGGCATGATCTGCCTTCAGCAAAGCCATGATGGCTGTCTTCAGTCACCTCTTTGTTTTCCATGTACCTTAGCATAGTTTCCAGGAGGATCTGCTACATGATCTTGCTGAGCACAGAGGTGGGGCTGGCCTGTTAGCTTCCTGGGGACTCAATTTTTTTCCTTTTTAAAAATGGGGGTTATGTTTCTCCTCTTCCAGTCACTGGGAACTTCACCAGACTGCCACGACTTCTCAGATATGATTGATAGCAACTGAGTAACTTTATCTGCCAGTACTCTTGGATGCATCTCATCAGGTCCCATGGACTTGTGCCCCTTCAGGTTCTTTAGATAGCACTGAACCTGATCTTCTCCTACAGTGGACAGTTCTTCATTCTCCCACTCCTACAGCAGGCAGTTCTTCATTCTCCCACTCCCTTGCTTTGCCTTCTTGGGCTTGGGTGGCCTGGCTAGAGCGCTTGTTGGTGAAAACTGAGGCAAAAAAGTCATTGAGTACCTCAGCCTTCTCCATATCCTGGGTAACTAGGTCTCCTGTTGCCTTCCAGAAATATCCCACATTCTCCCTAGTCTTCTTTTTATCACTGATGTATTTGTAGAAGCCTTTCTTCTTCCCTTGACGTCCTTGGATGGATTTATTTCTAACAGGGCTTTAGCTTTCCTAACATGATCACTGGCTGCTTGGAATGATTTCTCTGTATCCACCCCGCCACTCCCTCCCCCCTAAGGTCAGGCTACCTGACCTTGCTTCCACCCTCTGCAGGCCTCCTTCTTTTGTTTGAGTATGGCCAGGAAAAACTAGTTCATCCATGCAGGTCTCCTGGGATGCATTGCTCCAGAGTTTGGAGGAAGTGATCCTTGAATATTAACCAGATTTCTTGGGCCCCTCTTCCCTCCAGGGCTTTGTCCCATGGTATTCCAACAAGCAAATTCCTGAACAGAGCAAAGTCTGCTCTCCTGAAGTCCAGGGTAGTGAGCTTCCTGTGCTCCCTCCTCGCTGCCCTTGGGATCCTAAAATTCACCATTTCCTGGTCACTGCAGCTACACATTCCCCACCAGCCACTATCTGTTGGTGAGAATGAGGTCCAGCACAGCACCTCTCCTCACTGGCTCCTCTGTCATTTGGAGAAGGAACTTATCCTCCTGGATTGCCTCTGCCCTGCTGTGCTGTCCCTGCAGCAGGTATCAAGTTGGTTGAAATCCCCCACAAGGATCAGGACTTGTGTGTGTGAGGCTGCTTCTGTGTACAGAGGGCCTCATCTGCTTGGTTTTCCTGATCAGGTGGCCTGTAGCAGACCCCCACTGCAATGTCCTCTGTTCCTGCCCTCCTTTTAATGCTGATCCATCAGCTCTCTGTAAGCTCCTCATCCATGCCCAGGCACTCCAGCTGCTCACTGACGTAGAGGGTGACACCTCCTCCTCTCCTTCTCTGCCTGTCCTTCCTAAAGAGCCTGTATCCTTCCATTCCAACGCTCCAGCCATGGGAGCAGTCCCACCCTGTCTCCGCAATGCCAACGGGGTCATAGCCCTGCACGTGTGTGTACATCTCTAACTCCTCTTATTCCCTATGATTATTCCCTATGATACGTGCATTTACATAAAGGCATTTGAGTTGGGCCCCTGATGAAGCTGGCTTACTGGCTATTGGTTATTGAAGGGTTAGTATCTTGGAGGTTGAAATGCAACTTGCCCTGGGACAGAGGAACTGCTATGCAGCTGAATATTATCAAATATACTGAAAGAGACTGAAAAAATCCCAGCACATGTTGTCTAGGAAAATATATATTTTTTTAGTATGTTATTTAGAATTTGTAATGATGGTATAGGCAACTGAGTTCTTTGACCGCACATGTCACTGTGCTGTGTACACTGATGCTATTACTTTTATTATTAGTGAAACATTTTTTTTTCATATTGTTTGTGTTCCCATTTAGAAAGATTCCAGAAAACAGGCCACAGGCATTCCCTTCATTCGTTCTGAAGAAAAAAAAATACAGTCCAGCTAAGTGTAACTTGGGAACTTAAAAGAGCATATGCACCCCAGTGTTCTGTGGGGGAAAGTCTGAAGATTCAAGTTTTGGCATCCTGCCCTGTTCCATGAAGATGAATAAAAAGGTTAATTACACTGGCAAATCTTAAATCATTTTCAAGGGGTTCAATGCAGCTGTAGGGTTCCCTTACACAAATCCTGTACAGAACACTGCTCTCAAACCTGGAGCAGGACTAGTCACCATGGGGAATGAAGAACTCCCTATTCTATATACAATAAATAATTAATTGAAGAAAAGTTGCTAAATGTTTTGTTTGTTTACTGAATAGAAAGGCTTAGTGGTAGAAAGTAATGATCTGTAAACAGTAGCCCAAATCCTTTGATAAATGTGTCTGTACATAAGATGATGTTTTTTCATATGTCCTCATCTCAGCATAACTTGTCACATGTATAACCCTCTTTTTTCTGTTCCTCTCACTACCTGAATATAAGATTTTAAAAAATAATAATGTGAATGAAAACTTGAGCAGATACTTACTAATTGTTGGTTTCCGTAATTATGTTCAATTGGTAGGTTACAAATTCTCATAACAATACATATGAAATCTCACAATAATTTGTAGGTTGACTATTAATGATTGTTAAAGCTGCTATCTGAAAACCACTGCTATCTGAAAACCACTGCTATCTGTAAACCACTGCTAGTTTTACAAAAGGAATGCAACACTCAGGAAACAAACTAACAAAACAAAACAAAATCATAAGCTTTGGACTGGTTTAAATAGTAAGAAATTTAAATATTTCTCATTGAGGGAACATTTTTTTTAACAGAGTTTGATGACAGTTAAAACCAAGAGATACAAGAACCTGGAAGCTGTGCTGTTGCTAATATCAGCAGTAGTATCAGCAGTTCACAAAAGAAATCTCAGTCTCTTACAGAGAAGCATTTTATAAAGAGTGAAATTTATCTACTATTTTCTGTAGCATTCTAGTTTTCATTTCTTTTTCAATCAGCCTCAGTCTGTTATGCTTTATGAAGAACTCTTTGAAAATATGACCAAGTATAACAGGCACAGCAAGCATAGAACAATTCTTCTGAAGATGTAACCAACCTAAAGGATTCCCACTCAATGTCAGTATTTTTACTTCACAATTTATTTATTTATTTATTTATTTATTTTTCTTGTGTGGTTTCAAGCTGAGATAAAGCTGCTTGATATGGTATAGTCTAGGGTTTCCCAGACTAACTTACTCTTTAGTGTATTATTGCCAGTCTATTAAGTGGCAAAAGAACTTACATTTTTATGACTCTGGGTGACAGAGTCCTTGACATTTATTTTACAGAACTTCTGCAAAGGCATCCTTTCAAATTGCCCTGTATCAGTCTTACTTAACTTCTTTACCATTTAATCTTGGTATGTCCTTGCAACTTACTTTGATGCCATTGCTGTCACACTGAAAGTAAGAGGCCAGTCTTTCCCCTGGGCTATGTGGACGTCAACAGTTTCTAAAAATAGTCATGTATTTTGTTCTGCTGCATGATCCCAATTTAGCTGAGCTTCCTGCCTTAATCATTCCTTTGTGACAGGTTTGCCAAATCCCAGATCCTCAAACATGCTGTATAGCCCCACAATGCCCATATTTATTTCCTGCATCACTGTGTTATGGTGACATTGGCTTTATTTGCTTTAATTCAGTGTGTCACTGGACTTCTGTACAGAGCTCATTCTCTTTACAACTCTCTCTTTCACTTGAATATTTTTAAATTGATAAGGAATGCTTTTAAGAAGTAGTGATTCAGGTAGTACCAAAAGCTGCACTTAAGTAATTTGTTTTCAGTAGGCATGTCACAAGCAATGAACTTTGATAGTTCTGGTAATCTCATTAAAATATTTTGAAATACAGCACAGTTATCATAACCACATGACTGAAGAAGTAAGGAAAGTATCTCTTAATGCATCTCTGACCTGCTCTTCTCAGCATTACTTCTTATAGTCAGTTTATCCCTGAGATTTGTGTTGCTTCTCTTTCTCTAAGATTAATCCTTCGTTCTGCAGGTCTGGTGAGTGTAGAGGGAAAAAATAAAAATAAAAATAATGTAAAGCATTTGGATACTTTCACATACCTAAAATATTTTCCCTTCAGTTTACCAGTTAAATTATGGAATGGCATTGATGAAAAAAAGATTTAGTACATGTGGGTTTGATCAAGCTGACTTTTATATAAGACCAAATTTGAAAAAAAAAAAAAATGTAATGGGGAAATGGAAATAATTTTATAAAACACATTTCTATTTCCTTATCCCTTTGTGAGGTAAAGATTTCTTCATAATTCTTTTTTTTTTTTTTTTTTTTAAAATTTATAACTTGTACCACGCTTTCTTCATTACCCCATTTCCTATTTTCAATCTTCCCTTCCTTCACATATTTCTCTTTCCTTGCCCTTTTTCTTATCAACAAGCTCTTACCTATTCTTTCATTTTTTTTCTCCCCCCTTTATTATACTTTTTCCTCTTTGTTAGGTCTTCTCAGACTGCTGCCATGTTGTATTTATTAACACACTTTCTCAATAATTTGGAGAAGTGTCCTTCCTACTTCCTTTTTCCTGGTGGGAATGTGCACTGAAAAAGAACTTATACCTCCCTCCAGTTCCATATCCCTGCAGGGTGAAGAGATGGAGTCTTTAAACTATAGACTTTTATTTTCTGAAATAGATTTTAAAGTGAATAAAGGAATTGTGACCTGAACTCTGTCCTCTCCCCTCCTCTCTTGACTGAGAACCTTGGAAAGTATAACAAAGGGTAAGACTCCTGCTTAGCTTCAGTGACTGCATCTGAAGTGTCCATGTTCTTTGGTACTGTATAGTATACCAATATAAATGTACATCTGCTATACCTTCTAGCTTTAGAAACATCAAAGGCATTTTTAAAATTGAGACCTATTTAGTTTCAAGGCTTATGTTTAAAATCTTTCAAGTAAGTTAAAAGTTAGAAAATGCTTGAATTAAACATAGCTATGCAAGCTGAAGCTATCATATTTACATACATAGAATCACAGAATAGTAGAATGATTTGAGTTGGAAAGGACCTTAAAGATCACCTAGTTCCAGCCCCCCTGACATAGGCAGGGACACCTTCCACTAGACCAGGTTGCTCAAATTCATACACTATGACTGTTTCTGTTACATAGTCACAATCAAAATTTTCCATTGGGCACTACTTAAAAAAAAAAAAAAAAAAAAAAGCCTTTTAAGAATGATTACTTTCTAATACCGAACCCTGTTGTTTTGAAGAGTAATAATTGGAATTGAACAAGCCCATAATACTAACAGTTTAACATTGCTAGCATTTCTTAATTTTAGTATTCTGTAAAGTAAAACAGTTGTAACACTACCACACCTGTGGAATTTTGAGTTCTGGTTTCTGAGTATCTCCTCTCTGGAGGCAAGTGCTCTACAGTGGTTATACTGGTTACAGACCTATTTTCACTCTTCTGAAAATTATCTCCTTCTTCATCATCTCCCAACTTGTCCATGGCTCAAAAGCTTCCTCAGTTTGTTCTACCCTGCTAACCCTTTTATTTGAGCTTACGAGGTTTCCGATTCCCTTCCACATTCTTCTCATACTATTGCTGGTATCACTTTTTCAATGTGACTCCAGAGTCTCTCACAGTGTCCCCCAATCTCCTCGACAGTACACTTCAGATTTTCACCATCAGCTCTCACCTACGTTTAGTGTCTCATAATCTTTCTTTAGGGCCACTCATGTGTTATCTATTCCATTTTACCATCATCCTTATTTCAGTCTTCACATCCATGAGCTTCATGTCCTGATTCACTTTCCCCTTTCTCTAACTGCTATTGCTAGTTTTGTTTAGATTTTATTTTTTTTTTCCTAAAAATGCAGTTTATTCTGTCAAATTTCCAGAGTCTTTTCCAGACACAGGAGTTGTAAGGCTTTTCAAGGCAAGACCAGTATCTTCTTATTGCTCTGTTTAATGAGCAAACTAATGTGTTAGTCCTTACCTTTGTTATCAGAAACAGGTAATCTATTTTGGTTGAATTACTGAAGAAAAAAAAATGTACTAAGAAGCTTGTAATAAAGAAGTTCAAACAATTAAAACTTGTCAAAGTTACAAATGAATAAAAGGATGGAGTTTTTATGACAACATTAGTTAGGAGTTACTGATATTAGTTCCACCCACGTTACAATTAGATAGGATCATGAGTGTGTCCAAGACTTTATCAACAGATTTCTTATGACTTTGAATTTCGACATTCTGGCTCTCAATGAGCTCAATAACATAATAAGTAAAATCTAAGCTGAGCAATAGTCAATGAGGTATAAAATTAGATAACCAAAATGAGTAATTCCCATGAGGTGATTGATTACAGACGGCGTCTACAGCTGTCCATCCACATCTGCCTGTCCAGGTATTACTGTGTCGTGGCTTGGTGTTCCTGAACTAATGTTCTACCACTTGCCAGTGGCAAATAAGCCAAGGCTGTAACTGGTGTTCCTTTGGAATTTACTCCTATACCCCTACGGCCAGTGTAATAACCTCCAGGAGAGGGAGATATGGACAGCAGGGATGACCATTACACCATCCCTGTCCAACCCAATCCCATAGAGAAAGATTTTCAGTGAGGGATGCTGCTGTTACACAGAGAGATTTTCTGATTAGTTTTAAGTGTTTCTCACTGGCTACTTAACTTTGTTTATTTTAATTTTACAGTAGTTCAAGTGCTGTGTTTTCCTATGTGGCACGTTTTGCATATTTCAAGTTCTCTTATTATATGTTTTGACAATGTACCACTGCAGGAGCATTTTGACAATAAGTAAACTTGACTTGATGATATTAGAACAGTACTGCTATAAATTCTTGCTTTCTGAAGTTCAGAGGAGCTAAAGAGGCTTTTGCTGCAATTATATAAATACTCAAGTGGAAGATCTAATTATGATGATTATTTTTGAGACAAGTTGCTGGTGTTTGTTTTCAGTAAGTGCTGAATTCCTATACATAAAAGTAAGTGCTCTGGAAAAAGATAAATGTGGTGAGGACTGCAAACCATGACCGTGTTATCTCTGATGGCTTGAATGCCCTACTTCATGTACAGTATTATGCCACCTTCCTTCAGTGTCAACTATTTGAAATAGTTCATGTTTTTAAATTATTTTTACTGTTTCTTAACCTGTGGAAAATTAATGCTCTAATGGTAGACATCGTCTTTAGAAATGACTTTGTAGATAAGACAATACTGAAGCAGCAACTGCAATAATCCTTGGGAGTTCCCTATGCCATAGCTATGCTGTCACAGAGATGGTGAACAAATACATATATTTTAGTGTTGACCCCTGAAATGTGTGAATCCTTCTTGCTGTAGGAATACTTCTTATGCAGAAGCCACTGCTGATTACACGATCTGGTAAATGAAGCTGGGTTGCAGTTCACACTTCAGGCTAAAGCAGTAAAATGGTCACTTAATGTAATTAACTTAAATCAACCTTTTTATTTTTCTAAATTATTCCTTGTATTGTTTGTGATTAACTTGGTTATTTAAGTTCATACCTTAAAAGAAAAAGGAAATAAATTATATGAAGAAAGTCCATGAAGGATGTCCATATTGATGTCCATTCAGTCCATATTGAAGGATGTCTGACATAGGTTATCTGACACAGTAAACAATGCAAAATTTGTCTAAGCTAAAGTACAACACAGAGATTCCTCAGCTCACTTCAAATAAGAAACCTGGAGTCTGGCTCCTATAATCAGTTCCATGAGGATGGATTTCTGATGTTGCACAAAGGTAAATTCTGATACCAGATTTCAGTAATTTAAGACAAATGTATCAGCAAAGTGTTGATTTGACAAAAACAAGTATACCTAGTTTCCTGTATTCTGTCAGCTTTTACTAACTCAGAGTGCTATCTCAGTTTCTCAAAATGCCTCTGCCCATCTTCCAAGCATATTCCCCAAACTTTTTTTACTCCTGATACCCCAATTCAATTTCCAAATTATCAGAAAACTGACTAGCAATTGCAAAACCAGGGATGATGCTAACTACCAACTCAAAAGCAAGTTCCAAATACCAATATCAAAACAAACACCAGAAGTTAACTGTTGCTAGGTTTTTCGCTGAGCTCTTTTAATTTTTTCTACCATTTCCAAGGAGAAGACTGGTAAAGTCTAGTGTCCTTCCCTGCTGCATTTGATACCCAACTTCAGATGGAAGTATGCACTTCTATTTGAACCAGCTAGCACCTTCTGCTACAAATCCAGAAAAAAGGCTTGTATTCACACCTATGGATGTGACAGGAAAACACATTAAAACACTGTCACTGCTCTATCTCAAAACAGTTTCAGACTGACTGCATTGTGATATATAACCTAGTAATTTAAAATATAATGAGCATTATTGTGATCTTGTGAATGTAGAAGAGGAATGTTCTCCTTAATATTATATTTTCATAAAAAAAAAATAAATTATAAAGTCAAATGAAAATCTTTTGATCTTATTTAATGAATTTCACTTGCATCAAAACGAAGACAGGTCAAAAGCAAATGTTGTTTTGGTTATGTTTGGTTTCAAATGAAACTTGGATTTTATTTATTTGTTTGATTATTTATTTATTTTTATCCTGGGGCAATTCAACATGACGTATCATTTTGTTTTCAGTGAAATTAATGAAACTTCCTAATTTTTCTGAGATTAGATTTTGTCATTTTTTTCAGTTATGCTTATCTTGTTCAAGGTATATCAAGGCATGCTAGAGACTGTGATTCAAACAGTAGTAGCATATGAGCCACTGATGAAAAACAAGCATATGCCATATCTGTTGAGAAATCCTGTTTTGCATTTTCCTTGATATATGTGAAACATATCAGTCAATTAACAAAATGGAAATATGTACAACTTTATGAAAATGTAAACTAGAAGAAAAACTGTTGTGGTTTAAGCTGGCCGGCAGCTAAGAACCACACAACCGTTCGCTCACCCTCCCCCCTCCCTCTCATATTCAAGAGAATGCTATAACTGATAAAATGAAAGTCTTCTGTACTAAGACTGGTATAATGTCCCTCCTTCATGTAATCTGGTTATAATTATAATCATTCATTGTAGTGTATTATTTTGATTATTTTTTATTTTTTTTAGGTAGGATTTTTGCAATGTATCCTATGGGGAAAATACAGATTTTTCAGATTTCAATGTGAATGATTATTTTTCCATTAAGAATCTTGGAAATTAATGTTGGATTTGACATATACCTATACAGAAGTATAAATATGTACATCAGACATTTAAACAGGAGCTGAATAATCTCTGAAAAAATATGTGGTGTTATTTTATTTCCATTTACTGAAAGTCAAAGCCTACCAGAATAAAATTAGCAATTTTAAATTTACCAAATTTTTAATTGTTACCTTTTTAAGGAAACAAAACAAAAACAACAAAACAAAAAAGCAAAACAAAACAACAACAACAACAACAAAACATTAAACATTTAGCCCAAGCAATTTCACTAAGTATATTTTTCCATTTAAAAGATGTTTAGATGTAGAGCTTTGTGATACGGTTTAGTAGAGGACTTGTTAGTGTTAGGTTAAGGTTGGACTAAGTGATCTGGGAGATCTCTTCCAACCTAAATAATTCTGTGATTCTGTGATTTTGTACATTTATTTCATTGTGTGTTAGTACTAAATTTATCCACTTTCCCTATCTGTGAATCAGTTTCTCTTAGTTTGCACCAATCCAATTAGTTTTGCTTGTACAAGAAAATTTTAGAAACCTTTATGATTATTTAGTTATATATATGTATTTATATACACACATATAAAGATATTGCCATATGTTTCTGAAGTCTAATTTCTCTGGACCTCATAGGGCTAAATGTGCATTTTACTACACTAGCTGTCAAATAAATGTCCTAAATTGGGGGTAAGGCAAAGACAAAACTTGTATTAAACTTTTAATTAAGCATTACCTTACCTTCTTGGTAATTTGAAAAAGCATGCTAACTCTTTGAAGCAATAGAATCATTCCTGTCTCTAGCTTAATTATACAAGCAATTCCCAAGAACCTTGCAAATGAAAACCTCCCAAGTGTTTATAATCAATAATTTATTTCCTTACCTCCTTTATCAGATTGGTAAAATGCATTTTACTTTTTTAACTTCAGTTAAATCAAAAGATGCATTTCGATATTGAAAGTCTTACTCCTAACTATTTGCATTAGGCATACTGCCAGAGGCATGAAATTTATGTTTGACTGGAAATCAATTGCCTTGGCAGAAGAATTGCCAGTATCTCTTTTATAAGGAAATTCTGTGGTGAGAGATAATGGAGAGGAAAAAAGGAGACTGCCATGGCATATAGTCAGAGGAGAATTTCTGTTTGTCTGATGCAAGGAACTGATTTTTAGGTAAAACTGAGAATTTAGTTTAAACTATATAATAGTCCATACTGCCTCTAGAGAAGCTAAGAATATGGGGATATTTAGCCCCTATTTGGGCTCTGATATCTGTGCTACATCTCTTACAAAATTAAGTATATAATTGTATTCAGACACTTGTAGTGAATCACCAAAATACAACATTGGAAATGTGAGAGAGCAACGACAGATTTTTATTTATTTATTTATTTATTTATTTATTTATTTATTTATTTATTTTCCTAGCCATATTCCAGGCTTTAACCCAGAGCCAAACTTTTCTGTCCCAGTTTGCCAAAAAACATTTCACTAAAAAAAAAAAAAAAAAAAAAAAGCAGAATCAGACCATCAACATTTAATGTTCCCATTCTCAAACAGTTATCCTGCAGTACTGCATTATCCTGCAGTGTGTTGCATTGACCTTTTTTTTTTTTTTTTTTTTTTTTTTTTTTCTAGCCCAAACAGTCTGGGTTACTCATGAAGTCACACTGTGGGTGTTTGTTGTGGGGGGCACCAGGTAATTGTTGGTGCAAACAGTACTGGATAAATAACCAGGAGCCCAACATGCATTCATTCAGTTAATACTGCATTGTGGCTCAGTGAATCTTGAAAAACTCGATGTTTATACAGTGAATCTTAATTGAGCTTGATGATTACAAATGCTTGCAATTAATATGATACATTATGACTGGCAAGTAAATGTTCTTGTTTTAACCAATATAAAATGAGTTAAACATCTAGAAACCTTGTAAGTTACTAAGCCAGTTTCAATTCTTTTAAAGCATGAGCTTTGCTGAGAGCTGGACGTTTTGACAAAAAAAGCGCACGTTTTGCTGAGTTCCAACTTCATCTCATTCCTCGAACTACTGGGTAGAGTGAAGTACATGTAATGTAAGGGCCTCCAGGTTTCTGAGCATCTTTCAATCTAAGTTAGTTTATTAAGGCTGTAATTCTCTGTGAGAGATAATGTAGATCCTCCTTGGTGTCTTGAACTCATGAGGAAAGCAAGGCTGGATGTATGGACTTACCTGTTCCCAACTTGTGGAGAAACTTTTCAACAGTTGAGTCCAATATGTTAGTATAGTAGATGACTAAAAACATTATGTTTACTGAATGTACGTAATTCTGTTTTCAAATGAAATATAATGGACATTGGCTGGAAAACAGTAACAGAATATGGTATTATTAACCTGTGGTTACTAATGGTTCCTTTGGATTCCTCTGTTGTGTGCAAGCCTCTGAAAAGTGTTCCAGTATGAAATTCTCTGAGTCAAGCAGAACAAAGATGGTTGCATGAAATGTGCATTTAAAATAACTTTTCTAATTCCCTGTTTTTCTTTTCGTATTTTTTTCTTCTTCTTTTTTAATTTTTTTTTCCTTTAAAACACAGAGGACCAGCTATGTTATATATAACAATAATTCCTAAGCTGTCTTTCCCTATCTACAATAGAGTTGATTTTGGTTTTGTTTTACTTGTTGCTATAAAAAAAACCTTCATTGTTACACAGAAGTCTGTTTCATTTCCCAACACACAAAGAAATGACAGATAAGATTTCCTTTAAATATCTCCAAAAAGTGGAGCACAAAAGATTTTGGTAATAAGGAAGCTAGGAGAAGGACTTTAAAAAGCAAACGTGGTCTATTAGTGAATTGTTGTCACAATTGGTTGAAGAACTGGCATTTGTGCCTTTGAAACTTGGTTTTAGTCTGTTTCCCAGGTTTGCAATTCAGACAATGCCCTGACAGTAAGAATTCTTGTGACTCTAGACCGGCTCTGTATGCATAAGTATACAGAGGAAAGGCCATGTCTTAAAATATTTTTAGACTGTCTTTTTTGCAAAGTAAACTTCTTCCGAGTTCAAATTATAGAATCACAGAATCATTGAATGGTTTGAGTTGATAAGGGACCTCAAAGATCCCCTAGTTCCAACCCCCTGCCATGGGCAGGGATACCTCCCACTAGATCAGATTGCCCAGGGCCTCATCCAACCTCCCCTTTAACACTTCCAGGGATGTGTAAAATTCCTTTGAAGATGACTACATAACCTGAAAGATAGCTCTCAGAGTCAGACTAAATTGTGTTTGATAATACATCATTTCTCCATTAAGCTATTATTTTTGCATACATTATTCTATTCTTTTCAATAGTAACCTTGGGAATGAAGTGCTTCCTACTGCTTTATTAGTATTTTGCTTGGCTTGTAGTATTCTGAAGACTGTCGTGTGCACACGAAATATTCTTTTTGTTTTCTGTCTTATTATATTATATATACTGGAGTATTCTCCAGTCATGGTGAAATTACATCTATTATACCACTGGAATATGACCTGATTTATTACAGGAAGATCTGAGCATAGCTCACATCTTCAGTGCATTATCCTAAATGAAGCTTTGTCTCTGAAGGTTTCCATTGCCTTCAACTTTACCATTATGTTTTAGCCATTGATTTCCCTTTAGAACACAAATGCCATAATAATATTGCTCAGTATTTATTTATTTATTTATTTATGGTATTGAATAACTGCTTTTTCTGCCAAGGGGGTGTCAAATTCTGTTCCCATTCTGTCATTCATGTGTTACCTCCTTTACATCTATCAACAGAGATGAGCTAAATAAGTTTGGTAACTCAGTTTTTGAGGAATTATAGATAGAAAATCATGTAGAAAGGAAGGAAAGTAACATTTTGAAGCCTGTTTGTTTACGTATCCTTGATTGCATGCCCCAAACCCTTTCAGAGGAAGGCTCATTGCTATTCAGCCATTCCTTCTCTTTGAATAATACACATTGCCTGTGCTTGCGCACCCTATCCTGTCCCAACAGTGCTTCTTTTCTTCTGTACCTCAGCCTTTGAAGGCCACTGTCAGCTCCTTTCTCACCTTCTGGGATGCAGTTTGTGCCAACCTATGGGTGAGGAGGGACAAAGAATAATCAAATATTGAGGCCAAAGGAATTTCTGGGCTGGTAACCAGTGGTCTGTCTGGGTGATACTGAAGGGAGCTCCTCAGAGAACTGGAATCGTGCTCAGCTGAACACGGCTGTGATTTAAAGGTAAGGTTATAGCTGAGGTTAGCCAGAGGCAGACCAAGGGATATATGGGATATATGATATATATATATATGGTTTTGCAGTTCATCATTTTAAAAATTATTTGGTTTTAAAATTGCTTGGTTCTGTATTTTCTGCTTTTTAAAATATATTACAGGAGGAGGTAATAACCAATCATTAGAGCATTTTATCAGGACAATAAAATTTCATAAAATTTCTTTGTTATGTATACTCCTGTAATTTAATAATCTAGAGAGTTTATTCAGAGTTGAAATGTGGGGAAAAATTATGTTTCTAATGTAACCTACACTTATGTGTGCTGTTACTAATCTATCAAATGTTAAAAAAATTGTTGATGGACTGAAAAAGAAACAGTGATAATGGACTTGATTTCCACTCTGAGCCGAGCCACAGGCAAGAAACAGTTGGAAAAATAGTGTAATATAGAAACAATGGCAGCCATATTGCGAAGATCAGCGGCTGAGTTGTTGAATGCCTGAAAAAAAAAAAAAAAAAAAAAAAAAAGGTACACTTGCAGCCCAGAAAGCTAAGGAGGTGATTCTCCCCCTCTACTCCACTCTTGTGAGACCCCATCCGGAGTCAGCTCTGGGGATCTCAGCATAAGAAAGACATAGCCCTGTTGGAGTGAGTCCTGAGGATGTCCACAAGGATGATCAGAGGGGTGGAGCACCTCTCCTATGAAGAAAAGCTGAGAAAGTTGGGGTTATTTAGCTTAGTGAAGAGGAGGCTCCAGGGAAACCTTATAGCAGCCTGTAGTACCTAAAGAGAGCCCACAAGAAAGTTGGAGAGGGACCGTTTATCAGGGAGAGTAGTGATAGGACATGGGATAATGGCTTAGAAGTAAAAGAGGATAGATTTGGGTTAGATATTAGGAAGAAATTATTCACTCAGAGGGTGGTGAGGCACTATAACAGGTTGCCCAGAGAAGGTGTGGATGCCCCATCCCTGGAGGTGTTCAAGACCAGGTTAGATGAAGCCCTAAGCAACCTGATTTAGTGTTAGATGTCCCTGCCCATGGCAGGGGGGTTGGAACTAAGGGGATCTTTAAGGTCCCTTCCACCACAAACCATTTTACGATTCAATAAAACTCTATGTGTAACATTTCTTTGGGAACCAAAGAGATTATTCTGTTGGGGAAATGGATGTCAGGAGAGTATTTTTTGCATTTTCTATTTTATCTATGTGTAATTTAGAATATAAGGGAAAAAGGAAGTGTCGCCAAGGTGGTCAGCAGGTAGATTCACCATGTATCAACAGTGGGAAGCAGTATGTATAGTCTGAGGACTGCCAATGGTTTTATTTGCCATGACATCCCACAAGTCATAGGATAGATAACTGGGGCTCTCATTTTTCATTAATAATATCACTCAGCATATTAAACATGCTGTTTATTTACTTTTCAGAAAAGTTGTTATTCATATGAAGCTCCATACTAAATTCACTAAATTATTATTTGGTCAAAAATAGATCTAATTTTAGGTTTTGTATCTCCAGTCATTGAATGAAATGTCTATTTTGCCCAGGAAGTGTTTCCGTGAAATGTTATTGGCAGATCTATGAGCATTTATGTTGCTAAACCAATAGCAGGACACTGTTACTCTCCTCTGATAAAAAGCCTGTTCCAGTAGCTTTATCTCATAAATAAATGAATGCATAAGTGTGCATTGGGATTGAGTACATGTTAGGTAAAGGCCTAGAAAAGTAATAATCACAGGATTTGGTGTGACATTTTGCCAGTATATACACATATTCCTGACTTTTCTAACATTTGTTTTTTTCAATTCATAAATATTTCTGCAGTCAACACACTGTTAAATGACACTGGATCCCTTGGAGAGATTATAAATGTGAGATGCTTGATGGTTTTTAATTATGGGAGAAAAGAAAAATAGAAAAAAAAATCTTTCATGAGAGAGAGGGCATTCTGAAGAACAACACTTAATTGTCTCCTTCTGAAGTGCTACTTTCCAATGTGCCCCTACTTCTGACAATAAATGAAAAATAAACTCAGACTTGCAGTAAGAAAAGTAAGTTTGAATGTCCCATGGGTGGAAGGAAATTGTGGGAATACGAGAATTCCTCTGATCGTACTCAATGAAACCAAGTTGTCTACTTTATAAGAAGCAGGAACAACTTAAATATCTTATACTTCCTAATCCTGTTGCAACTTTGATCATTTCTCTTTTTAAGCAATGACTATAACTGGACCTGACAAAGGGTAGATCAATTGCACAGCTCAGACATATAACTTCTATGTTTTGCAATATCCTTTTCATTCTAATGATATCTTTCTCTCTATTTTAGACAAATATCACTTGCTGTGTCATAGCACATGGATTTCAGGACCGCCTGTGAGGAGGTAGGATCAGATATTTTTCCTTTCAAACAACAGTAGAATAAAATCAATGCACTTTTAATCCTTTTTATATGCAAAACCCTTTCTACCCTCTTTTTCTGACATGAGAGGAATTACATAATCAGATGTAAGTTATTCAGTTGATCGCTTCATGGTGACAGGCAGACTTTGTAGCAGAACATGAAAAATTTGCACAGGTGTATTCATCACTAGCCCTCACTTCTGTCCACTCCAATTTACTTCTTCAGGCACAATATAGGTGCAAGTAATTGTGTTGTATGTGAGCTTTGCTCTTTGTGATGTGTTTATATTTGAAAGTATGTACATGAATTAAAATATCGATGGAGCCAGAAATCAGTCTGTCACTGTTCAGCAAAATCAAAGGGAAAATGTAGGAGTATTAAAGGGTATTAAAATGTAGGAGTATTAAAGGGTGGGGAGAGAGGGGAAGCTGCAAAGTTGACCCATAGAAAAGTACTTTATTTTGATTTGATGAGGTAAGAGAGTTTCACTTAATATAGGTATAGTTTCATAATATCAGTGTAAAGTAATTTAGTTCCCCTCCTCTAAGGATGGGGGAAGTGCTTTTGTTTCTGTGTTCATACTAACTTTACCTTTAAAAAAAAGTAAATGAGATGCACTTATATATGTTAAAAAGGGCATCAAATTTTCTCAATGAGTTTCTATGGACAAATTGTTTTAATATGTTTGTACAATGTTAGCAAGTGAGATACACAGAGAACCATTTACACCAAATTACATCGTGATGGCAATGCATTATTAAGAATTTAAACATTAAGATTTTAAAATACAGTTACCTTTATGCTGAGAATAACAAACAGCGGTTAAGAAGTTATGACTGGCAACAAGAAAACTGGCCATATCTTTAAGGGTGACCATGATTCCTTAAAAAATAGAAGTGGAAGAATGGGAACAGCAGTGGACCAAGTACTAAATTCAGCTGAAAACAATTTTGGCTTGAGCATCTATGGGTGTAAATTAGATGGGGAAAGAGAAAATAAGTAGGATGAAGGACATGAAATCATGACAGCCTTCTGAAAGGAGCAGTAGGATTAAAAAAAAAAACTAATTTTAGAGTGAAGCTTGTTTTGGGAATGGATAGTATGATGGTTTTCCAGGATGCTATGTGACAGACTTTAGTACATGTACAATCTAAATTCCATAATACAGTATAACTGAAATTATTTGCCTGGGAAAAAAGCATTTCTGGCTAGGTTATTTTTTGTTTCACTTTTTATCTCATGTATTTATTGAGCAAAACAGACAGATACAGCTTATTTTCTTAGGATTTTTATGGTGTTATTTAAACTGCAGCCTAGTAGAGATTATTTAGTGGCAATTAACTTCACTCTGTGCCCAGCAGCAATAATGACAACAGCCACAGAAAGATTACCTGGAATACGAGTCCTGTGTTAGCCTTTACAGTGCAAGTGTTTTTGCAGATCTGTTTCATTCACTACCTGGCTTCTAATCGGAGCGTTTGTTTCAAGTATAGGTCTTTAAAAATCACCTACTTTGTTTTGAGTTTCCATGACAGACAATGGAAGAACAGAGTAACTCTTCCTACGCTAAAACGTTCATAATCTGGGGAACCTAAGTAAGCACCTTTAGCTTTTAGATTAATAAAATAAAATGAAATAGATTCAAACCCAGTTTATCTGGTTTGTGTAAAATGAGTCCTGTGCCACAAAACTAGTACTACTACTTCTGAGAAATTCTTAAAACTCTTGTGGTCTACATATTTCCTCCTAAGTCAATCAAAGTTAATAAAATACAGACTTTCAACCTACTTTCATCAAATACCTATGTCTAAGTAAAGCGTCAATAGCCTTATGCTTACAGGTGTATTTTTAACTAAATCCTCAGCACTCTCCTTCTAAGGTATCAATACCTCTGCTTTGGTTGTTAGAGGGAAATACATCAAGTACCTGGGCTGTATCTGGGCAATATATCAAGTACATGGGCTGTATCTGACAGTCCATGAGCAGTGAGGCTGCTGCAGCTCTGTCTGTGCCCACTGGTTTAACCAGTAGTGAGGCTGAAGTGGTGTACCCGGTAGGTGTATGCACACAGAGCATACATATACACTGCATATATGCACGTATCCATGTATATGTGTATATGCATATACATGGACAGCCACACTAATTACATATAGACAGACACACAGAGCACAAACACAGACACCCCCAGGAGCTTCATCCTGCTCCCCTCTCTGGCTGAGCAGGATGGATGTATACAGAGCCCTTCTCCCAGGAAAAGAGTTAGAAAGGAATTACAGAATTCAATAAGACAGAGCATGGCCAGACAAGTGTGCTGACCAGCAACCTATTTACATGCAGCCAATCCCTTTTTATCTCCTTGCCCTTCTGTTTTCCCATGTTTGTTCCTCCCCAAATGACTTAAATACCTCCTTTGCTCTGCCTTTGGTTCCTCCCCTAAACATCTCAATAATAAGTCACATACAATCCAGAACTGAATCCCATATGTCCCACAGCCCTAGGCAGAGATGTTCCTTAGTCCCAAAAGTGGTCTGTCATTGTTTCATTGTGGTGAACCCACCAAAATCGGTTCATCACATTCATTACACCTGGAAACTGGGGCTGAGCCTGTCCCAGGACAACTCTGGGAGGGGATCAGACAGGGTGTCCCTCCCTCTGAGTCCTTGTTTTAGCTTTCTACCTGTCCCACGTTATGTCTGTGTGCCCCTCTGGGCCTGTGGAGATGGGCCTTTGATAGGCTGATGGCTTCTGCGATGGCCCTGGCAAGGTGTTACTTGGGCTGCCACCATCTGCAATTGTCTTTAATCCTTTGTGTGTGCAGGCAAGATTTTATCATGTAACCTAACAGTTATGATTTTCATCTAATTGGTTACCAGAAGAGGTTTTTTTTTCTTTTTTTTTTTTTTAACTTTTTTTTCTCCACTAATGTGGAAAGCTTCCTTTGAATTGCACTATCCAAGTCTTATGGAATTACTTAATAAGGTTGTTCATTTGAGTTTAGTATGAGAAGTTATCATCCATTCTGGCAGTTATATTTCAATTCCAAAATGTCTTTAAGTCAAGGCATTATCTTTGAGCTTCTTGTAAAAGTGATGATAGAGACAAAAGAAGTACCGCTATGGCACTGCCTTCTTAGATAAATCACAGTGTCATTCCACTGGCACATCTTCAGCAATGGTTTAATCACTTCAAGCAGTATTTTGTGTGCAACCATAATAGCTTTCTTATCAGTTTATTTCATATTTATTTACTGACAGGAAATTTAAAATGGTTCTAGATTTTACTCCACAGTATTTTTGTTTAATAGGTTTTCTAGTCAGTACATTTACAAGTATAAGCCTTCTTTGTCCTCTGCTCCCAACTGCATCAAATCCTTGATAATTCTATATACTATAGAAGTATAACTACTAGGCACTTTTTGATAATGGCAATGAAGACTACCTTGAGGCCTTTGTCTTCTTCCGTTCTTTGCTTCCTTTCTTCTGAGTATCTTATTGCCCTTCTTTCACCATCCTCCAGAGACCTCTAACCACCAGCAATAGAAGAACTGAGATCGCTCTCCAAAAATGATGAGTGGGGCTCAGACTCTCCTCACTGGTACTTCCATCCCCATCCTTGCTAATGGCAGTAAGTGGTTTGAATTGAGTTTCAAATAGCGTAAGAACAAAATATTCCACATAGATGCACAAAGGACAAAGCACATTATTCATGATGTCCATGGCATAATCAAGTTTTTCCTAAAACAACTCTGTTGTTGTGAGTCAATCTCAGTAAGCAGCTAAGCCCCACACAGCTGTTCACTCACTTATCCCACAGTGGGATGGGGAAAAAATCAGAAGGGTAAAAGTGTGAGGACTCATGGTTGAGATAAGACAGTTTCATAGGTAAAGCAAAAGCTGCATGCACAAGCAAAGCAAAATAAGAAATTCACTCACAGCTGGCAGGCAGGTGTTCAGCTTTTTCCAGGAATGCGGGGCTCATCACATGCAACTGTTACTTGGGATGACAAATTCTGTAACTCCTAATGTCCCCTTTTCCTCCTTCTTCACCCAGCTTTTATTGGTGAGAATGGCATCATATGGTGCATAATAAACCCTTGGTCCATTTGGGTCAGATGTCCTGTCTGTATCCTCTCCCCTCCCAGCTTCCTGTGTACTTGCAGGCAGGGCAGTGTGAGAAACAGAAAAGTTCTTCGGCGCTGTGCAAGCACTGTTCAGCAATAGCTAAAACATTGGAGTATTATCAACAGTGTTTTGGTCTCAAATCAAAGAAATTGCACCATACAAGCCACTGTGAAGAAAATTAACTATCTCCCAGCTCAAACAAGTACATCTGTTCATTCTAAATAACTGCTACTCTGGTGCATCGGGTATCTTCGTAGGAACTGTAGTCCTTTCCTAGTACCAATGCTTTCATGCATCCCTTATTATTTTCTAGTGGCAACTATCACAGAATCACAGAATGATTAATGTGGGAAGGGACTTCCAGAGGTCACCTTATCTGACCCCCTGCTCAAGCAGGGCCATCCAGAGCAGGTTGTCCAGGCCCATGCCCAGGTGGTTTTTGAAGATCTCCAAGGAGTGAGACTCCAACCTCTCTGGGAAACCTGTGCCAGTGCTTCATCACCACACATAAAGAAAGTGCTTCCTGGTGTTCTCATCTGCTTGTTCTACTTAGGTGACTTGTAGCAGAAACACACTATAATGTCACCTTTGGTGTCTAGCGGTATTTGGTTTGAGATTTGGACGATGGTCTTGCCTACATGTAGATATCTGCACATGCAGTTTGTGCCTAAGTTCTTGCAGCAAATCTTAATAGTGCAGCCAGTGAAGCCTAGTGAATAGTTTCCCCAAAACCTGATGATCTTCTCAATTGCACTTTATGCTTTATTGACTTTAATAAGCAGCTCTTCATTGTTTATAATGTGAACTTAGAAGACAGATACAGTTTGGTGTCAATCTCAGCATGATTCTGATGATTATTTTCTTCCTAAGAATTTTATCTGTAGACTATGCTGCTTTTCAAGGCATTTTGAAGTGGTTTTATTCTTCAATAAAATACCTTCTGTGTTAAACAATACAAAAAAAAGGAAAAGATAAGGGAAGGAAAAGAAAGGGAAGGGAAGGGAAGAGAAGAGAAGAGCAGGAGAAGAGAAGAGAGAAGAGAAGAGAAGAGAAGAGAAGAGAAGAGAAGAGAAGAGA
>CM021698.1:109321951-109389178 GCA_011074415.1 Stictonetta naevosa | reverse complement strand
GAAAAGAAAAAAGAAAAGAAAAAGAAAAAAGAAAAGAAAAGAAAAGAAAAGAAAAGAAAAGAAAAGAAAAGAAAAGAAAAGAAAAGAAAAGAAAAGAAAGGAAAAGAAAAGAAAAGAAAAGAAAAGAAAAGAAAAGAAAAGAAAGGAAAAGAAAAGAAAAGAAAAGAAAAGAAAAGAAAAACAAAAGAAGAAGGTCCTACAAATGTACAAACACTTTCTAAGGAATTATTCTATATTCCCTACTCTTTTGCTTCCTTCACTGATGAGTAAATGTATGCATTGTACTGGTTCTTATACAACAACTGTTAAATTGTCTTATTCAACAATTTTCAAGCCAAAAGGCTACCCAACTCCTCTTTTACCCTTTACCCAGAGCTTTCTGAACTTCATGAGAGCATAAATCATGGAGTCACTAGGTTCTTTAAACTCTGACCTGTATTCACTTGACCTTATTCTATATTCTGAAAACTGTTGCTTAGAAGGTAACTTCAGACTCTGACATGATTCTGTCCTCTCCATTGAAAATAACCCTTCTGATAAAATCAAAGACTTGGGATGATTATGCTGCACTAGGATCTTTTCCCTAGGGAAAGCTGTTTTTTGTTGTTGTTGTTTTTTGTTTGTTTATTGTTGTTGTTTGAGTTGTTTGTTTGTTTTTAAGGGTATTTTCTCTGTATTTTATGAACAAACAGCGTTAGATGCTTTCTAACTTTTCAAACTTCCTTGCTTTTGAAATCTTATTATCTACTTCTAATACCTTGGTGCTTTTTTTTTTTTTTTCTTTTTTTTCCCTAAGATCACTATAAAATCATTTAAATTAGTAAATATATTTGTTTTAACATTTGTTATATATTTACCTGTTTTTACAATACTGTCTATTGCTTCTTTGAAGATTTACTTTCATTTTCTAAGCCGTTGTCTTCTGCTTTATGAATCCCATGAATATTTCCATAGACTTCACAATCTTTATAATGATATGTTCACAGCTCTAGTTTTATTTCAACATCCATCTTGTTTTCCTTTTTCTTTTTCTTTTCTTTTTTCTTTTTTCCTGTCACAGAATGTATTTTAATTTTTAAGCAATATTTTGGCTTTCTCATTACTTTCTTTAATAAATCTTGTTATACACTATTTTGGACTGTCTAGTCCCCATTGTGCCAGTTTATGATCCACATATTTCAGCCTAAGCTAGTGATTTCCTTTTTTTATAAATACTTTCAATTTGCAACGCTGGGATTTCTAATACCTTAGTTTTTGTTTTTGTGTTTTTCTAAATCCAGCTTCAACTCATAATTTAATCCCAAAACCACAAGACAGAAAATGACTGACAATTTATGATGCCTGTGAGAATGTCTTATTAACAGACTAATTAAATTTGAAAAATATATGTGAATATATATGTGAAGAAACACATACATGCTCCCAATAGCCTTCAGTTTTATATTGTCCTATATCTTGGCCTCAATTGTAATGATATAATCTATTCCCACTAAGCTCATTGTCAATTCAGGAATTAAAACTTGCTTATTTATAGTGTCAAAAAATTAAAGTTTTTGCTCTAAAAAGGTACCTTTGTTCAAAAAGAAGCTCACATGCATATAGGTATATTTATGTAAATGCAGATAAATAAATGTTCATTTTCTAAATGTCCAATTTACATATTGAATTAAATAGACTGTATGAAACATAGAAAATTCTCTGTAGGACTTTATTATTTTGAGAAAACAACTTAGCAAGAATGCCATAGCCAAATATTCATACCTGGGAAATCACAGAAAAAAAAAAAGATTAAGACCAAATTTGATATTTTCTTTAGTTCTCTCAGGTTGTAGTGTTGAATTCATGTGCAGGAAAGGACTTCTTGTCATTTGGGTTGGAAAATGTTAGTACCTGGTAGAACAGGCTCTGAATGACAAGCTGAACACTTCCCCATGTATCTGGGCTATATTTTTGACAGTATAAGTGCTTTTCACCTGCACTAGCAACACTCCCACAGAATGAGTAGCTGGACCGTTTAAAAACATCATTTCTGTGGTTCTGACACATATTCCTACCTCCTGTATTCATTTCCATTACCTTCTGATTCAATTTCCTTTTTTATTATTATACCTGACATTATAAAGCAGTGACAGGTGTATCTCTGTATGCCCAGAGGTCAGCTTCAGTTCAAATACGCATCCTAAAGTGCATCTGAAGTGAATTACCTACACATTTAAAGCAGTCTCTGAAACCATTCTCCTTATTGGTATGAGATTCTTGATGGTAAAACTAAATTCCAGGGCTCTAAACTAAACTGCAAAGGCTTAATATGTTTTTGAAGACACCAACCAAAGCCAAAACTAAAAGTCTGGATCATTTTGCATAGAAAATGTGTTGACATATATATATATATATATTCTCTTTCTTTTTTCTACTGGTTCATGAACTGAACTATTCTTGGGTGCCTACTGAAGTGACAAGGTCCTTTTACTGATCTGAAACTGGAAGAACTAAAACTAACTACATTGTTTTATTACCAAAGGGCAAAAGTAATAGATAAAATATTTTAACCAAAAGATATATTAATTTCTTGAAAAGTAATGAAGATTAACTAAAATGGCCTGGGATACTGATTAGGTCTCCTCCAGAACAAAACACTAGAAAAGTTTTAGATTATTATTTTTTAATGTAAATGACAAAACAAAAAATATGGAAAAAAGTCAACATTAAAAAAATATATATCTTATCAGAAAACCTGCTACTAACCTTATTTAGGCCAGATAAATTTTAAAATATTGATGTTTTATGTCTTACACAAAACTGACTCTGAAACCGATAGGTAACATTAAAGACATGTCTCATACAGTATTTATTTGGGTATATGTTTAGTAGAGAACTATGCTGCTAGCCTAAATGCACAAACTATAGCTTTAGCAGAATCACAAAGTCACTGAGAGTTGGAGGCTGGAAGGGACCTCTGGAGGCCATCTGGATGAACTCCTTGCTCAGGCAGGGCCACCCAAAGCAGGCTGCCCAGGCCCATGTCCAGGCGGCTTTGAAGATCTCCAAGGAGGGAGATTCACAGCCTCTCTGGGCAATCTGTGCCAGTGCTCCGTCACCTGCACATAAAGCAGTGCTGCCTGGTATTCAGAGGGAGCCTCCCGTGTGCCAGTTTGTGCCCATGACCTCTTGTACTGGCTCTGGGCACCACTGAACAGAGCCTGGCTCCATCCCCTTTTGCTCTCTCCCTTCAGGTATTCAGGGACTTTGATGAGATCCCTCTGAGCCTTTTCTTCTCCAGGCTGTACAGTCCCAGCTCTCTTTTGTATGTATTTCCTCTGAAATTAATTCCTAAATATGTGTGAAGGGCATATATATTGCACCAAGCTGTTAATAGTATGTGAGCATTTATAAATTACTTTAAGGAAAGTTATTAAGGACAGATCTTATACACAGCCAAAATGGCAATGTGGTATGAATCAGAGTGTAATGGAAAAAGGTTTTTAAAACATCTTTTTTTTCATTGCTTTGTTGCTAATAATGATCTGAGTGTGACCATATTGTTTGCAGAAGCAGCCTGCCTTGAGGGCTCTCCTACCTTTCTCTGACAGGGATCTGAAGCAGAAAGTTCAACACACACTGGCGTGGCAGAGCAAAGAAAGATCGGTTTTCAATCCCTCTTATAGTTACATTAGATCAGGAACAGTAAGTGATTTCTAAACTCCTACCAAGGACATCAGCTCTTGCCATATTAGTGTTCCTTTGTACCTGGGCTACGAGGGTGTAGAATCAGATGGCAGAGGCAGTACTGCACAGGTGAAAAAATCGCTGCATCTGTCACTAAGGTACAGCTACCTTTCTTCATCACTGCTTTGGTTTGACATCCCTTAACTGCCCTCCCATACAAAAACCTATTCTTTCACCACTGTGTCCTACTTCCTTATCCATTCCTTAGCTTACCTCAACCACTTCATTAACACATGCAACTTCTAGCATTCAGGTTTCTTGCCCTCTTTACAACAGGTGCCTAGCTCTGTAAATAGGATGAAGAAAGTAGGAAGGTAGAAGTGTTAAGCAGGGCAGTATGGGCTCACTGAAACAGGCAGTCAAGGTTTATTGGATTTACAAAATGTTAGCATCTGAACTACACTAGTATGCCCATGTCTGTTGCAAGGCGATGCAGTTTATCATACATTTGAGCACCAGAGGATGCCTTGCCTGACCTCACACTGACAGTTACAGTAGCTCAGCTGACGTGACATATGCTATTTTATTGCTGTAGGCCAGGGGCAGGGCAGGGCCCTCTGCCAGTGAAACGTAGACAGCTTGAAGGGAAAATTTTAGCACACCCTCTTGTGGAATCTCGTAAAAATTAGTAATGGGAACAAAAGCTAAAATCAGCCACAATCTTGCACCCCTGCACCTGATCCACAGGCATGCCATCTATGCTCTTCACATGTAAGAGATGGGGGGGAGGTAAAGACTAGGCAGCCTGCCTGATCTCCCTTCAGCCAGGATAATTTTACTGGAGTCACCTGGATGCCAAATGTTGATGTGCACTGTGATTTTACATGAAAGCATATATGCAGGATATCTTCCCTGAGATCCAGCTCAGGATACAGGAATTTATGTGCTTATTTGGTACAGTTTACTGGATGCTTTGAGGAGGGGAAAAAGGAAGAAAAAAGAAATGTCAGGAGATTTAAAAAAAAAAAAAAAAAAAAAGGAAAAAAGTGACAGTCTGTTCTCAAGGACTTGTCTTGAGCTTATCTAATGAAACTGAACTACATTTTTAGCATTGTTTTTTAGGATCTTCTCCCTTTACGTGGCTGTTAATACTGCTCTCAGGTAGCAGAGGGAAGGAGGTAGCATAATTGAAGCTTTAATTTTGAACTGTGTCACAAACCAGTTTTCATAAAGCCCAGCAACAGTAAAGTAGTTCATTACATTTTAGAGTGTCTGATGTAAATAAGATCCCTGAATGTGTGTGATCAATCTTCCCAAGGGCCAAAATATTTTGCTGTTCCCAAGCTTGGTTTTCTTGTTAAGAGTGAATAGACTCAGCCCACATGCATTTAGTAACTGACTTGAATTTTAATTTATTTTTTCTTAATGCCTAATTGTGTCTGCTATGGTTATGTACCTCTTAATTCCCCCAAAGAAGCCCCTCAGCTTTGTGCAAAGATTCGTTGGAGACTTTATAGGGTAATTGACCAAATCAGAAATGTGCAGTCAAGTAAGGCAGAGCTACTAAAATCATTGTATCAGAGGCAGAATTTACCCCATTGCCAGTTATCCAGGGGAGGACAAAAGACATGTCTGCAAATATTTACTGCAGGAGGAAGGTGTTTTATAAGCAGTATATGTTTGTGGGCCAGCCTCTTTTGTTTGACCGTTATTATTTACAGCCTGCTGTGTTCAACTTCCACTATCACTTATTGCTTACTTCACAGCTCCATGGGAAGAAGAGTCTTCTTAGTATGTAAAGCAGAATTTATAAGGAGAAGGAGCAGGACAACTTAACTAAATTACAATCTCTTTATTTTAATTTTGTAAGATTTTATGTATGCTATGAGAGGGAATTTTTCGGTGGTAATGAAAACTCCTAACTCCTTCTGCTGATCCATTTATTTAATTTGTTTGCATATGTCAATCAGTTTCTATACCATCCTGTTGCAAAAAAATACACATAAATACTAAACAAGGCAATATGCTTTCTTCTGACCAGAGCACCCACTGACATCTGTATGAGTTCAGCATGAGGAACTCTTCATTTTTTTCTTGAAAATTAGAATAAAATACCTCAAATATATGGCTAAATTATACATATTTCCTACTGCTGATCAAGGGAAAACAATTTCATAAGTTTGAGTGTTGAACATAGAGCAGAAGTAAAAGGAAAGTTCATCAGTAAAGAATATTACATAAAAAATGCCTCTTTTAATGCCTCTTGAGAGCAATTTAAACTTTTCTTCTTCCAGTTACGTACTGTCAGTTTCATACTTGTGTTTGTTCTCTTCATGCTAGGGATGTAAGGTATCAGAGTGTATTGTGGGGAGATCTTCCAAACACTCTTTTAACCTCTTGTCTGAGAAAGAGCCCTTAGATTCAGCCAGGTCAGCCATGGCAGAGAAATTTCACAGCAAGACTTTTGTTTCCTTGATCTCAAGTCAACTTTTTTTTTTTTTTTTTTTTTTTTTTTTAATAGTGGATTGAAATCTGGCCTGAATTAAGACAATGGAAGCTCTATTATTGACATTGATTTGACATTGATGAGTCCAAAATTTTAAATCATTTTTAAGGAAGAATGATTTTCTGAGATACTTACACAATTACATATATATTTGTATCTATGGATATAGGTGTAGTTATCCAATACTAGTAAATTCCATGTTATAGCACTGAATTCTTACATTATTTGTAAGCAAATTTCTAATACCCCAAATGCCCTACCAACATAACTTTTACACTTACGAATCATTATACAGAGTGCTATCTTCAACACAGCCTTCAGGGAAAGATTAAATACTGTGGGTGCTTACACATTCAGATTTTTTCACTGCTCAAACCTCTTACAGATGGTGCCCCAAAAGTAGTACAAATAAGTATTGCAAAGATTCTGTTAAATTGTTTGAAAACCACATACTGTATACTGAAGAATCCTACAAAATTCCTGACCTCTAGCCATAAACGTAAAATACAAAAGTGAAGCATGAATTAATTTACTGGAAGGAGTTGCATTCTTTGATCTCTTTTCTCTCATTCTTAACTTCAGCATTCTCATTTGACAAGCACTATAAAAGCGTAAGTCAGTGTTGTACTCACAGTTCAGGAAAAGCCCACAACAGGCTCATGTAGGCTGTTACTGCTTAGAACTGATTAGTTTGGAGGTATTAAGCAATTATATGTCCTTCTGTGTCAGAATTGGTGCACTATGCAGGAATATCAGCTTTTATAAGTGTGGTGTCATCATTTAATCCAAAATTGGAGAATGAGCGTAGCTGCCTGTGGTGATTTTTCTCAGCTGAGCAGCTGAGCTCCACCACAGCTCCATCACTCCCTCTCCTCAAAAGGGGGAGAAAATGTGATGAAAAGGGCTTAAGGGTTGAGATAAGGACAAGGAGATCACCCACCACATCATGGGAAAAAAAAAAAAAAAAAAAAAAAAAAAAACCAACCTCAGCATAGGGATATTAATAACATTTATTGCCTATCACTACCAGACTAGAACAGTCAGAAACTACAGGCAAACTAAAATCACCATTCCCCCTATCCACTCTCTTTTATCTCTTCCCCCAAGTGGCACAGGGGAACAGGGAATGGGGGCTGCGGTCAGTTCCTGACGCTTCATCTCCACCGCTCCTTCACAGTCCCTCTCTGCCCCTGCTCCCCGTGGGGTCCCTCCCACGGGATGCCGTCCTTCCCCAACTGAGCCTGCGGGGGCTGCCCACAGGCAGCAGCTCTTCCAGAACTGCTCCCACACGGCTCCGTACCACGGGGTCCATCCCCCAGGAGCAAACTGCTCCAGCACGGGTCCCCCACGGGCAGCAGCTCCCCCCAGACCCCTGCTCCTGCGTGGGCTCCTCTCCACGGGCTGCAGCTCCGGCCCGGGGCCTGCTCCTGCGGGGGCTCTCCATGGGCCGCAGCCTCCTCCAGGCCACATCCACCTGCTCCAGCGGGGGCTCCTCCACGGGCTGCAGCGTGGAGATCTGCTCCGTGTGGGACCCATGGGCTGCAGGGGGACAGCCTGCTCCACCAGGGGCCTCTCCACAGGCCGCAGGGGAACTGCTGCTGCCTGCCTGGAGCACCTCCTGCCCTCCTTGTGCAGTGACTTGGGGGTCTGCAGGGCTGGTTTTCACTCCCTGCTCTCCCAGCTGCTGTTGCCCAGCATGTTTTTATTTTTTTTTTCCCTTTCTTGTATCTGCTCTCCCATACGCCCAACCAGCGTCACTCCCCGTCTCAGCTCTGGCCAGCAGCAGGTCCCTTTGGAGACAGCTGAAAATGGCCCTTATCTGACATGGGCCAGCTTCTGGACTCTTCTCAGAGAGGCCAACCCTGCAGTCCCTGCTACCAAAACCTTTCCATGTAAACCCAATACACTGCCCTGAAGGAGTGTCATTAATTCATTATGGGCAAAATAGAAAAGATTTTGATTTTATAGTTGAAAAATCTGCCTTCACTCAATGCTGATTGTTCTCTTGTAATCTGAGCAGAGTAAATTAATAATATTACCTGGTAATAGTGTAGGATATTTGTTGATGTATTTGTGGATGGATTCTGGCAATACAGCATGCTAACCGAGAAAACTTTTTTCTTTATTCCTTCCTTTGAAGACAAAGACAGGGATTTGTTTGCTGCAGGATGGTAACCAGGAGCCTTTCAAAGTGCGACTGCACTTAGCCAAAGATATTCTGATGATCCAGGAGCAGGATGTGATCTGTGTGTCTGGTGAGCCTTTCTATTCTGGTGTAAGTAGTTTTCATTTATTCTTTTAAGATGTACTTTAGGAAAAGTAAAAATACTGTGTGTGTATATGGGCATGTGTACATATGTATGCATTTAATCTCAGGTTAATATTTAATTTTACATTTTTAACAAAAAGTGTATTTTAGTGTAACATCTACTGAGAGTAAATCCTAGCAATACCCATCTAGGAAACAGCAATAACAACAAAAAAGTTATATGCATGACTACACTATTGTTTCTGTGCACTGACCCTTGAATCCCAGTGCCACTTAATACAGTAAGGTAGTGACTTTTACAAAAACAAAACAAAACAACAACAACCAGATGTACTTAGATATCTGAGCATTGTCTGTGGAGTGGGTAAGACAGCTGATGGTTAACTGTTATGGCAGGGCTTTACTGGATCAAGGTACAGCAATGTTATGTTATCCTTCATATCTTTGCTTCATGTTGTAGTATAACACTTCATAGATACTGTCAGTCGATGATGTGAGGGTCACCAGTTGAACTGGAAAGTTACTTTAATATGGATGGACTTCAGCTGAAACAGTGCAGTGGTGTGATTTACATATCACATGATGTGTCAGATCTCTTATTTTGCATAGAATTTTGGGGATAAGAAACTAGGTCTGTAGACAATTATTTGGAAGATCTGTGAAATGTAATGTTGTAGGTTTTTTGAATTATTGTAATGGTAAGTTTTTATTTAGAAGATAGAAAAATAAAATAAAATCATTTTCTATTCATTTATAAAGACATGCTGTAATTATATTTTGTAGAGTAACTTTTAATTTTCTTTTGAAACTTTTATGAACATTTTGTTCTCCCTTTCAGCTAAATAAAATTATTGTAGGATTTCATGTTAAATCCTCTGAGACATAGTGCTATAATACCATAATGCAAACATACTCTGACTAATATTATCTGTCTATATTATTATTTAATTACAGCTGTTGCCACATCCCTGTGTCTCTAAATACAAGTATAATAAAAAGATAAAAAGCAAAATATAGAAATAAATTGGTAGAATGTTAGTGGTGCTGATAGTATGGAAAATTGATGGAAAATTTGTAGAGGAATCCATCTCAAAGTGAATGTTTCTGATCATTTCTCTGAAACAAGAGTGACATACTGTCTATGGTGTCTCCATACACATTGGGTTTGTTTGCATGACAAATCTGTCTTTTGACCATTTCATGCTGTACAACTTCTTAATACAAATCTGTGAGTTGTATATGGAATAAAGATGGTCCTTTTACTAATCAGACTGTACTGTTCCTTGACATATAGGATGTCTAGCAACCCAGGCAGAAAGAAATTATGAGTTCAAGCACTGGATATAGCTATAGCTGCTCAATTAGCATCACACGCTGCAGCACTATTACTCCACCAACACCATTCTGACTTTATTTATTAAAAGATTTTATCACTCACAAATATGACTTTCATTATTGTGCTGTAATATCTATTACTTCTGCTGAACTTCATATTTAAATGTCTTCATGAAATGCATATTTATTTTTTTCCCATTTCACAACAAAGCTTTCTTTTACAGTTTTTTTCCACTTTAGTTTTGCAACAGAACTGTTGAAAATAGTGAATTTGCTTCACTGATTACACACCCCCTATTGTATTTGCACACTGGATGTATAACTCATTAACTGATTGATATTAATATGGTGATGGTTTCTTTTCTATTGGCAGTATTCATTGTTAGCCCAGTAATTCTGGAGCCCTTTACCCTGATTTCCTCTGGGATTAAGACTAGGTCTTGAATCAGTAAATTCATTCTAGCTAAGGATGATTGGCATTTCATAGATAGTTAACTGTCCTTTTATCACAAAACATTTAAATCATCTGGAATTATTTGTTGTGATTGTATAGCATGATCACACTAGTCCCACAGTCTTACTTTTCTGCATTTTTTCTTCATTTTTTTCCTGCTGTTATTAGGCTTCTTTTTGTTTGTTTGTTTGCTTGTTTTTCTTTTACTTTGCTTAGTTGATTTTTCTTTGTTCTTGATGTCATTCTAGATGATGGACCACATCTATTTTACTTTAACATACTTTTGACAGACCAAGTGGTTTCATTAGAAAATAATATTGAATGCCTCATTGAATAAACTCAAAGAATAAAAATAAAATTTGTAACTGAGGAACAATAGTGATAAATTTTACAGACAAGTAGCTACAGTGAAACACCTTTTTAATCTTTTAAAAATAATCTTCAAATAATTTGATTACAGGGTTTTACTTCACTGTTTAGGAATGAAAGACTGTTACTTTATTTCTAGTTTAGAACAGTGCCTCTTCTGTGTGTTGAGTCTGAATCAATTTGCATGCTCCTCTGTGTAGGAAAGACTTTAAACAGCCACTTAACTTTCCCGCGGTATCCTGATCTGCATCCTGCAGAATAATTTAAGTGAAGCAATGAGCCCTTAGGAGTGAGGTGCTGCTTAATGTGAGTACATGGAATAAGGAGCTAGTTCTTAATATAGAACACTTCCTTTTTAATGGAAAACAATTGTAATTTCCCCAAACTAAAGAGGGGCAAAGCAACCTTGTCTCTCCTATCACTGCATGCAGTTTGGAGTAATAAAATAAAATATGTAAAAGATTATAAGCAGCATAGCCTTAAAACAGTGTTAAACTAAAAAAGAAAGCATCTGTTTCTTTAGTAGGTTGAACAGAATAATGGTGTTCATTAGGATCCTACATCAGTCATGCCTGAAGCAACACCATAAAACATCAAAGAAAGATAGTTCAAACAACCACAGATTAGATCTAAATTTCAGTATCAGTTGCACCAAGTATTACAGGCATTTCTTTATGTATACAAAGTGAAAGACTTGCTTTCCAGGAAATAGAAACATTGTGGGTTCACTATTATGCTACTAGTGGGTATCTGATACAGATTTGAACTCCAGTGCAAATGAACAAGTGAGATGAGAATGTTTTGTGAAACTTTAAAGTCTAGAAGACAGTGTCTTTACAAATGAAAATGAAATCCTTGCCTGTGGAAAGTTTTGATGTTATGGTAAGTGTATATCTGGCTTTTGACTAGTGTGTGTGTGCTGAAGATACCCTTAGACTCTGTGTGAGAAAATTGGAAGATGAGACCAGTGACTGTTAGGTCAGGTACATTTTTATTTCCCCTAAAGTAGTAGACTCTCACACAACATCTGCTTATAATTATGGTGCTGCCAACACATAGCTTTCTTATAATCATTACAAATTTCTATAGACATCACTTGTGGTACAGTACAGTCAGGATTTTTACTCATTTCATTTGAAAAAGAAATCCCCTGAAAACAGCTGAACTATACCACATGTGAACTTAATTGTTATTGATAGCAGAAGAATTTTTATTTTTTATTTCCTTTTAAATGTATTCCTTGAATTGCAGGAAATTTTACTTACAAAATTTTACTATATGATGTTCAAGATGACAATGTGTGATAAGGTGAAACCCAGTCTTTTTAGGTGTATATATAAATAGACCAGACTAACAAGGATTGCCTGATATTGTCCTTGCTGAAAATTAGGACAGGAGTGGGGATCCCCTAAGATACAGGGTGTCTGGTTTGAAACACAAATCTTCAGTAGGCTAATTCCTAGGAAAAGTTTTAATCTTTACTGTTCCAGAATCACTTTTATTTGTTCATTTTGCAGTTAATCCTTACAGTTTATATCACCTTTTGTGAATACTTTTAATACTTAAAAGGGTTACTGTGTTTTTATCCAGAAAAGTACTTTACCTGTTGAAGGAAACATTTTATTTTATTTTATTTTATTTTATTTTTTAACAGATTCTATTTGTTTGCTAATTGTGCTCAGGCAAGAGTGCTTTTTTTCTATTGTAGTATATCTGCATGTAAGATCCATAAACCAATGATGACAATGTACCATCTGACAAGATGAATGGTTCTAATCACCTGCTGTTTTTTTAAAAGACTGAAAATAAACTCCGAGCAGCTGGCAAAATGCTAACTTTTGTTACCAGGACAATTTGTTTTAAAATAATTTTCTTTTGAGTTCTGTTGAAGAGTCACAGATTTTCTGAAATACATTTAACTCACTGATGAAAAGATAGAAATGATTCTCATTCATTTTGAGTAATCTAATTTTATGCTGCTATGTAGTCATGCATAATTTAATTAAATGCCTCATAATTTCTTCTAGCATTTTTATATTAAGGATGTTTTCAGGAGATTGATGTGAAGATCATTTGTACTTTCTATACTAATAAAAAAATGAATGCATGTTTTTGTGAATTTATAGAGCTCTCCAAGTAGTATAGCATTTCTCTAAGGATTTAACTGACTTTGATACAAATGTATGTGAAGTTAACCTATGGACTGTAATTGTTTTTTAGATAGGTAAGAGGCTTTCATCTATAAACACCTTTTCCAAGGTCAGAAAGTAAGGCTGAGTTAAACTATTGAACTGAAGCCAGATCTGATTTCTGGCATTACTAATCACACAGCCATTCTTCTTTTTCTTGTAAAGATAAGAACCTATTACCTTTAACCTTGTCCTTTTGCTACTGTGAAATCAACTACATTGAAAGGTTTACAACTCTATACAGTGCCCACATTTACTAAAAATTAGTTGCATTAAGAATTTTTCATCTTACAGGATTTGCACAATAAAATGTTTTTCTTGATTTTTTTTCTTAAATTATAAAGCTATTGTTCATTTTTAAGTATAAACGTAAATTCAGAACATATCACTTAACCCCAACTTCCATGAGCAGTCAGATTAATTTATCACATTTCCCTTGCTTGCTGCACATTTTAGAATTTTGGAGACTTACTGAAAGTGTATTTTATATCTGTTACCTTGAATCATTCTTTTTTGAGAGTTTGAATTTTTTCTTTTCATATATTTTGGTGTAGGTAAAACAAGTTCAATTAATATTAGGAATACTAAGAATTATAAAAAATTGTGAAAAAAAAAGTGAAAAGCTTAAAATAGTAAACATAAGGGTTTGATTTTTTTTCTGCTTTCTATTTATTTCTGTATTAATTTACTGTTTTGATTCTGATGTGAGACTGAGTAGTATGAACAGTGCCAAAGTGAAACTCCCTGTCTAGCAGAGAACTGTAAATATGTGAACAGAAACCTTTCAAACATTTTTCATGTGTTACCTTTGCAAAGCTACCAGTTATAATGTGATTTTTTTATTTTACTTTTTTTATCATGTTGGTATCTGTCAGCTATTCAGAGGAGTGAATCCATTTTTTTCACAGAAAGCCTCAATTATCTGTCAGATGGTGATAACTTTTATTTTCTTGCAAATCTGGACAGTTTGGAAGTGATAACCTAGACCTGACAAATGTAAACACAATTATTTAGGGACAATGCAAGCCAATTTATTTTTCTGCATCTTAAAAATAAAAAGCATAGTAATCTATTGGGGTTAAAAATAAAATCTATTGAAGACTGCCATTTGTATGGCCAAATTTGAAAGACCAGAATCAAGTCTTCTCTTTTTTTTTTTTTTTTTTTTTTTCCCACAAAGACAAATACTGGAAACCAGAAAATACTTGGAAAACCCGAAGCATTGATCAGTGTTTGACTGAAGCTTGCAGCTGGTAACTGCAGCTATTAGGAAACCACAGAATGTGTTCTTTGCCAAGACTTGTGGGAATTAAAATCTGTACTGACCTTGGGTTTATGGGTTTTGGTTTTTATTATTATTATGTTTATACATTTATTGATATATTGAAAAATGCAGTACTTTGAAATAAACCAATCCTAGGAATAGAATTTTTACAAGTAGAAATTTAAGTTTTTCTGCTTTTATGCATATGGTATAGGAATAATAATGTTTTGGAGTGAGAACAAGCAAAGTGACAGGTGCTCTGCTCATTAGAGTCAGTGTTAGCAGTCTACACAATACAGCTGCATTTACCACACTCAATCTCTAGAACAGCTGCAAAGGAACTGGGATTTCCAACTAACCAGGCAGTCTGCTGCCCTCCCATACTGCCACCCCTCTCCAGTTACATGAGGAACTGAAATAAGGTGACAAGTGTTGAATGTCATGCGACAGGAGTTACTAGCAGCTGAGCAAGGCTGCTGGTTAATGTTGCTAGTTCAGACTGGAGATGTAAGTGACCTGTATGTTTTTAGAATGAGTGTAAAGTTTGACTGCTCATGTCAATTAATCCAAAGAAATACCAATAACAAAAGAGTAAAGCATTAACAAAAAGAGGATGTGAAATCTCTCTGCTTGAAAATGTAATAAAATATTCAATGCATAAAAAAAATTCTTATGACACTTTCTTATGTCAATGTGTGATGTTATCACTAAGGACCGCTAAAGTAAGAGTATAGCCTTGAGGATATTATGGCTTGAAATGTTTACAGATTGATCTATAAAGTTGTTGCCAATGTATTGTTCATATTTTTATATTTCATTGTTGCTTTTTTAGAATATATCTTAACATTTCCCCCCCCCTTTTTTTCTCTACAGTTTTGCATGTCATTGTGCTATTGTAGATTTCTCTTCAGGTCTATTCCTGTTTTCCAACTACTTCTTTCACCCCTGCCTTGGTTCAGCTTTTTTCCATGTTGTTCCATGTATATATATAGTACCTTGGTGTCTGTTCCATCCACTGTAAAAGCAGAGTTCTTGTTTTCTGCCTGTATACAATTAATGATTACATAGGATTCTGTACCTTCTTTTCCTCTTTATTTACTGTTGGTATGTGCTTACAAGGTCATTCTTCACTTCTAATCTCATTTAAGGTGATGTTGGTGATCTCAAGAAGATCATACTGCTGTTTAATGAGAAATGTTTATATGTCTTTAATTAAAGCCTAAAAAATACTGCTTTTCTGTTCCACTGTATAGATCTCATAGGAAAAAGATTTTTGGCAAAACTCTTAGCTCTCTTTTCCAGTCAGTGAGCACACATGTGGATGAGGAGTTTTCTGAATACAGGCATGGAAAATGCTGACGGCTTGGCAGCAGTTTTGAGTTTTTCAGTAAAATGATAACTACTTTTGTTCTGTTCCAGGAAGCAGCTTCTGAAACACTCCTCTGAATCCTGTGTTTAAAGATCCTAGGAGCTCTAACTCTATTTGGTATAATGTAGCTAACAAATTTGATAATGAAATTACAAGCTAACAGGATGTTATTTAATCTTGATATCAAACTAGGTAGATTTTCATCAGAATCAAGTTTTATTTGTGAAAACTTGGAGATGGCGTTGTTTTGTGAAGCTGCAAAACCAATGCAAACTCAATTGTAGAATACTACCCCTGTAAATAAAGAAGGGAAGGCTAAATTAGGTAAAATATTAATAGACAAGTCTACATCTGACGTAGATTTTCAGTTGGATTTTGTTTTAAGCACATAATTGGAATCAATGGAGCAGGACCGTCATTAAGCTAGAACAACATAAGTGGTGTATTAAGATATGTAGTGCACTTCCTTACTATTAAAAAAAATGTGTTGCCTTCTAGAGTTATCATCATATTTTATTAATTAATAATTGTAAGGCATTTAAGAACCTAGAAAGCTGTTAAACTAGTGAAAAGCAATTTATTATTCTTATTTTTCATTTGAAATGCTAATTAAAGGCATCAGATCGACTTTTTTTTTTTTCAGTTTACTGGTCAGAATTCTTTATTACGATAATCATTATATTTCACATGGTGCATTGTAGATGAGATTTTTTTCAGTTCACCTTGGCTAAAGATGTCACTGAAAATGAAGCTTAGTTTAGATTTATCACAAGTAACGTACTGCAAAAGAAAACCTTATTCAGATAAAAGAGTTTTCTGGCAAAACATTTCAAAATTGTTATCTGCTATTAAAATACTTACTCAAGTTACTTTGCCAACGGTAAATGATGTTTCCAAAGTCAAAATTGACATCCTGGCTCTCTACTCAATGGAGGACATAGGTGATGAAGATGATTACTGCCTAACTTGGACACCTGCTTAGACTCATCTAGGCTGAATATATCGATTTTCCTGTATTGGTTACAGGAGAAAACTAGCTTTGACCACTGCCTAAGTTTTGTATGACTTAACTTTGATTAGATGAGTCCTATTATTTTTCTTACAATGTTTTGGTTAAAAGAAGAGAAGCTGATCAGAGCCAGGGTCTGATCCAAAGCCAAGATTCTGGGTGTATGAAATGTGTTGATACTTCTGACAGTTCTGGAAAAGCTGTTTCCCTATATTATCTATGTGAGGTTTGTAGATGCAGATTAGTGGATTACCGATGGTTTAGTAATGAAATACATCATTTGTATGTAATTCTGATTCTGAAGGTTGTTAATTGTTTGTATTTGTTAGCTATTGTGTTATGTAGAGTATGGAATCCTTACATTTAAAATACACCAAGGGAATACATTTCTTTGTAAGTCTGGGAAGTGTGTTGAATTAACCTAGGTTAAATACAATGCAATGCCTTACATGTAACACGTAACTAGAGTGGATTTAATTTGCAGTATGTTCTTGATGTTCAATTCAGTTCAGCAACAGTCCAAACCTGAAATATTTAATATCCACTCTCAGTGGAGCTAGAAAAGAACCTAGAAAAAATACATGTGAAATCCACTGAAAAACTGTGTTGTGCTGGAAAGTTACAGTTGCATGATTTTTTTTTCAGTCTTCCATTTGCTTAATGTTACACAATTTTGTCTAGTTAGTAATCTGCTATATTGGCAAAGCATTTTTGAAATATGCATTTCTTCCTCTTAAAAAGTAATGCCAGGCTCCAGTGTAAAATATTTCTAGTTTTCTGTCAGATGGCATGGCAAACTCTTTCTCTCTATCTCAATAATAATAAAAAAAAAAAAGTAATCAAGATTTTCATGGCTTGCTTTGATTTGCCTTAGTTTGAGTGAAAACCAGAAAGAATATTTTATTGACTCTTTTATATGGGTACCTTTGCGTGTGTTGTGCTAAGCAAGAGAATAAATATATAAATATATATATATATATTTTGAAGGCAGCTCTCTCTTAGGCTTTCTAGAAAGCACAGCTATAGCTTAGAATATATTCGGGTGCCACTATTTACACTTAACAGAGATAATGAACTACAAATTTTTATGAAGATTTATGTTCTTCAGTAAGCATAGTGCTTAATTTGTATTTTGTGGAGTGTGATATGCTTTGTTCCATGTATAGGTAATGTAGTAGTATTATGTCAGTTTACCTTAATGCCAGCTATTTTGCCAGTTTAACCTGAACAGGTTGTTATTTTTCAGTGTCTTCTTAAGTAACACGAGTATTTTCTGTTTGATTTGAACATGTATAACAAAAATGTTAGCATGCCTTGAATAAAATATACTACACAAGTTTTTGTTCTTAACTACATATCCAGCAGAAGATAGAAGTGGAAATGAGGGGAAGCTAACAAAAAAATAAAAAAAAATAAAAAAAATACTGCAATCAGCAGAGCCACAGCTGATTGTTTCACGTTCTTATGTGTAAGCTCAGTTTAGACCAAACATCAAGCTGTGGCCTATATTAGTTTATCCTTAATATATTCTCTGCAGTATTTGCTGTGGCTGAAACTTCCTGGCAGACAAAAGGTTTTTGGAGTGCAGTTCATGTCCTGAACTCAAGTAGCTTTGTGGATTGAACTCAGTTTCTGGGAATGCCATCATAAAAGTTCCTGGATGGTGTGAGTAGAGAGCTGGGAAGGCTCTTCTGGACCCCTCTTCACAGTGTAGATGCACATTGATGAAACAAGTTAGCTGTATATTCCTCTATTGCCATGCTGTGCATTCAGTTGTGGGTTACAAATGCAAGAGTATAATTTGTTCATGTATTTCAATACATTAAAAATTTGAAAAGTTTGGCCGTTAGCAGCAAAAAGGTATGGCTGTTTATTAGAAAAAAATAAACATTTACAAATATTAGCATAAATAATTAAACTTAAAGTCTCATTTTAGGCAGCTGGTTTTGTGTTGCAACCCAAAACACTGCACAGGTTTATACTTGTTCTTTCTGCAGTTACTCAATTCGTATTTTTAACAAATGTGAAAAAGAAGGAAAAAACTGCATTTTCCCTCAAATGTAGCAATTCCGTTTTCCAAAACTCTTAGGTGGTGTCCCTACCTCTTTTCTTTTCCTTTTTGCGTATGAAGGAAACATAGGTCTGTAAAGCTTTCAGGCTTCTTCTTGCTGACATGTTTCTTGTATGAGCCAGAAGAATACCTTATGTGTCCTTATGCTTCTTACATTCCTCAATAGCCCTAGGGACTGAACTATGATCCAGCCCTTAATGTAGTAAATAACACTGATAGTATATTTTTGTGTTGTTTATGCAAATCTGAAGGGCACTGGCAATCTATGCTGATTGGGCTGAAATGTATGAACATATATTGTATAAAATATATAATTAGACTTATGCCATGCAATTCTACATATTGAAAAGGATATAAAATCCAGGCCACATATACAGAACATTAGAAAAAAAAAAAAAAAAAATCTAGCTATTCCACATATTTGTGCCTGGACATATGGTTTATGTGCATACCTACTACTAATTTTTTTTTACTTCTATCCAACCTCACTAATACTAAATGATCCTAGAGAATAAAGTCAACAAGACGGACTAGGAAAAAAAGGTCTTTGCTTTTTAAAATGTTAATATCTAAGACAGACACTAGCCTATGTTTTCTACACAACAAATTTTAAAAATAAGCAATAAAAGAAAAAAAAAAGAGCTGTTTTAAATAATTCTGGCCATAACAATAGCCTTTATGACTTGGTTATGATTTTTGAAACATAGCTGTGAGGTCAACAGTGACTGTGTTTACATTAGTCTCTTAATTTGGATCAGGAATGTGCCTTGAAATGAGTTTCTGGATCATCTGCACTAATCATGCTGTTCTCATGTCACTGACTGGTGTTGGAGTATGCAAGCTGTATTCCTTTTGGATGAAACTAAATGGGAAAATTGGAAATTGGAAACTGCATTCCAGAAATGCAGTTTATATACTTTAGCAGTTAGTGTTCCGTCTGCCTATGGGGCCAATTTATTGCCAGTTAAGTAAGATCTCTGAAATGCATCTGTTTTGGATGATGAGTCCTGCACTAACAGTTTTACTCTACAGATCTGTTCTTATTGCACTGCTGTACTGGCAGCAGTACAGTAGTGCACACATAGACTGTATCGTATGATCTGAACAAATTCATTTTTGTCTGAGATAGCATCTGCTTTTCTTCTGGACTTTGTCACTTACCCCCTGCACCGTAGGTTTCATGGGATTTTTGCATTCAGGAATTCACAAGTTTATTATAACTAGAAAAATTTGTTTAGGAGGATAGCACAGAACAACTTATTGAAGTGTGACTGTGGATGTTATGGGGAAAAAAAAAAAAAAAAAGACAAACAAAAAAACCACTCTAATTCTAACCAAACTTGATTTAACTTTTTTTTCCAGGAAAGAACAGTAACAATTAGAAGACAGACTGTAGGAGGATTTGGATTAAGTATAAAGGTAGGATGTTTTTTTGGTCTATTATTCCACATCACACAAAAAGTGTCTTTGTATATAGTTAATTTTAGTGGGGACAAATTATATTTCAGAGGACAAGAAACAATAGAGCAAGTATGTTCTAGAAATTAGATTCTGTCACAATATGGCAACCAGTAGCTACGTTGCCTTGTGGAACAGAAGGCAATGGAAAGATCATCCCATTAAGATTCAAGCTGAGCAGCTCTTTAATAAGATTTGATAGGAGAGTTGAAAAGTGTTTGCAACTGCACAGACTGTACTTTTGTTCAATAGCACTCTATTTAGGTGGTTGTTAATGAATGTTATATTACAGTGGCAGATATAGGGAAGAGCCAATAAGTTCATCATTGGTTCTGCTACAAATAATTTCATGTTACTTCAGTGCAATTCATTAGCTCGACAGAAAGCATTATTGCTTTCTCATATTGCTTATTTTGCTTATGGATCAAACAACTGTAGTGATTTATCATGTTACCATATTTTGCCTATCCTCAGTAAGAACTAAGAACATACGGAAGGGTGATTTTTTTTTTGAGGGACAGAGGGTTAATCATTTTTGTCATAAGCTTTCTGTAAATCTATATTGCTGCAATATTGAAAACCTTACCTTCGCTCTGAATCTCAGTGTAGAGATACAATGTTAATTTTATCTTCTAAACACAGCGGTCCTCAGCCTCAAAATGGCAATGGAAAAAATCAAGTGTACTTCACATGAATGCAAAGAGCCTTAAATTATGCATATTATGTGGAAGTATAGACTTTCCTGTGAACATCTGCTAGTACTGACCTTATAAGAAATGACTCAGAACAGAGATTAATGTGCATTTGAGTTGTCTTTTATAAGAATATTTCTGAATAGAAATATTAGTTCTTAAAATACATCTTGGTGCACTTGCTGTTATCTCGTTGACCTACTAAAGACCTCTGTGCAAGGAAAACATATCGCTATTTTGTGGCCAAAAGTTCCTATGTGTTTAGTCAACAGTCCACGAGTTATTTTCTTGCAGTGTCATTATAGGTTACTGTTCTCTGAATAAAGATGCAGTAATGCATGTCAGTGTAAGATAAAGTATATGGGTGATTGAGGTTGTTTTTAGTTGGTAGGAAGAAATAGCTGCTTACAGTAAGGATTTTTGAGGTTTGGGAAGCACATCTCACAAAGTTTATTAAAGTTGATTAAAATTGATTTGTTTAGTTATATAATACAAGAGGTTATATTTTAGAATTAAAATTGTGGGGAAAAAAAATCGAGATCACCTTGCATTTAAGTATCAAGTAAATTAAAGAAAATAAAATACCACTGAAATATAAATTAAAAAGTGAATGAGCAGATGGTCTATTCTTAAATTAGTGGCATTTTAAAAGCAGGATTATTAGATTTACATTGTTCTGAATAAACTTCTTGGAAGTTGCAACAGTATTTAAAAGTACCAAAACAAACTATGGATTTTTCAGACTGTGAATTCAGCATAGGAAGATAGTTCTCTTTTTATTCATTTATGAAAGACCTATAATTCCATATAAATTGAATAAAGTCATGTTTCAATTTAAAAAATCTATATTAAAAACTATATTGAGTGTATTAGAAACAACTGCAAGAGAATTTACAAACCATGGCATTAAATTATTTTAGTTAAATGTATTTTCTTGTTTTATTGCATAAATGTTTTAATCAAAATTTATCTAGGTAGTAGAGATACATAAATTCAGATTTGAATAGGTATTTTCTTTTCAGTTTTTGGAATGACTAATGACCAGATGATGATTGTTAGTTATTCTAACAGATATCCCTTCAACAGATGTCATTAAGTGGACAGATCTCTTTCAACAAAAGAAACTCAAACTCCCTTGGATGTTATACATTAGGTGCTGAAAATGACAAGAATTTCATGGTCTGGCATATTCTGTAGATGCGTATCAAGCAATATTATTCTTCCTGCTCTATAAGCCAACAAACCTATTTTGCTAGATTCCCCTCCCCCGCTTTTTTTCTTTTTTTTGTAATCCCGCATCTCAGAGAAAAAAAAAAAAAAAAAAAAAAAGAGATGACCAATTTGGATAGCCAACACTAAAATAAGTATTTGTTATACACTTCTATTACGGCATTTAGCTACCAGTAAGAGACAGAACTGGAACTTAATGTAATGCTTTTTGCAATTTTTAGGTATGCTGTGCAGTGTCAGTGTCATATTCTGAAAAGTGACAGTTTTCTGTTTTAAAAGGTACCAATCAATCTTCCCTTTGCAGATGAGTAATAGTCGGTTACTTTGTTTTGCTTTGTTCCGGAAAATTTCTGAACTTTAATTAAAAAATATTTATTTTAATAAAAGAAAAATATATACATCTTTTTAATTAATGCCTTAAAGTAGAGTTCTACAAATCAGCCTGTGGAAAATGGCCAGTACAAGAACCAAACCTACTGCAAACACATTATGAAGTTTACCTCACAGTATATTCAGGGAGTCTTAATGTACACTAGTTTTCTCTCTTTGGGATCTAGGAGACTTCCCAAAATAAAACCCATAACTCATATTTTGGACCTAGGCAAAATACTAGCGGTGGAGAAAAACAAGGGAGATTCTGTACCTGATCCTGACCAATCCATTTCCTGCGTCTTGTGTTCTGATTTTTGGCACATGTGTGTACACACTCGCACAGAAACACATGGCTAATGTAGAGCAGTGTATATGCTGAGATGCTGTATTTCAACTTTGGAAAGTTCCTACACCTTCCAGAGATGGCATAGCACTGCGAGAGGTATTTACTAGGCGCTAAATTTCTACATAAATCTGAAACTCCAAAGCAGCTTACTTCAGTTTGGCCAACAAGGTTTTTCTCCTGTCTTGGCGCCCACAAGCCAGATCCACCACTGCCATTGTTTCTTGTGTACCTTTTAAGAAGAAAGCATCACTGATCACTTTGTTGTTTTAGGATTTGGTCCTGAGCGCTGCAGTGATTCACGAAGACCTCTTCACAGGGGCAGTGAAGTAGGCAGCTATAGCTGATTAGCCATCTTAAGTCAGCCATCTGTGCTTGTTAGTCAGCACACTGGACCGACTTCATCTCTGCATTAGGGCTTCTGGAAAGGTGTTTAAACCAGTGGACATGTGCGTGCAGGTTTGCTTGTGGCTGGGTGGGATACCTGCTGTCTGCTACTCAGCTGCCACCTCTTAGAAAGCAATTTATGCCTCAAGCACATGATTTTTATTTGAGCCACCACATGTTTCAGAGGCTCAGTCTGGATTTTAAGGATGTAAATGAACGTGAGTATGCTGCATCTTCTTTTACTACTATACAGTGGGGAAGAAAAACAGTAAACCCCTTTTGATTCAGCAGCATTGCAGGTAATGTAACGAGTACCTAGGCCTTTCCTCCTTCTTTTGGTAACTGTTTTCCACAACTCCCCCATTGCAACAGTAGGTCTGTGTCCTGCAACTGTCGGGTTATAGAAGGTTGAGTATTAACTGAGGATTTACGTTTTGGCTGTGGTGTATTTCAAAGGATGCCTTTCGTCTGAGATGTGAGTTATACTAGGGCAGCGATTAATGACTCTAACTTTAAAATATATGCTTGTGCTTTGATAGGAATTTGTCAAGTTTTAGCATTCAGCTCTAGGGTATTATGTCTTTTTTTTTTTTTCTGCTAAACATGTTTGCTATCAGAAATCTCACATGAACAAGTCACCTATTAATTAAGTTTGGAAGTGTCTTGTCCCACCTTAAATATTCTGGGAAAAAATATTTTTAAAAAATTATTATTATTATTTTTCCTGCAGAGTAGAAGGACAAAAAAGTTAGTAATTCTAAAATGAAACTCTCCATTTTTCTTTTGGTGACTTGTATATCCTACTTGTCTCTTCCTTTGTGTTTGAACTTTGATGCTCCAACTGAAGTTGTAAAAATCAGAGATTCAGCTAACTGCTTAAAAAAATGCTTGCAGAATTGATTTTTACATAAGACCAAAGCTAAGCCCTTTTAAAAACTGATTACAATCCACTCTTTGTAAGTTTGATAGAACAAAAAATACTGTTTTGTGTTTTGCTATACTTCATTTTACTGAAGTTAATGTTAAAAATTTAATTACATTTGGAGCAGAACTGGTCTATTCCACACTATTCAGATGAAATTTTCTCATTTCTGAAGTCCCTTTAGAATTCCCGTTAATAAATAAACCTCTGTGAGAAGGAATAGCCATGGAGTTAGATGTAGAAATTGATTAGTATAGTATATATTTTACTCATCACATCTCCGACAAGTTTGAGTTGCTGGGATTTGACAAGAAGCTGCAAAGTGTATGACTTTGCAACAGAACATCATGTCTCTTAACTGGAGAGAATGTTGTGTTCTTGAGGAAAAAGGCAATAAAAGTGATAGTTCATTAAATAAATAAAGGTTTTCACTTACAGTCTGACTTCTGTCTAGCAGAACTCTGTACAGGGCCATTTTCTTGTATCTGTTTTGGTCCTTTTTTTTTTTTTTTGCTGAGATTGTTTGACATCTCAATTTGATTCCACAAAATTATCTATAAAGCCACTGTCTTGCTTACACCTATGAAGATACTTAGATGATTCTCCTCCTCTTCATTCATTCTGTGACAATCTTTTTTTATGAATGAATTTTCTCTGCATTTCAAGTGGAAATTGTTTTAAAAAAAGTGTTAATAGATGAATCATCTAGCTCTATGTTTACAAATCTTTTCATCTTCAAAGATGTGTACTGGTGGAATTTGGTGTTGAATGTGTTACAGAAGTGACATTTTAGTTCCTGGTACACTATTACATTGAACAGAAAAGTTGCAAAGGGCCAAATAACACTAGAACATTATTGTACATACTGTTTAATTGCTGTCATGATACTTGGCACAGTTTTTGCTTATGACAACTAGCATTCTCTAAGACAGTTGAGCACAGTTCAGAACATTCCATGGACCACTCCCAGTAGACAAAATGTATAAAGCCATGCTATTAGAACTGGGAATAGACTTTAACTACATAGACATGAGCCATATTGTGACACTAGATGTTAAGGCTAAAACGGACAGGACTGTTTTAGTTAGTGGAATAAATGTTAGTATGAAATAAAAATGTCCATATATTCAGCTAATGTGAGGTACTGCAGTTCCCACTTGTTGCACACAATGTTCTTTACACTATAAAACTCTGAGGCTGCTGAAGTCCACTGATTGATATCAGTTTTATAGACATCCTCAGTCTCTTTCTAAAAGTAAAGCAATAATTTTCTGATTAGAAAAATCAGAATCACAGCTGCTGGTGATTAAAGATTGTTTTGCTTCCTTTAGCAGGACCACCTCTGGAGGTGGGCAGCTACCTTTAGTCCTGGCTAATACTTCCACAACTTGTCTACTTAAGGAACAATGGCAAAGAAAATTTCCATTGTGAAGATCAGTGGTAGAGTCTTTTTGAGGGCTGAACCATTAAGCCTTTGGCAACGTTAATTGACGAGTATTATTTCCCTCCACTGGTCTGGGGCTGAAAGGGGATGTTAAGCAATGAAAAAATAACCACTGTTCCCAGAGCTTTCTGAAGCAGCATATCTTTAGAGCCTGTAAAGCCAAACATGCATGCACTTTTTATTTTACACAGAATCAAATATGAAGAATGCAGGATGCAAGGCTACATTGTCAATCAGAAGTAATATTAAGTAACACGTTGCAAGAACACGTTTACTTGCTGCAAATTGTTGAAGATGACTGGGTATAGATACCTGGTCAGCTATATTCTCTTTCCACATATGAATTTTTGTTTCTTAGAACAGCAGTCAACACCTCCTGTGACTAATTTAAAAGGAATTCTTTATACTGGCTAGATGGGGTTGCAGTGAAAAGAGGTCTTTTTTATTTTATTTATTTATTTATTTATTTATTTCTCTTTTTTCCTTTTTTTTCTTTTCTTTTTTTTTTTTTTTTTTTTTTTCAACAGGGCATTTCTGGATGCTTCTTCAAAACTGCAGTGTAGGTGGAGTTAGATATGGTGGTGAGAGAGGACAATATAGTGCTGTTTGTTTTCGGAATAATGTTAATATCCCTCTTTACCAGAGAATTGAGTTTAATGAGGGAGAGAGGCCAGTTTACTGGGGAGAAAAAAGAAAAAAGAAAAAAAAAAAAAAAGAGTAGTGATGTTGAGTTATGTTGAGTTTTAGACCTTGAACTAGCTGAACTTCAAATATCCTGGAAAGTGCAATATCTGTGTAACATATTGGAGGCTTAGGGAGGGAACTGGTACAATGATTTTTCTGTTTGGAAACTACAGAAGTTAAATGTGCATGAGGCTAAGGAAACCTCTGAAGAAAGTAGGGTAAGCCTTATAAACTCGGTGAGCTTGAACTGGTAATCTTAGGTGAAGCCAACCTTTATGGTTGCTGTTCCTCTGATGAAAACCATCAAAAGATATTTAGCAGGTTATAATGCTACAAATTGTTTGGTTTGAATACCTGTCAAAACCTGACTGAAATGAAGGTAGCCTTCTGTGGAGTGAACACTCAACCCATACAAGTATCAATATGTTCTGTGTTTGCAATGCCAATAGAATTTTACGTGTAGACAAATAATTGTCTATTATTAGTGAGATCCCTACTACCTCAAAGTTTTTAGGACCACTTGTATTGATTGTTGCTACCAGATGGAACTTTAATCCTATGGGAAATTCAGCTTGTTTCCTTGCATTCATCTAGGACACATATTCAGTGGCAGAGATGAGAGGTTCTTCCTTTGCTCAGATTTAAAATTTAAGGACTTTATGAGTCTGCCAAGCTAGGATTCTTAGGCACAATGACAGTGTGACAGGCTGTCATTTCTGGTGATATGAATTTGTACAGGTTACATGCACGCTGACACTTTGATGCTATGTTCAGAGGAAAAAAAAAATAGTTGTGGCTCTGTTATATGCTTTTTCATTTTCTTTCCTTCTTTCATTCTTTTTTTTTTTTTTTAGTGTCCTTTTTATTTAAGGTTTCTTTTTAATACTTTAAGCATCATGAAAGCTTCCAGTCCCACAAGGATAAATTGAATGAAACAACAGCATTGAATTGCTGTTGAACTGTTGAATTATCGTCCAGCTTTCCTTTATTTTCCCATATTGATTGAACACCTATTGTTCCATTTATTAATGTTTTCTTTTCTGTCCCTTGTTAGTTATCCCACAGCTTTGCTCACTCTTTGTGCATGTGTGACAGAAATGGAAACAAATAAAGGCTGCTTTTGAGATGAAAGTCCAAACTTGCCTTTCTTGGGTTTTTGTTTACCTGTTTCTTGCCAGCATGAAAACAGAGTGGTCACAGCATGGTTTCTATTGGGGTGTTATGGCTATTCTGCCTTTGTAGGACACAGTTTCATACATTAAACTACCCGGACTCTGCAGAAACTGATGTCCTTCTTCAAGTCTTGTAGAATTTTGAACATCATTCAATTCACTTCCTGAGGTAATGATGGCAACTGAGAGCTTCTATAGGTGAGGCAATAAGGAATTAATCCCAATCAACTCTTGATTTGAATGAAGAAATGGAGTAAAAAGAGGAAAATGTAGGATCAGAATTATTTTCTCAGTCTCTCTGAAACACTTACAGAAAGGATAAAATATAATTGTAAGCAAAAATATTTGCAGTAACTCATGAGATTTCCATTTATTCTGTTTTTAGGGTGGAGCAGAACATAATATTCCAGTGGTCATTTCTAAAATTTCCAAAGAACAAAGAGGTGAGTGTCAGATTATTACACTATGTTTGGATATGCTTCTTAAAGCAAGGTGCCTCAAGTCCTGCCTTCAGGAAGTGTTAAATAGATGCTGTTGAGGTACTATTTCTCTCTTCATGACATCAAGATCTCTCTATTCTTTAGGACTATTTTATGTAACATACAGAACTTATATTTGGAATAGTTGTTTGGTTTTTTATTGATTGTTTTGTTTTTTAACACTGTCTTCAAACAATTATTGCTTAAATGTTCTTGTAAAGAGTAATTTTAAGGGGAAAAATAGGAAGCCATTTAGGGAATTAAAATGTTTTACAAATTTAAGTAATGAAAAATTTAATAATTATGTCTTATATTTCTGAATTGTTATTGCCAGAAAGCAGTAACAGATCAAAAGTTTGGCCTTTAAAGCATGTGAATACAAAAAGAGAACGTCAGTCTCTTTATACTGAATAGTTGGGTAGTACTCAGACAGGAGTGGGTAGTGGCAGAACCATGATAATACCCTATGTTATGTCAACATTAGATGCTGTGCTATGTAAACCTTTGCAGCAACTGACACACAGCAAAACTGGTACTGCATTAAGGTCTTAACCGTGCTTGTTATGTAACCGTGCTGTTTTGAAATTGTTAGAATGATATGTGCTAGGAAAATGGCTAGTTGTTTAAAAAGCTAATGATGTGCTCTATGATAAGAGATGAAGCAGCATTGTGAGTCAGTAGTTCTAGAATGTATTTATTTTCTCTGCTATGTTTTTGTATATTTGTGTTCATATGCGTAAGGTCAGAAACTTAAACTTGGAAGTATTTTCCTCCATCTGTAATGCAATAATTCTGAAATGCTGCCTCTGCTCAATTAAAAAGCTTGAGTATAAGAAAAAAATGTCATATTCACCCTTTCTTTCATTCTTTCATAAAGAAAGGTACAGGGGAATCTTGGAATATTGGGAATTGAAATTTGACCCCTAAACCTAGACGTTGCATATAAGGAGGCTACAGAGTAGCATGGAATTAGTCACTGGGGAAAACAGTAAGGTTAACTTTAAGAAGTTATATGTGTGACTCCATTTTTTTCAGTATAAATGTTAGTATGTAATACCTAATAATGTGGCATATATTGCATATAGTAGCTATTAAAAAGCTTTTAAGCACTGCAGGAAAAATAAAAAACATAGACCCAACTTTAACTGAGCACACAAATGTGCACCCTGTTTTCTTTTATTATTGTTATTAATTTTTTTGATATGATAACTGATGCAGTATTTCTAATCTCAATGCATAGTTGAGTTATAAACTCCATTAGAGCTTTATATAAAAATACTGCTGATTTTTAGAGAGCTAGTCATGAGGGACATGTCTTATGTAGAACAAGACTATGCAATTGTCATGCCATGTGTCTGTACTAGGCATCTTGGATACAGAAAATGCAGTTTAACCCAAAGCCTGTAACTCAAAGCTTTGGAGGCTTAGTTCTGCCCTCTTCCCAGTGGCATTCCAGTTCTTTTTTTTTTTTTTTTTGGACCTCTAACCAAAAATATGTCAGCTGATGCATTTCTTAAAACCAGCATTATACATAGAGTGCTTAGGTCATGTACAAATGTTCATAGATATAAGCCCTGTGTCTAAAGCAGAATATTATATGCATTTATTTTAAAAACAAAAAAACCCACACCGCACCCATATTTTTTTATCCTCCAATAATTTAAGCGTTCTTTGCTACATCTAGCCTAATAAAGCCAGTTCTTCAAACATATTGAGTATCATAATTTATATGAATATTGATGCCAGTCTTACAACTCATGTAAATAAGTTAAAATTAGTTAGATCAAGTCAAGTTTCAGACTTTCTAGACAGCGTCTTCTGTGATGTTTTGGAATGCTATAGTTAAATAATTTCATGTTTTCTGTTAACATTCATAATCAAAGATGTAGGATCTAAAGATTCTTGGGTAAAAGCTTGCAAATTAAGTTGTCCTTCATAAGTAGATCTGGAGTCTCTATGTTGTTTTTTTTCCTCAGAACTAATTAGAAATAATCTCTCAGGCAAATAGGACCTAGTTCCGCAGTCATTCCGTGTTCAGAAAAAAAATGCCATACCTCACCATAATGGCCCAAAAGATGCTAGAGACTGTTGGAGGATATTTCAGGGTTTTGGTACTTGTGATGGGTAGACTTCTTCATTGCAACACTGATATGCTGGTGTCTGGGGATTAAAAAAAGAATCCAAAGAATTTATTTAGAAGGGATTTTTGTTTGTTTGTTTGTTTCAGTAATATGGAAAAACAGAAAATGAAGTAGGAATTAAGTACAAGAAATATGGGATGTTTTGTGCAAAACAAATGAAAAATATGCTTTTTGTTTTCAGCGGAACTTTCAGGTTTGCTCTTTATAGGAGATGCAATTCTGCAGGTGAGTAAAATGGCAAGTTCCTTTATTTATATTTTTCTAGAAAAGTGAAATGAAATCTATACTTATGAAATGTAGAGTAAGTCTTCTCTTTATTTTTTTAATAACAGATTAATGGAATTAATGTGAGAAAATGCAGGCATGAAGAAGTGGTGAGCTTTTCTGATTTTTAGTCTACTTTTTGTCTTTTGTAGATATTGAAATTATAGCAGTGCAATGGTATCATCTGTATTATTATTTCTAGAAAAAAAAGACTGTACATTCTAGCATGGTAAAACTGATCTTAGTAGGCTTGGTATAAGTACTGCTCTCAGATAGGTTTTTCTGTATTAAAGGTGATAATTTTATTATGAGGATATTAACTGTACATATTCTGAACATTCTTCTGGCTTATACCTATTAAATTTCAGCAGTGCTACACCTTTCTGGCTGTGTGAGGTCATTTTAATTTCAAAAGCTGTAATTTGCACTATGTTCGAATTTATTAAAAAAAAAAAAAAAACTATTTAGCAATCAAAACAAAACTATTATTCTGGCTTCCTTTCTCTGGCTATTACCTATGAGGATGCTCTCCTACCTCAGTTGAGCCATAAGTGTTTAAAAGAACAGTGAATTGAGTTTTGATCTAGAGAAGCCATGTGTTTATTTGAGAGCTCTGTAGTAGGCTAGTTCCTTTGGTACATCAGCTTTAGTAAAAGTGTCATATATTTTTGTTCTGTTTGTCTTTTTGAGTCTACTTAAGTACTTTCAGAAGTAAGAAACACTATACTTCAGAAAATAATGCCAGAACAGATTGCCAAAGAAATTATCCTTAAATCCTACATAGGTACATATAATTTATTACCTGTAAAGCTTACTTTGCCGATTCAAAAATTTCGTATTTAATACTATAATCTATGTCAGATCATTAAATGTATGCCATTTAGGTATAAAAAGCACACAAGTTAATAAAGATGAATTTCTGATGAACAAATTAGTGCAGGCTGAAAGCTTAGATCGGTGCACTCTTCCACCTCTCAGAGTGCATTTGTGCACTGGTTTTGTGTTGCAAATCATGCATCATTCTTTAGAGCCTTAATCCACCTTCTGCGTACACAGGCTCAAAAATCATATTTGCAGTAGTTTTAAACTTTGGCTGTGCAACAGTGATCAGATTTTAATCTTTTATAAGCTTACTGTAGTTGTTTGGTTTAATATGCATTAATACAGTAAATTTCTCAATGAGATTTCAATGGGGTGTTGGATTTTCAAGACATGAAAACAATATATTAATAGAAGGGCAGAGTTGCACATGCAAAGGCAAACTGAAAACTGGAAAGTTTATTCAAATGTGCCCAAAGGGCAGGCAAATTGATATACAGTAGCAAAGAACTGTTGTGTTAAAAGTTTGCTTTAATACAAGTTAAACACGGTTTGCTTAAACTTTCTATCCTACATAATCTGTTTCTCACACTCCTTATAGATAATTCTTTCTGAATGAATAAAAAAAAATAATAAAAAGAAAACATTTTTATCTTACCAGTTTTCAATGTATCTGTGAGTGTATGCAAATGCTTTAAGTGTTTAAGAAGCAGATGAATATTATTCTTTTTAGCTTTATTTTTTTACAAATAATTCATAAGAATTAAGAATAAATATTGGGCAATACTTAAATAAGATATATGGCATTTAGTAAACTAAAATCTGCAGCAGAGGAGTTATAAAACCAATATTAGAAAAAAAAAAAAAAAGCAAATGAACTCTGATATCTAATATTTTTCAGATACATTCACTTTCAAGTGATATATATGTATGTGGATTAAATTTCTTTTAAAGCCTGAGTATAATCTCTAACGGTATAGTAGTTGTATATAATTATATATCTGTTTATACATTGTTCATTTGAGTGTGGTTTTAGGTATAGCCCTGCGTAAAGAGCAAGTACAGAAACTGTTTTGCCAGCAGGAGTTATAGGTGGATTTTGTTTGCAGCATGCCCTGTGGAGTTTGAGTTGTTCTAGCACTCCTGTCTTGCAGAGTCTTTATTGCATATGGGATCCATAGCTCTAATCTCAAGGTAATAGAGAAAATAGGAAGTGTTGGGAGTATGCTTCCTCACAGCAGAGAGTAGAACAGCAATGGAGACTTAATTTTCAGTCCTTATCATATCTAGGTACTTTTAAAATACCTATACAAGTTTCATGAGCTTTGTTTCATTCTGATTTTATTTTATTTTTTGTAACTAATTAAGACATAGCAGGTATCATGTGAGATTATATTGATGTTTTGCTTTGTCTTGATGTCTTCAAAAATACTATAAAGTACTATGAATTTTTTTGCAGTGTGTGAAGCTGAAACTTCCCACAGGAAATTCAGACTTGTATATGTATCTGCAGTTCGAATCCTGTTAATGTTTATTCTCATTCTTTTCTAGATCCAATACTTCCTGCTGTTTGCAGAAACATTTTAATCAAATGTCCTAACTTCATAACTCTGTAATGAAAAAATCTGCATCATAATCAGTGCAGCTTATGATATTACACCAGTGACAATCGGCTATAGTATTTTACCATGCTGTTTTTACTACACTACACCAATAAGATTATTTTTCCACTTGAATTTCAAAATTAAGTAGTTTTATCAGATTAGGGCTTTCTTTCATAGCAGGGAGAATCTTTCCTTGTTATACGGTAAATTTAGTTGTCTTAACAGTTGTGGACACTCTTGTTGTCCTTTGTTGTCTGCCATTAGTTATTCAATCTGATGACATAGCATTCAGTGATGCACAGGTCATCTTATTCCACAAGTATACTATAATCTGAAGCCTGAATATGACAAATCGATATATAGATAAGACACTTATAAGGCTAGATATGTAGGTTTATTCATTTATAGTATACCTTACTAGAAGTATCTGCTCAGTTCCTTTCTGAATTTTCTTCGCTTTAGGTGAGTCACTTAATTTTGAGGTTACTTTTCTGTTTGTAGAAGGTGAAGATATTTTAATTACCATGAAAAGATACTATGAGTTTCTATCAAAGACTGAATGTCAGCTTGTTGTTCAGCTTGGATTGTAAAGAATCCCATCTGAGCACAACATAATGTTGCTTCACTCCAAGAGCTCTCCTATGGTGAAATAAATACATGCTGTCTATAGTAAAATACTGGCACAGGGAGAGGTTGGGAAGCAGGGGGATTTATAATTTTCTTTTAAAATATCTCCCACTATCATATTGGCAATTTCTCTCCAAAAATATAGTCTCAGGTTGAATTTGGAAGTACAGAGACATCCTTTAATTTACATGAATTTGTGCTCTTTCTGTTCTAGATATATTCATTATTTCTTTGACATCTTTTTTGACCCTCCTTAACATTTTACAAGACTGTTTGAAAGCTGATATTAGGAATAGTATGCATACAGTCCTATATAATGTTATGTGAGAGTGAGATGACCTTCTGTGGGCTACTTCCTTCAAGCTACCACTTAGTAGCTTGGAGTAGAAGTGTATGTGTCAACTCAGTTGCATACTATCGAGAAGCTTGTGTTGGATCTAGTGCATCTTTTCTAGCAAAATGACCTAAAATGGGATGTCCACATGCATTGCATTGTAGCTTTGGCTTCCTCCTGTTCCCTGTATTTGTAGCAGGGCTGTAACTGTACCTGTGAGTGATATCTGTTATATGGAGGTGATGGCATAGAAACAATTGCTTAATTGCAATCATGTGCAACTGACAAAGCTGTTACTCTGATTTTTTTTTTTCTTTTAAAAGTGTTTTCATCCAAACTTTTTTTTAATCCATTATGAATAGTTTCAGTAACATTTTTTCTATTTTTTTTTTTTTAAAGAAGAATGATCATATTGTATTTATAAGGCAGGACATGAAACCAAATGATCTGAAGTCTCACTCTGTCTTGACTTTGACAAATATATCTTTTGGTAAATGAAATTTTTATGTTATCTTTACTTCCTTAACTGTGAAACAGAGACCTATACTATTATCAGGTTAAGTTCACTGGATCATATGAAGTACTTCAGAATCTCTTAGAGAAAAGGATCTTTAGCAAATGTTTTCTATTAATATTGTGCTGTTTGGTGATAGTGATAACAGCAGCCTGCACACACACATTAACTCCTTCTCATAGTACATGGCAGAGATCCTGTACTGTAAAACTCATAGCACAGCCATTTATTTTTTTCCTCTGTAGATTGTGTGAGGGCTTTAAATATTGAAGCTGTGTAGTCAGCACTTCTGAGAGGAGAAAAATATATACATACATATATATTCTTCAATTTGAACTTTTTGGAAATCCAATATTTTTCTTAATAACAAGAAGCCAAGTTATTACTTCTTCCATATAGCTGTTGTTTTCTACATGAGACTCATGGATTGCAAGAAAAATGATAACATCACTTTAACTACCCTGGTATAATTAATGAAAATATTTTTGATACTGTATTTATAATGTCCTTATTGTTTGTGAAATTTGGAGGTAATATTCTGAAAGTACTTCAGCACTGATTTGAAATGAGTGTACATCAGGTAGAATAAAAGCTAGCAGGTGGAAATAGTTTGCTGTCTTTTTTTTAGGTTGGTTGGTTTTGGAGGTTTTTTGTTATTTGTTTGGTTGTTGTTTGTTTGTTTTTCCTGTGTAGTAGAAATTTCTTGTATTAAAATACATCCTGGAGTTTCATTCTTACATGTGTTTAGCTATGTTTTCAGTGTTCAAATAATTTTTTTTCATGTCATACTCAGAAAAGACTTGAACTTATTTAAGAACTTTGATATTAGACTTTTTAAAAACATCAATATGTGCTGCATGTCTTCCCAACTTATATCTTTTTCTCAAGATAGCTCTCCCTATATTGGTCATTTTATCAAGACTCCACCTTTTAAAACTTTCCATCAGTTCTAGTAAGTTTTAATAGGTGGGGTAGAATATGTCACCATGACTAATATTGAATCAATATGATTAGTATTGTTATTTTCTTTTTACATAGCTATGGTTCTCAAAGTGAAAATCCATTGGGATTTAGTGTGATAGACTGAAAGACAGAACCAACAGTTATGGCGTGAGACCCTTCAGACAGTTGCCACTGCTTCCTTCTTTGGCATGCAGTTCTATTAAGGCTGAAAGCCTGTGCTGCAAAGAAAATAGACAACTGAGCAGAGGTCTTAATGTGTGTGCCATTAGACTTGATTGGTTTGTGACCTTGTTTACATTGATATTTTACTTGTTTACGTTGATACTTAATTTGGCCTTGAACACCTCCAGGGATGGGGCATCCACAGCTTCTCTGGGCAACCTGTGCCAGTGCCTCAGCACCCTCTGAGTGAAGAATTTTCTCCTAACCTCTAATCTCCCCTCTTTTAGTTTAAAACATTTCCTTCTTTAACCTATCATTATCTGCCTCAGTAAAAAAATGTTCTCTGTCTTTTTTATAAGCTCCCTTTAAATACTGAAATTCCATAATGAGGTCTCCCTGGAACCTTCTCTTCTCCAGGCAGAACATACCCAGCTCTCTCAGCCTTTTTTCATAGGAGGGGTGCTCTAGCCCTCTGATCATTTTCATGGCTCTCCTCTGGACCCACTCAGAGATCCACATCCTTTTTGTGCTGGAGGCCCCCAGACCTGGATACAGCACTCCACATGGGTCCTCAAGAGTGCAGAGCAGAGGGACACAGTCACCTCCCCCAGCCCGCTGGCCACTCCTCTGGTGATGTAGCCTAGGACGCAGTTGGCCTTCTGGGCTGCAAGCATGCACTGCCGGCTCGCATCAAGCCTTTCATCCACCATAACACCCAAGTCCTTCTCTTCAGGGCTGCGCACAATGAGTTCTTCTCCCAGTCTGTACTCATGTCTGAGATTGCATAGCTATACAATAATTGAAAAATAAGAAAATGCTTGTAGAGCACTAGAGGCCTAATTATTTTAAATCTGTTTCTGAGTGGCTGTTATTTCATAAAACACAGTCCACTAGTTGTTGCTAATTTTTTGTTTGGTTTTGTTTTTTAACTTGGAATAATTACTTCATAATAATATAGTCAGATTATACAAGAATAGCATGGAGGATCAAATGCCACCAAATGTCAAATGAAACAAAAATACACAAAGCACTCTGTGAGTCCAGAACAATTTAGTGTAGGAAAAAAAAAAGAAACCTTCTATAGGCATAAATATCTTTCCAGGTCACTATTACATTTTTATTTTTATTTTTTACTTATCCAGATGAACTAGAAAATGTTGTCTGAAAGGCAACAACAGAATTTTCTTTAAACAAGAAACAGCCATGTGGTATAGGCTCTTGAGAAATGTTCACCTGTAAAAGTCACCTTCTTTATTTCTTACGGCTTACCACGGACCCAAGACATTAAATAGGACTAAACAGAGCACATGCACTATTTTAGCTAGTCAGAAAGATTCACAAATAAAAGGCATGCTCAAAAAAGTGCAAATACGCATATGCAGGCATAGAGAGTTATGACATTTTCCCAGCAGTTACTATATGTGATTTATCTCACACCTGTGCATATTTTTAGGTGTGTCTCCCCCAGTCCCCTTCCAAACCCCCTCTTTTTTTTCCTTTCTCTCTACAATGGGTCTCAATTTTTGACAGTTTGTTCAGTGGAGGAGGAAGAGGAAAGGAGAAAGGAGAATGGAGTCTATATATTTTTCATTAGTATCCAGTGTTGGACTGTTCCAGCCAGATACATGGAGGTTTCCAGATGGCCCACTCCATACTTCTCAACCACTAGTATGGTACAGTATAGTACTGGTGTTCTGGTGTCTGTTTGTCAGCACTGGGTCTATTTTCTAGTTGTTTTTTTTTTTTTTGGTTGGTTGGTTGGTTGGTTGGTTTTATTCCTTAGTGGTGCCTTGCTAATACTGGTGTCTTTCTACAAGTTCAGTTTGGTACTGACAGTTTCCTGTTAGTAGTTTTGCAAGATGGTGCCTAGTAAAGCTGCTTACACTAGTAAGAGCTTCACATATCACAACAAAAACTCTGGTGCAGATGTTGTGACAGAAGGAAGAAATTCCTCGTTAAAATTGACAATGGTTACCCTTTCTTCAGACTGTAGTGCAGAGACACGCATACAGTATTGCCTCACCATGCTTTTTGCACTTTTCTGAACAAGAGGGGAAGTAGTCAATTCTCAGGCTGGAATGGCATTACCAGGATAATAACATGTATCTATAAATTATGTCTAGTAAATGTAGAATGTAGGTAGCTCTGTCCTTCTTCACATGGCCTTGTCAAGCCAGTCCCCATTCAGAATACATCAAAGGTTCTAATTATACTCACCCGTTAAAAGGAAAGTTCGAGGGAATACTTTGTATTAAAACAACTCGCATGTTTTAGCATGTTGTTGTGCAGTAGTAAGTACTGAAGGTATCTCTGAATTCCCTGAAATACCTTCTTATAATATTCTGAAAATAACATATTTACATATTAAATTAGACATATTTAACAGGATCTTCATCATACCTCAGTAATCTTAAGGGCTTTTTGGCATCTTTTATACAGTCATATTTACATAAAGATATAACATAAAACACATTAAAATCCCCTGTGCACTTCAGGTCATAATGTATTATTTCTGAATTACTGATTGCAGAGAAAAGTGTTAGTGATTGCAGAAAAAAGTATTAGTGAGGGATAACATTTGCCTTAATGAAAGCTAATAGATGAAACATTGCGTTTAAACATCTTTCACCCTGAAAGATTACAAGGTTTTACAAGCTATTTAAAGTATCATTCTATCAATCAATAAATGAAGTTTAGGATAAAATGAATCAAATGCACGACACTGACCACAGAAACAATTATTTGAGACAAAGTAGTATTTTTTTCCAATTAAAATCTTGGGAGCTTTGGAGTTTGGCAGTACAAAGACATTTAAAATTTTACTTTAACCTCTACAACTACAGCTCTTAATATCCAAGAAGTTATCAAGTCCCAATTTTTTATATCTCAGTAGGAAAGTGTTATCTAAATGCAAGAGTGTGCTTTTTTGAATCATCTTTTTATATAGTTGTTCCTTAGATAACTTTGAGTTATGTAGCATCAGCACTGTTTTGCTTATTTTCTGAATTTCTGTAGCCACTGACAGCACACAGAAAATTGTAAACCCAAATTATTAAGGTTTGAGAGACCTACACTTTCTAAACTTGGGGCCTCAGGTTTGTGCATTCATCTGTGAAATTCTGATATATCACCTAGCAGCAATGTAACAAATTTTAAAAAGCATTTTGTTTTTCTTTTGTTATCTATGTGGCATTCTTTTGCTTGAGAAAACATATCCATGTTATTTAACTGTCTATACATTCTATTTTTTATAGGATTTTAAATTCTGAAATGGTAATTAATTGCTGGCATGAGAAGATTTTTGTGGTGTATTGCCTAATTAGGAAAATAAAATAAGGGTTACAATGAGATATCCAGTCTGATCACTTGGGGTAAATATCTCAGATTTATTCTTAACCTCATAAGTTATGAAGACCTCATTCTATGAACTGGTAGAACTTTAATTCAGTAGCACATTTTCATAATTATGCTGAAATAAAAATTGGCTATTTTATTTACCTTGATATTATATGTTAATTGTTTTCTCTTTCCAAAATGTATGTAGATATCCTCCAGTTCGTTAATATCCATTGTGAGTACCCCAACCTCAGTTTTTCCAACGTTTAAAATATAGATGCTGCTGAAAATGATCCTGAAATGTTTAGGCAATAATGTTTGTGGATATTCCATATTACAGGGTAGCTTTGTTGAATCCCAGTTCAGCAAAGTATTTATGCCTTTGCCTAAAAGTATCAGTTTGTGTTTTGCTAAATTGGGGACTTTTTTGTTCCATAATTTTTATTTTTTTACAAATATTTACAAAGAACAAAGTCAGTTTCTCATCTTCAGCTAGATGCAGAACACTTCTTCTATACTGCACATCATTAAATACTATGAAAGACTTTCATTATATCTTTTCTCAGACAAAAACTTAGTTCTTTTCCCATTGAGTTCATTCCCTGAAGTACTGAAATATCTTATTCTGAGATTAAATTTTGAGCTGCTGAGAAGTTTAGCAGACTTAACTGCATATATTGATCTAAAACATTACTTCAAATACAAATTTGTCCAAGAATTCCTCTTTATGTCATTGTGAAGTCAATAACATTTAGTGTTGAACAAATAGCAGTAGGCTTGCACATTAATATTATTCAAATTTAGAATTAAAATTTGATTTCAAACTCTTTAAGACCATTTTGTATTAATTTTTCATGAGCACTTATGTACTGGTGCTTGATTAGTGTGACTGTTCATGAAAAGTAAATGTTAATGTCATATTTGCCAACAGCAAATTTTATATTGAATATGTAAATGTGAAATTTGCCACTAGCTGTTTGTTCGACGCCAGTCTTGCAATGTGGTTAGTGTAAGCACACCCTTATTCTGGAACTGATCCCTCTCTGCCCCTGAACTGAGGCTCTGCTTTGTCAGATAAAATGTTCAAGCAATGTTTTCAATGATCTTAGACATATCTCTGTTAAGAAAGCATTTAAAATTTAAGAATGTATTTCAAATCGCTGGGCTAACTGGGAGACTTGAAGCATAGGAACAGAAGCAGTACCCATGTTATGCAGTTTAGTAATGTGCATGCATTTTGAATGATCTTTTCACAAAAAGCACACAGAAAGAACATGCTTGTTTAGTAAATGTTGCGTATGTGTTGGCAAAGCTGTGTAGAAATCTGTAGATGTTGTTGTAACGGTACTGTAGATGCTTCTCCCATTTCAATAGGAATCTTGTTTTGGTTACTAAGAGGATCACACATTTCTTCCAAAGAAGCTATGATCGATTTTTTTTTTTTATTTGGAATGTAGCAATGAGATTGATCCCAAACAAAATCTGATTCCTATTGTAAATTTATGAATTATCACACCAATGAGAGGTTTACATGAATAAATTCTATTATAATTAAACCATGTAATATCTGTAGAAGATGAAATATGCATATTACTGGAACTAGTTCAAACTGGAATTAGTCATATTGACCTAAAACTTTTAACAGATGGTGGGGTTGAGTAGTTTAGCTACATAGTGATGGCTTTATCAGCCTCATATAGTTGTAATATATAACTGGAAAAATGTTTTCTTTTGTTTAAAGGTATTAAAGTTCCTATTTCGTATCCTTTTTAAAATGTAGAATAAATGGAAGATTAGTTTCTGTTTAGAAACTGTTCTACGTTTTCAGTATTATTAAGGAGTTTGCTTCATTCTTCTCATCCAGTTGTTTAGAAACTCATTAAATATATAATTACAAAAATATGTGTTTATGAATTAGCAGAGAAGAACAGTAGATGCCCAGCAGTTGAGTACATAATAACTTTCCAAATAAAAGAAACAATTGTGAGAGTTTAAAGAAGAGGAGTTTTTAAAACTGTATAACTGATTGTTCAATGTAGCTGAGTAATCCTAGAGAAGGAGAACCATACTGGTGTAGGCAATGTGAAAACAACGATAGGCACTTGTGTGATTCAGTTCCATCATGTACCACATGTAGGTATACTGAAAAAGCTCATGAAACATAGAAAGAGTTTAGGTGAGTCTTCCGGTTCCTTGAAATTTTTGTTCATTTGTTTGCGTAGGTATTTTCTTGTCATGAGTAGCTGCATCATTTAAGCACTGAGGTAAGGTCTGTACATTAAACATGTCAAATTTCAGTTGATTCAATGCTTACACTTTAATCAGAACATTAACATGCATTTTATTCATGTTCTGTGTATTCTAACATATATTATAGGATACAAGAAACATTAAAATGTAATGTCTCTTTCACTCAAAGTACTATTGTTTGCACTATACAAGTACTATTCTTTGTACTCTACAGTATCCTTTTATAAAACAAATACTGATATTTTATTTTCTACTCATTTTCTTGTTAGAATGAATGATCATTCAATGACTAAGAAATGCTTATTTGTGTACTTTTTTCTTCTGTGGACACAGTTCAAGACCAGTACTAGTCCATGGAATATAGATTTGGGAATGTTAACGAAACCCATTGTATGGAAGAGATTTTACATGAGAATCGACAGGCTGATGTTCAACTGGGTGATTCAGATACTGGTCAAACAATCACAGAATGGCCAAGGTTGGAAGGGACCTCTGAAGATCATCTAGTCCAATCTCCCTGCTGAGCAGGATCACCTAGAGCACATTGCGCAGGATGGCATCCAGGCATGTTTTGAATATCTCCAGAGAAGGAGATTCCACAACCTCTCCAGAAAACCTGTCACCCTCACAGTAAAGAAATGCCCTCTCATATTCAGCCAGAACCTCCTGTGCTTCAGTCTGTGCCTGTTGCTGGGCCCAAATGAAAAGAAAATGACTCCATCCTCTCAACACCCTCCCCTCAGAGATTTATATACACTGATGAGGTCCCCCCTGAGTCTTCTCTTCTCCAGGCTAAACAGGACCAGTCCTCTCAGCCTGTACTCATTTGACAGGTACTCCAGCCCTCTAATCATCTTAGTAGCCCTCCTCTGAACTCTCTCCAGCAGTTCTATGTCGCTCTTGTACTGGGGAGCCCAGAATTGGACACAATACTCCAGGTGTGGCCTCACCAGCGCTGAGTAGAGGGGCAGGATCACCTCCCTTGACCTACTGGCAACACTCTTCAAATATACCCCATAATACCATTGGCTTTCTTGGCCACATGGGCACCTTGCTGGCTCATGGTCAGACTGCTGTCCACCAGGACTCCCAGATCCCTCTCTGTAGAGCTGTTCTCTAGAAGGTCAGCTCCCAGCATGTACTGGTGCTCGGGGTTATTCCTTTCTAGGTGCAGGACCCTTCACTTGCCCTTGTTGAACTTCATGAGGTTCCTCTTGGCCCAACACCCCAGCCTGTCAATGTCCCTCTGAATGGCAGCACAGCCCTCTGGGGTATCAGCCCCTCCACTGAGCTTTGTGACATCAGCAAATGCGTTGCCCTTTTTGAAGACTGGCATGATATTAGAGTTCTTCCAGTCCTCAGGCACCTCTCCTGCTCTCCAAGACATTTCAATGATGGAGAGTGGCCTAGCAATAACATCAGCCAGCTCCCTCAGTACCAAGAGTGCAATCCATTGGGGCCCATGGATTTGTGGATGTCAAGTTTTCTTAGATGATCTCTGACCTGATTCTCTTTGGCCAAGGGAAAGTCCTCCTTTCTCTGGACTTCCTCTCTTGTCTCCAGGGTCTGAGATTCCTGAGAACTGATCTTAGTGGTAAAGAATTAAGCAAAAAAGGTATTCAGCAACTCTGCCTTCTCTGTATCCTTTGTCACCAGGGCACCTGCCCCATTTTCCCCAGTCTTCCTTTGTCTACTGATGTATTTGAAGAAGCCCTTCTTGTTGTCCTTGACATCCCCTGCAAGATCTAATTCCAAATGGCCTTCCTTGTCTCATCCCTGCATACCCTGACAGTGTCCCTATATTCCTTCCAAGTGGTCTGTCCCTTTTTCCACATGTTGTAAACTTCCTTCTGTCTGAGCTTCACCAGGAGCTCCCTTCTCATCCATGCAGGTGTCCTGCCCCCTTTGCTTGCCATCTTGCTCACAGGGGTGCTTGGAGGAAGTGATTCTTGAAGACTGACTAGCTGTCCTGGACCCCCCTTTCTTCTAGGGCCTTAACCAATGGATTCTTCCAAGTAGATTCTTGGAGAGGTCAAAGTTTGCTCTACTAAAGTCCATAAGTCCAGTCCAGTGATAGATCACTGTAAACAATGTTGTAGAGTTAGAATTTATAAAGGGAAAACATATTTTTCATTTTTCAGAGTATGATATGGAATGTTCAGGGGCCTGTCATTGGCATTCCCAGTTTTCAAACACAATTTTAGCAAGTTCTAATTCCGCGCTTTCTGTAGTTTCTGCATTGAACTAATGGTCTGCTAATGATTTGATATAATATGAACTGTGATGACCAGTATGTGCAGTCTTTAGTAGAACAGAATTCCAAATTAAAGTACATAACCTAAAAATGCTAATTAAGGACTTCTAGCTATATTTTTTTTTTTTCTGGATTATGTTTATTAACAATGCTAAGTTTAATGAAAGAAGAACAGGAAAAGACTGTCAGAGCATTTTTTCTGGCAGACTTTTACTTTTTTGTAAACAGTGATATATTTATTTTTTCTTCCTTAGGTGTTAATGGTTATATTTTGCTGAGGCACTCCTCACTTTAAAAAGATAAACATCTAACTAAGCAATAATTGCAGTCTACTGCTATTCGAAATTGCAGTCTATTGCTGTTACTAAACACTTTAGGGTTGATTATGGAGCATAACAATATTTATAGAATTACCAAATATTGTTATTGGAACTTTCAGACAACCTTGTAAGTACTCCATTCAACAAATGTTAGATGTACGTGTTTAAAAAATGATCTTTTCGTCCACTTTGACTGCAAATATATCAGTGAAGTGATATAATTCTCTTTTTACCTTGGCACTTCATTGAAGGAAGAGCTGATAGGAGCTGGTATCCTCTGTGGACTATATTTGGTCCTCTCTTATCTGATCTAATTTTAGTTTTTTTGGGAGTTAATTATCTTTTCAATAAATTATTTCTGAAATTTATCTTTCTCCTTCATCCTCTATACACTTGTTGATGTTGCTTACATATGATTATTTTAGTCATTTTCTACGAACAAAACTTTGTAGATGTCTCTTACTGTCAACTAATGCAAATGACCTACTTTGCATGTAGGCTTTAAACATGATTATCTGTTTTGAAAGGAAGGTCACTTAGTTTTCTACTAATGCTTTATACATGAATCTTGAGGTTGCATGTTATGGAACTTTTATGTCCAAAGCCCATGAGCTAGTGAAAACAGGTAGGGAGAAGAGCAATGAATGAAGCCAGAAGACAGTTATAATAAGACTGGTATGATATTGTCCAACTGAGAAACCACGTGATGATCTAGCTCAAATGAGTGCTGTCACTTGGAATCAAGAATAATTTTACTTCTAAGCGGTAAGTCTGATGGGACTTGTCAAAAAGCATCAAACCCTGAATCTCTGTGTATATTGCTCTGAAATGATCTTTTATATAGTTTGTAGCTGGAGCATTCACTGTTTAACTGCTACCTTGGTTCAATTCTTGTGTCATCTTGAGAAACTCTAAACCTCTATTTGCCACTTTTCAGAATAATTACTTAGTGGTAGGCTTAGGTAGAGTATCACTGCTATAACCACTAATATTATTGCATCCTTTTGCCTTTTTTAAAAAGTGTGTTGGAAGCAAGTTACTTGCAAAAAAAAGTGTCTGAAAAGAAGGGCTTATCTTCCTTCATCCTCAGCACATGCACCATTCTGCCCTACATTTCTTTTTGCTTTGTTTGAGGAGCCTCCCCGTTCTAGTGTGGAAATCATTTGGTTTTGTATCTAAACATTTAGTACAAGTTGTACAACCAGGCAGTAAAATACAAAATCAACAACTCTGGTAAATGTCAAGCTATGACCTGAAGTGTACTTTCAGTTGTACAGCCTGACTTGGAACTGTTGTCATAAAAAATGTGTTCTAGTTTGCTCTGTACATCAATAACAGAAGTTTTCTGAAAAAAAGCTTTGATAGGTTTAACTATCATATTAATTGATTTACATTCTTTGTGGACAAATATTCTGATTGTTATCTGATCATAGGAATTTTAAACTCCCCATATTGTGATGTGTTTTTAATGTGAATATTCTATATTAACTATATTGTTTTTTACTGAAAGAAGCTATTGGTTTTTTGAATAAGCACAATTCAACTGTGAGCATAAATTGAGCATTCTGGCCTCAGACCTTTGTGTCATTGTACCAGAATATATATTGTAGTATTTGCTGCAGTATCTCTTTTTTTTTTTTTTTTTTTTTTTTCAGATGTTTATAATTCAAGGTATTCATTAAAGAACTGAATTCTTCTTTCAAGCATACTGATGAGTGGAATCTGCTCCAGCTCAGGAGACCACAAATCTTAGATAATATACATCTTCTGTTTAAGTCCTTACCACTTCATTTGTGGATAAATTTCATTTGTAATATAAGAGTGAATTTACAGTCTCATTCAGGAAAAACTACTTACTGAAGTCAGAGGGATTTCACGCATCAGTGCTTTCATGAATATATTGAGAGAGATTTCAGCATATGCTCAAATGTTTTCTTGAACTGAGACTTTAAAAGGTTTTATAAAATTAAAAGGCAATATCATTGCAGGTATTATTGAAAATTCAAACTAGTGTTATTATTATGGAAAGATTTATTCAGCAGTATCGCACACCACCATAAAATTCACCTCTTCAAATGCCCCTCTTGCAGTCATTACAGTAATTTTGTAGAAATATAGACACTGTCACTCCAGAAAGACGGGCTTTTCTAATTTCACTGTTTTGCACAGCTGTTGCTTCAGAAAAGCACAACTGTTATTTTTACCTGTCTCACTTTACTCATGAAAATACCAACCTTAGATAGAGCTGTGTGGCAAAGGTAACTTAATTATTTATCACGCTAGTAAGTAGTAAGCTTATTCTTTGCATAGTGAAGCTGATAGACAGTATTTAATATTTATGTTCGTATAGTACTTTTCACATCACAACATTCTACATTACATACATACATATTTACCTATGTATGTCATATATTATGCATTTCTGCAGTGGCAGAAATTAAATATATAGCCATAATATTCATGAGGAGATGTTAGGACTTTTCAGCATCACAACTTCTTCCTGTTATAGGAATAGCTTCACTAGACAGTGAGCATTAATCCAACAAATCAATAGCTAGTATTGCTCACCAAATGAAATAAAAAATAAAACTAAATCAAGTAATAACAGCAATGCTAAATGGATTTTTGGGGTGGGGAGGGTTAGATGTAATCTTGTTAGACTTTCAAAATGTTAGGTCTACAACTGAGTTCAAATTTTGGGAGGAAATTATTCCATAGATTTACTACTATGAATTTATCTCATGTATCATACATATACTATATATGTACATATACATGTGTACATATATATGTATATATATAAAAACCTTAGGAAATCACTGTTGTTGTTTTTTTTTTTTAAAGCAAGTCTTTCTTCAAAATCCCTTTTTTTTTCAAAAAAAAAAAAGTTTCTTTTTCTCTTCTTAGAAGTTGAGTCAAATTACACCTTTGTAGTAAGTTCAGTCATTTTTATAATGCACACAATGTGTGATGGTGTAGGAGAAAAAAAACAAGGCTAGTTATTCTGATCAACCTAGCTTAAAGGTTTCCTTTTCCATCAGCAAATATGCTGTAACTAAAAAGGTTTTTGTATAATTTTATGAAGGATTTTGATAATATTAAGTTTGAAAACAATCTCGAAATATTTATTTAATTATCACTGCCATAAATTATGAATACATACATTGTCAGTGATAGTGCTCGATTGATAAGGTATTGACAATGTATATACAATAAATGTGAGGGGGCTTTTTTCTAAGAGGGGAAAAGGATGGCTCAGCAGATATCTTATCCATGTCTTTTTCTGAAAATTATGTCATGATTGACAACTGATTCATTCAGTATATTCATGAAATTACTTCAGTAGTAGCTTTGTTACCAGAATATGCTACCAGTGCAGATCCACATGGATATACGTGTGTAAATAAATTTATTTTTTATACATGTACGTCTCCCAAGCCTGAACAAGCACTACATTTACATTCATCCAGTTCTTATTTTACCAAAATAGCTCTATAAAGCGTTTAGCTAATTCAATGGCAGGCAATGATGGAGACAGAAGAAGAAAGTCAGTATCTCTGACTGTTGTTAGAATTCCACTCATCTTTGTAAAACTCTAGAAATCCATACTGTATTTTATCTTTCAGACAATCTGTTTGACTCCCATTTTCAACACTTTTTTTTTTTTTTTTTTTTAATCCCCAGAGACATAACTCTCCATAACAACTAGTTAAATTACTTTTGGTTGTTAGTTTTTTTATAAAAGTTACCAATTTTCCTTTTCTGAACATGAGCTGTTCTGGTATACAACTGAAAACTTCCCTTGGTAAGAATAGATTTCCTATCACATCTCATTCTCTTTTTGAATGGAAATGGAGGAGCATGTTGAATGAGGACACCAAGTAAATCAATCCTGTAAGGCATCCTTGATTTAAGACAGTTCAGCAATTGTTCATTTCTTATGTAAAATAAAGACAAAAATGTAAAATAACAGTAAGGCTTTCAACTGAAAGCTACAAAAAGACAATTAATTTCATTTATATATATATATATATATTCAACTAGCCTTATTTCCTCAAATGGCTTTGATAATGACTAGAAAGTAAGTGAAATGGGACTGATAGCCCATGTCTCCTCTGCTGTAATAATTAACTAGTTTTTTGTGGTGGTGGTGGTGGTGTTTTTTTTTTTTTCAATCTTTTATATCTCTTTAGTCTTTATTTTACATGTCAAATCCAGTTTACTTTCTGGATTATATGCTTTATACACTCCAAAATACGCTTAAATGAAGTAACTATTGCTGATTTCAACTAGATTGTGTACCAGCTTAAATTCTTCATCCTATGGGAAAAAGAAATTTGAGAAAGAGAGAAAGAGTGAGAGGTTACAGAAAAAGGTCACATTAGACTGCTTAGGGCAACTTCTAGCATTCATAGTGCAATATATTATCAAATGAAATCATGTAGACTTGTGACTTGTTTAACTCTTGGAAGAAAAAAGCTTCAGGGTCAGAGTTTAGTGTCTCAGCTTCTTTCATAGATAGTATCCACTTATTTGTAGGTATCTTAAAAGGTGACTATAAATTAGAGTTGGTAATACTGTAACTTTTTCCCTTCTTCCCTGTTTCTGAGTAAAAACATTTGTAAAAAGGCAAACAGTAGCTGTATTTTTCCCACACTTTGTCTATCCACATCTGACATTTCAATCCAGAATACATGCCTGTAAGTGTCTGCTTTGGCTATGACTATTCTGAACTGTGTGACTGCTTCATTAGAGAGAAGGATGTGTTTTCTATGAAGCCTGAGGATGCACTATGGTCTCTGATGGAATTCAAGATTTCAGAGTCTTCATCTATACTACTCCACAGACGTTGTCATCTTTCTGTGAAATAAGTGCTACTTATAAGTGCTGAGGTATAAAACACACCAGAAATAGGAAGTGCTCATCAAAGTCGTTCATGTTACAGCTGAAGTTTTGGGGTGAGATTTGAGTTAGTTGATGACTTTTATTATGTGTATATCTGTGTCTGGTTATTAGCACACATACTTTGTGCTACCTTGCAAATACTACCTTGCAAATTATGCCTTGACAATCACTGTGCTGCTATATTAATCAATAAACAGCCTAAAATTTCAGAGTAGATTTCAGATACTAATTCAAGTATTGTGTCATCATATCGTTACTCCTCGGTAGTATCCAATGTAGAACAGGAAACGTGTTTAAATGGGAAGTTGATGTTTTTTTCTTGAAGAATTGCTTTAAATTAGCTAAACGTAATGCAGTGATTCCACGTGAAAGCATACCTGTATATAGTATTATATGTGTGTAATTAAACGTGTAGGATAGGTTGTTAATAGGCATAACAGTGCGCACAGGCAGGGTGAGCAGGCAGGGCTCCTCAGAGCTCCTTTGCAGCGGTCTTTCCCTTTGGTACTTGTAACCTGCTTGTGAGGAACCTGGCCATGGTATCAACCAGGCAGAAAACCATGGCCTCCGCATCTCTCATGGCCACTCCAGCCACAGTCACCAATGTGGCTATTCAGACGGAGGGCTCGGGGAAATGTGGCCACCCAGGTCTTGGGCTGCAGGGTGTGCCCGAGTCTTCTGTCAGTATCCGACAGCAGCAGTGAGGGGTATGCCTGTGGGAGGTGTGCCCAGGTTGAAGAGCTGCTCAGCCAGGTAGCAGAGCTTCGGGAGAAGGTGAGCAGGCTGAGGAGCATCAGGGAGTCAGAGAGGGAAATTGACTGGTGGAGGTGTACTCTACCCTCTCTGAGATAGACTCACGAGCCTGCCACAGCACAAGTGTCTCCTGCTATGGAGAAGACAAAAGTTCCCTCATCCCGCCAGGCAGTAGGAGGGGACCTAGGCCAAGGGGTGGATTGGAGGCAGGTTCCTATTTGGGGTGGTAGGCGAGCCCTGTCCCTGCCCACCTCACCTTCCCATCTACCCTTGTATAACAGGTATGAGGGTCTAGAACACGACAGTCAGAACAACGAAGTAGACAAAACCCCGTCCCAGCTGGAGAGGGTGCCTAAAGCAAGGCAACCTACCCCCCGCATCGCTACATCATCTGTCAAAAAAGAAAGAAGGGTTCTTGTGATGGGGGGCTCCCTTCTGAAAGGGACAGAGGGCCCGATATGCTGACCGGACCCAACCCACAGGGAAGTCTGTTGCCTCCCTGAGGCTCAGGTGAGAGACTTTGCTAAGAAAGTCAAGTGCCTAGTATGGCCCACTGACTACTACCCGCTACTGGTCTTTCAGACTGGTAATGATGAGGTAGCAATGAGAAGTCCGAGAGCAATCAAAAGGGACCTTAGGGCTTTGGGGCGTCTACTTAAAGGATCAGGGGCACAGGCTGTGTTTGCCTCTGTACTTCCGATAGGGGGGCTTGATGCTGACAAGCGGGCTCATCACATTAACACGTGGCTTTGGGACTGGTGTAACCAGCAGAACTTTGGGTTTTTCGATCATGGGAAGGTCTATGTGACTCCAGGCCTGCTGGCACTAGATGGGATGCGCCTCTCTCAGAGAGAGGTAAGGATTTTTGGTCAGGACATGTCAGGGCTGATAGATAGGGCTTTCAACTAGAGTTGAAGGGGGAAGGGGATAAAACCAGACAAGCCGGTGATGACCTAAGGGATGGTGCGCTAGAATCAGAGGGACTGTGTGCCAGTGAGGTCCTTCGGTCAGCTCCACAAGGTGCTGCGTGTAGGGAGGCTCATTTGAAGTGCTTCTACAGAAATGCACGCAGTATGAGGAATAAAATGGATGAGTCTTGGCCCAGTCCCACAGCTACGACATCATTGGCATAAGTGAAACCTGGTGGGATGAGTCCTGTGGCTGGTGTGCTGCAATAGATGGTTACAGGCTCTTCAGGAGGGACAGGCAGGGTAGGTGAGGTGGCAATGTATATGAAGCATGGGCTGGATTGTGTGGAACTTCAGGTTGGCAATGGCAAAGTTGAGAGCCTCTGGGTAAGGATTAAGGGACGAACAAATAAAGCGGATGTTGATGTGGGAGTCTATTACAGACCACTTGGCCAGGACAACAATGCCGATGAATTCTTTGCAGAACTGAGAGATGCCTCGAGATCAACTCCCCTTGTCCTTATGGGGGGCTTCAACTTGCCAGACGTCAACTGGGATCACCACATGGCTGACATGAGCAAATCCAGGAGGTTCATAAAGCACCTAGATGATAACTTCTTGGTGTAGGTGCTAAGGGAGCCAACTAGGAAAGGTGCCCTCCTAGATCTGTTGCTTGAGAACAGAGAGGGTCTTGTGAGAGACGTGGCAACTGGCGGCCGTCTCGGTCATAGTGACCATGAAGTGATTGAATTTAGAATTTATGGTGACAGAAGGAAAACTGCCACCAAAACTTCAGCCCTGGATATGGGGAAAAGCACACGTCAGGCTGCTCAGGGAACTAGTCAGCAAGGTCCCCTGGGACACTACTTTTGAAGGCATTGGTGTCCATCAGTGCTGGTCAGTCTTTAAGCACTGCCTCCTAAAAGCACAAGATCAAGCAATTCCAAAATATCGGAAGTTAGGCAGGCGGGACAGGAGGCCGGCCTGGCTGACCAGGGATCTTCCACTGGAGCTTAGGTGAAAAAAGAAAGTGTACGGCTGCTGGAAGGAGGGTCAAGCGACGAGGAAGGAATACAGGGATGCTGTTCGTGTTTGTAGGGAGAAAATTCGTGTCGCCAAAGCCCAACTAGAGTTGAAGCTGGCCATGTCTGTGGGAGACAATAAAAAAGTTTTTTTAGATACGTGAACAGAAAAAGGAGAACCAAAGAAAACAGGTCCGCTGCTTGATGGGGAAGCTCTCCTCACAGACAATGATGTAGGCAAAGCAGAGATGTTTAATGCCTTCTTCGCCTCTGTCTTCAATGCTGATGATGGGCTTCAGGACCAGAGTGCCCTGAGCTGGAGGACCATGACAGTGGGAATGATAAACTCCCAACCGACCCTGAACATGTGCGGTATTTGCTGTTCCTCCTGGATCCCTACAAGTCCATGGGTCCGGATGGGATTCATCCCAGGGTGCTTAAAGAGCTGGCTGACGTCATCGCGGGACCTCTCTCAATTATTTTTCAACAATCTTGGGAATCTGGAGAGGTCCTGCTAGACTGCAAGCTGGCAAATGTTGTGCCAGTTTTCAAGAAGGGTAAGAAAGAAGACCCTAGCAATTACAGGCCTGTCAGTCTCACGTCAGTGCCTGGTAAAATTATGGAGAAGATGATTCTTGAAGTTATTGAAGTGCACCTGGCGGACAGTGGTCCCAGCCAACATGGGTTCATGAGGGGTAGGTCCTGCCTAACAAATTTGATTCCCTTTTATGATAAGATCACCCGTCTAGTTGACCAAGGGAAACCAGCTGAGGTGATCTTTTTGGACTTCAGCAAGGCTTTTGACATGGTTTCCCATAGGATCCTACTGGACAAAATGTCCAGCATACAACTTAACAAAAACATCATGCAATGGGTGAGCAATTGGCTGATGGGCAGGTCTCAAAGGGTTGTGGTAAATGGGGCCGCATCAGGCTGGCGGATGGTCACTAGTGGGGTCCCTCAAGGCTCCATTTTAGGGCCAGTCCTCTTCAATGTTTTTATAAATGATTTGAATGTACTAGAAGGTGTTTCGAGCAAACTTGCCGACGACACCAAACTTGGAGGAGTTGTGGACTCGGATGGGGGGTGAAAGGTCCTGCAGAGAGATCTGGACAGATTGGAGAGCTGGGCGAGCACCAACCACATGAAGTTTAACAACAGCAAGTGCTGGGTCCTGCACCTAGGGATGCAGCAACCCTGGCAATATGTACAGACTGGGTGATGACACGCTGCAGAGCTGCCCCGCAGAGAGGGATCTGGGGGTCGTGGTTGACAGCAAGTTGAATATGAGCCAGCAGTGTGCCCTGGCAGCCAGGTGGGTCAACCATATCCTGGGGTGCATCAAGCACAGTGTTGCTAGTCGGTTGAGGGAAGTGATTGTCCCGCTCTACTCTATGGTGGTGCGGCCTCACCTCGAGTACTGTGTGTTGTTCTGGGCACCACAGTACAAAAAGGACATTAAACTGCTGGAGAGTGTCCAGAGGAGGACGACGAAGATGGTGAAGGGCCTAGAGGGGAAAACATATGAGGAGCGGCTGAGGTCACTGGGCCTGTTCAGCCTGGAGAAGAGGAGGCTGAGGGGGGACCTCATCGCGGTCTACAACTTCCTCACAAGAGGGAGTGGAGAGGCAGGTGACCTATTCTCCATAAACACCAGTGATAGGATCCGTGGGAATGGGGTTAAGCTGAGGCAGGGGAAGTTTAGACTAGACATCAGGAGGAGGTTCTTCACCAAGAGGGTGGTTGCACACTGGAACAGGCTCCCCAGTGAAGTAGTCACTTCACCAAGCCTGTCTGATTTAAGAAGAGATTGGGCTGTGCACTTAGTCACATGGTCTAAACTTTTGGGTAGACCTGTGCAGTGTGAGTAGTTGGACTTTATGATCCTTATGTGTCCCTTCCAACTCGGGATATTCTATGATTCTATAACTTGTGAGTTACTCAGACACCGTGAAATCGTAGCAGAAGGGGGGCAATACGTCACATTAAAAGGTTTTGTCTAATATATCACTTTGTAGCAGCTCTCCACTACTGCTCCCAGCAAGGTGGCTCTTTGCAGAGGAAGTTCAGTCATCAAGACAGAAGAAATGGTTCAATCTTCAGTTTTTATAAGCGCAACTTAAATTGACCCAAATTAGCAGGATATGGTGACAGAACAGGAAATGTTTGTTCTCTGATACACAGAGTTACGTATGCTTCTTGGCTTTCATGATATAACATAATTGTAATGTTGTTTCTCCATTGTTAAGTATAACACTTTGCTTAGGTGCTCATGTGCCTCCTTTGTGAGGTGCATGGACTTCCCTTCTGTGCTGTGTGGCATGGGGTGGCATCAGCCACACCACAGAAAAGCTAAAGACGTGAACAAGAGCCGCAGAAGCAATTGTGAAAGAGTTACAAGAAGGCTGAGAGCATTCACAGTTGGATAGGTGATTTACTTGTCTTCCTGCTTCCAAAATCTAGGCTGCCCTATGGTAAAACACAACTTTGTGCTTTTCTAAGATTTAAGGTTTTAAATAGGTATTTTTCCACTGCATTTCTAAGGAAGATTAGATCTCTCATCCGTGCCGGCGCAGTTTGACTAAATTTAACTCTGGCTGTAGGAAAGATTTATTCATAGGATTATGGCACAGCTGTGGAAACTACTGCTATTGTTTTGGTTGGAGATTTCTGAGGCAAGCCCAGCAAAACAAAAACAAACAAATTTTATACATGTGGGGTAGCGTGGATGATGCCAGGTCTGGAAGAGGGAGATGCACAGCTGAACAATGTCAGGGAGCAGGCTATAGTACCAGTCAGTGCTATTTAAGGAGGCTAATTGTGCCACCAGCATTACCTGTTTCTGTGACTAGGAGCACAGCAAACATGCATGTAAAAAGCTTTAAACCTTACTTTCTTCTTAAAGATGTTATTGCAATACATTGAAAAGCAGTTATGCTCCGGTAAGTGAAAGCTGTGTGGCATTGTTCACATTTGCAGCTATATTTTGGTCATGCATTTATTTCAAGGTGTCCTGCCTGTATTTCTGTTCCAGGTTCAAGTCCTTCGCAATGCTGGGGAGGAAGTGACCCTAACTGTGTCCTTTCTGAAGAGAGCACCTGCTTTTCTCAAACTGCCACTGAATGAAGACTGTGCATGTAAGCCTTTATCACTTGTCAAAACAAACAAAAAAACACCTAAAATCAATGCTGAGCTTCTGAACCTAGTGTGCATTGAGGAAGATTGACAGCAGTGTTTTCAGGTAGCATTGTGGCCTGAATATGAGGCCATCGAATTGCCAGGTCTTGTAGAAGTAGTCAACTCAAGCAAATGAGTGCAATCTTTGCTTTAAAACAGGTCAGAAAGCATTTGGCCTTTGGTGTGAATCAGCAAATTTGCATGTGAGTCAGTGGAATTACATTAATTAACTGTAGCTCACATTCTGATGTAGAGCGTTTAAAAGCAATTTTCCAGGCAGCATCAGATAACATTTTAGTCCAAAAGAGATTTGTCATCGAAATGTTAAAATGAAATTGTGCGTGTATATTTGAAGGGCTTAACTTTCCTGTTTAAAATTCAGCAGCTTTCATGTAGGTGTCTATCTACTTAAAAATAAATTAATTGGAGATTATTAGTGTATTGTTTATGTCCAACTGAGTTTTAGTAAGTTAGCCCCATCAGAGGCATATGGAGACAGCTGTCTTCCTTTAACTGTATTAAAATGTGAGTGTGGGTGCATAATTATACAGTTGCAGCATACCTGAGCATCTATATGGATATTCATGTATGTCAGCCTGTACCTTTTGTCACCCTTGCTTTCCTTCCACTTCTTTCTCCTAAAAGCATAAAATGATTTGTTCACTTCTAAAGCAAAAAAGCAAAAAATTTATTTCAATACATGTAGCCTTTGATTTTATGTCAGTAGGAATTAAATAAACTAAAGTATTATATAATCTCGTATACATTCATTTGCAGAAGTACTATCTTTATCTTTTTTTCCAGGCATTAAATTTTAGTGAGACAAGAAAAAAATAACAATACCGCAAATTCTTAAATAAAAATGTGAAATAAAAATAAAAATTGTTCTCAGTAACTCATTGCCCTTTTTATGAAAGGATGTGGTACCTTAGAGTGCACTGAGTAACACACAGAAACATGCACTTAGAATCATAGAATTGTAGAATGGCTTGGGTTGGAAGGGACCTCAAAGATCATCCAGAACTAACCCCCAGTACTCAAAGTGAGGCTTTGCAAGGGCTGAGTAGAGGGGGACAATAACCTCCCTTGACCTGCTGGTCACTCCTCTGTTGATGCAGGCCAGGATGCAGTTGGCCTTTCGGGCTGCAACTGCACACACTGCTGGCTCCTGTCAAGCTTGTCATCCACCCGAACTCCCAAATTCTTCTCTGTTAGAGAACTGTGAATTTCATAGAGAATAACAAAAGCATTATCTGACTATTTCTTTCAAGTGAAAACCAAGTAAGGAAAGTACACACCTTTTATTTTCAAATTTCCAAAAATGTTAGTGCTTTTATTTTTCCTACTAAGCAAATTGTTATTTTTTTCTTGAGAAAAGCACCAGTGGAGGTTATCTTGAGCCTCCAATCAGCTTTAAAAGACACTCCACTCAAACCAAAAGAGAGATATTATCTGAATGGAGAAAAAGAAGTGAGTGTTAGATATGACAAAACCAAAGAGGAAAGGAACACACACATACAGACACACACACATTTGCATTATACCATTATAGATTAATGAAATTTTGGGGGGTGTATTTGCATTTGTATTAGGTGCCCCCAGTGACCAGAGCAGTGGCACATCCTCTCCCCTGTGTGACAGTGGTTTGCATCTCAACTACCACCCCAACAACACGGTAAGAGCTTATATTTATTTCATAGAATTACATTAAAAAATGTTATCATAGCTAAGTGGAAATAATTGATAAAAGACAGCAACATGGGACAAACTCTAATTAACATTAGATATAGTTCCATAGGGAGCAAAAAGAGTTGCCAGTTACTATGGCTGAGAATTAAACTATGACAAATGCTGAGATTATGCCCTGATAAATGTGATTACTATTTTTATCTGAGCAATAGGGATTTCAAGAAAGTTTTTTTTTCATCTAGATTTGTTTGTAGAACATAGGAAAAAATGAAAATGTACCTATTTAAAGAGAAGGTAGAAAACTTTTTCAGAATATTTTTTCATGGTTTTTATTTCATTTATAATTTAGAACTTTTGACAAATCTTACTTAGGTGCATGTTTTTGCCTGTTTTCAGCTGTGAATATTTTTTCCTAGTAACTGACAATCGTATTGAAGAATAATAGCATTATGGAACAAATTCCCTTTAGGATGAAATGCTACAGATCTCTATTCAGATATGTAGTAAAAGTTGCTTTGGAAGTGCACCACAGGGTTTTTAACAATTTTCTTAGCCATGAAATGCAAAATATCTAATATTTTATGTAGTTCTAAAGTTTTTTTGGTTTTGTTTTGTTTTTATGTGTGTTTGGCTTTGTGATAGATATAAATACTCATGAAGTACAGAATAAATAAAACAGTATGCGGCATAATTAGAATAGATATATACAAATAATTATTATTACAAATTATGTACAATTATTACATATATATACAAATAAACAGAATTAGAAGCACTATTCAGTAGACTTGCTGTTTCTACTTTCTGGCTTGCTTTATTTTTCTTGCTTATTTCACTAGTAAAGGTTTCAAATGGGAGCCCAGAGACTTAAAAGTCAGTAGCACGGATTTTAAACCTGATTATCATCTGTGAAACCTTTTGGATTTATACATGTCTGTACAGGATGGAATCAATAAAAATGGGATAAAAACAGTAATGATGTGTCTTACTGCAGGTCAAATAAGTATATATATATATATATATTAATAGTTCAAGAACATCAGAAGACATTTCAAAAGCGAAAAGGTTAATGGAAGAGATCCTAAACTTATTTTGCTAGCCACTTCAAGTCTAGCTTTGCTTTTAGGGATTAAAAACATTCATAAATTCAATTTGTGAAACCTCTTGCTGCAGATGTCAAAAATTATCTAAATTAGCACAGTTTCTATTTGAACTGGTAATAATTTAATGAAATTAAGTCATTTTCTTTCAGTCTAAATAATAGAATCAGGCATCTTCAGTCTATAATTCACCCTAAATTAAATTCTTATGATGAAGACTCAGGTCTTCTTATTTGAGATATCCCCTTGTAATGGAATAGAATTCTTCATAAAACCAAATAAGATCTCTGTATGAATTCCTAACATATGTACAAATCCTTTGTCACGGTCCTTTCATTTTCTCAAATTATTTTCTATACTGTATTATGGCTTATAGCCATAATCTATTACTTAGTTTATAGCCTTGGTGATTCACATGAAAAATTCTGACTTGCAAGCTGTAGATGAGGTTACCATTTCGGCTGCATCTGGACCTAAGCCTACAGTTTGTGACTATACTTCTTGCTGCTTTTCAGCTTTTCCCCAATGTTTCATTGCAGTTGAAAAAGGTTCCTGAAAGCAGACAGAACACTGAAAAATTCAAGAGATTGTTTCGAACAATGTCCTAGCTTAGTCTTTCTAGCCAATCATTTATTTGTTTGGAATTAATACAGGGAATGTTTCAACAGTCAATGTTTTAAGAGCATGTATTATTAAATAATATACATATTATTAAAAATCTGGTGCTAAGCTAAATTAATGTTCATAGTGCTATTTCATGCTACAAACACAGAAGATATGTGAACATATATGTAAAATTTTGCCAAAGCTTTTGTAGAAAAATACAAGGTGTATTTTTTTAACATTTATTTTTTAGAAGATACAGGTAAGAAAACATATGAAGCAAGGGATTAAAATATTTTTTTAAAAAAGATGGTGACGCAGGATCAACATGTATAATTTTACCAATATGCTGAAAGCACTATGTACATTTCAGTGAGAATATTCAGAAAATAACGTCATGACTAGCATTATTTTGTAGAGCATTTTATAAAGAAAGGAAGAGGTGCTGAATTTTTAAAATTAAATTGCATTATTAAAAATATATTTTTATCACTTTAAAAGCATTTCTCATTCAAATCTATATTCTCAAAAAAAAGGTGGTGAAAATAGGCGGTAGATATCTAAATACTCATTCGTTCATATAAATAATATCTTGTATAAATAGGTAAAAACAAGATATTGACACATAAATATGTAGGTTTGAGTAAACAATTTTCATCATTTATTAAATCCTATTTGCAGTTACTGGTTTAAAAATGAAATTAGAATAGATGTGTATGTAAATGTGTATGGGGCCATAGAAAACAAATGAATTATGACTGTATAGTGAATAACTTAGAAAACACCTCTACTCAGGGTACAGGTATAAAACTGTTAACTGATAACATGACGTGTAGTAAATACTCATTTATGACTAGTCATCTCAAAAAATGATACAATCTGTTTTCTCTAGGTTTTTAGAATACTGTTCTTCATACTTCCTCCAAGCATATTAATGTTGAGCTTTATATAGGTTTGTTTATTTGTGAGATAATGTTTGGGATCTGTCCAGTATTAACTAAAACTAGCTAAATAATTTGAGGATAGTGGAAAATAATGCTAAATGCTATATAAAGACTATGAAAAATCGCTCTTTCTTTCCAAAATCTGCTGAGTACTTACAATGAAGTCCAAAACTGAGAAAGACCTTCTAAATGTTTTTCAGGATACATTATCATGTTCCTCATGGCCAACATCCCCAGGACTAAGGTGGGAAAAAAGGTGGTGTGATCTACGGTTAATTCCACTTCTTCATTCACGGTTTTCCCAGTACCTTCCAGGATCAGATTTGTGCAGGTAAAGAAGTTCAGAAAGTTAAAACTATTGATTTCTTGGTTGGCAGATATAAGCCTTAGGGAACTGCCATGTTAGAGGAGTAGTGTTATTAGTTCCAATGCAGCCGTGAGAGACATGGAACAAAGAAGTGTCCATAAAGGTCCTCCTAGGCCTACCTAGGCCCATATTCAACTCTAACATCAGCCAGGACAAGGTATTTGGAGAAGACACATAATCTTCCCACTTGCCCCAAGTGGTCAGCACATTTCTTAGTGTGAGTTTTCGCTTAGGTCATCATATGTAATAGCTAATTTTCCTATCCTCAAAAGCTTCTTTCTGACCTCTTTTTTATTATTTTTTTATTTTTTTATTTTTATACCTTTGCTCTTTGCAATGCATTGTGGTATGGAGATCTGCAATGAAATTATGTTTTTGAAAGTGTTTGTTTGTTTGTTAGTTTGTTTGTGTTAAATCTCTTGCCTGATGACTTTGCTGGGTGATATAATCTTGTTAGGGTGTAGCAAGGACTGTCTGTCCCATGGACAGGGCAAGCCATGAGCACAGGGTGGCAGGGAGGCTGGCCCAGACAATCCATGCAAAGAGTCCCTGTCCCACCAGCCCTGGCAAAGGAGCAGAGCAGGCCTAGGGGTGGTCATCATCCTCGTCCACTGGGGTGAGTTGGAGCTCAGGTAAGGCTAGGGAGTCAGACTGCAGGTTGGGTTTGATTCAGTGGCATACACATCTGGGCACAGGCATTGTTGATGGTAAACTCAAGTGAGGACCAAGGCGGGAGCTGCCCAGAGAAGCAGGGGACAGGCTCCCTGCTAACAGCCCTTTCACAGCAGCCTGATCTTGCATACCATGACCTCACCATGATACAGGTAGCCTTAAGTATAGGCAGCTGAGCCCCCAAGATGGGACTGACGGTGGGTGCAGACCCTTCTGACATGGAACACTGCTGTTTTCCTATTTGAAGGATCCTTACTCTTTTCTCCTGTGATGGAAACTTTTCCATAGCTCTGCTCATTCTTGTTACACTCCCTATTTCTTCTCCTAATTTCATAATTTCTCCGAGGAAAGATGATGAGGACTGCAACCAGGGACCCTCATGATTTACATTAAGGCACAATAATGACAATAATGTTTTCTTTTTTTTTTTTTTTTCCTAATACTTTGTGGTAGTCTGTTGCTTTTTGATTGTCACTGAGCACTAAGCTGATGGTATTCAGAGAATGGTTTACAGTAAGTCTTGCATTTCTTTCCTCGGGATTAATAGCTATAGTAGGGTTCTTCATTGCTTATATATACAGATTAGGCTATTTTTTTCCAATATATGTTACTTTGCATGTATTAACATTGAATTTCACTGATACTTCGTCTTCCAGTCACTGGGAAAGCTGTCCAAAGCTCACAGTCAGGCTTAAATTTATTGCATCATGTAGACCTACAACTTGTCATTCTTTAATTCAGTATTATCCTAGTAAATAAGAATAAATCAGAAAGAAAGACAAGAATAATCTGGAATGGTTATTGTTTTTCAAGTGTTATGCAGTCAGATAGAAAGGAAAGTAGCTATTAAATGCAGCAAGGCAAAGTATATACATGGATGCCACAGATACAGGAGTTTTTGTTCTAAACTCTCTGTAAAACTTCATCTCAGTGTTTTGCAGTGGTTGAAATAGAAATAATTAAGAGCATGAAGCATAAAGGGCCCAGAATCATAAAAGTCAAATTTGAGATCTGTTCTGCAGTATACTTCAGATAAGATACTGAACTGAATAGAACTACTCACATGGAAAATTAGGAAATATTCAACTATTTGTAGATATAGCAATTTCAAATTCAGTCTTCTGCATCAATAAAACACAGGCTTGATGTGCACAGTATAGAACTGTACATTACAGAAAAGATTATGGTAGGCAGTAATGTTATTTTTGAGATTTGAATTTCCAGAAAAAATAAATTTGCAAGTATATTTGTAAAACACTGAATACCTGAATTTATACTCACACCTTGAATAACTACTGATAATTTTCTCCTTGTATCCTACCATGCTGTCTAACATGAGGAACTTAAGTACTTAACAGGAAAGAAAAAAGTAATTTGACAATGAGAAGGAAAGATTATTATTATTATTATATTTATTTTGTTTTATTTTTGCCTCAGAAAAGCACGGAACCAGCATATACATTGGTAGCAAGACAGCTTACAAGAGTGTTCTAAATTATTGTAAGCATTTTAAAATATGACTCCCTCCCAAAATTTGTTATCAGAGAAAGATAAAAACAAATTAAAGGGACTGAAAAGGTAAGGACTCTAAAGACCAATATGAAGGAAAGGATATTGAAAATAATAATAAGGAAAACAACATAAAGTGGACATTAATCCATTACATTTTCTGTAGTTAGTATTTATAAGGTTGTTCTCCCTATATAAAGCATGATAAATTTTAATCTTTCAGAATTTGAAAATACTGACACATAAATTATCATTCCTGCATACATTATTATTCCTCATAATCATATGCTAACTTTTCTAATAGGATGCTTCACACTCATAAATTCGAGAGAGTGTTCAGAAGAAATTTCAGAGGATATTAAAGTTAATCTTAAATGTTACTAACTTCAAATTCTTGAATTTCTGAAGGTGCAGAACTTAAGATATGTGCTTGAATAAGAATTAATATGTTCTTAACTTTTTTTTCTGTATTAAAAAGTGGTAAATAATATTTTGTATTTGATACATAACATTTATTTTATATATATTCAGTGTTTGTGTGGTGGTATGTGTCTGGTAGACTAATTCAAGGCACTATTACAATAATAGTAATACAATAATCTAAGGTTATAATATCTAAGACTAAGACTACATACTGCTGAGACACATTCAGAAATAATTTAATACTTAGCCATGCATTTCATAGTCATTAAGACATTAAGAACAGTCTACTATGCCCCAAATGCATCAGTGTTTATTGTGTAAGGGAAATTTGTGCATCATGACTGAATATAGAACATACTGAATTTTCTTTTCTTGTACAGGTTAATGTCACATGTTATTAGATTCATTGGAATTGTACTTAGATCTACCATAGGCTAAGTAGAAAGAACAAGAGTCCCGAAGTTAACACTATTTTCCTTGAAAAAGATAATCAGCAAATTGTCTTGAGCATAAAGCTGGGTTCTTTATGTAATAACTTATTTAGCATTTTATTCTGGAAGAATTTTCAATTTGTATTTGTAGACATTTAAAATAAAGGTATAGTAAATAAATATTATTTTAGCATTTAACTACATTAACTACAGATGTAATGCTTTAAATATGACTTCTTCAAGAACTTTGTCAGAATTATTGTGAAAATGAGTAGTTAGTCTTTAAAAGAATGTTCTATTAGATTGTTCCTCTAAGGATTTAAAGACAGATCTCCACTTCTGTAAAAAGGCAACTGAACTGTTAAGTTAACTAGTAGATTTAGAGAAACCATTGGTCTCTGCATGATCATGTTAAGATATTTAAGCCTTATTCTCCAGTCAGAGCTTGTTCTCATGATGGAATTGGAAAAAAAAAAAAAAAAAAAAGGCATGTCTCTAATTCATTTTTTATGCTTCTCCTAGATGAATAAAAAAGCCTGCACTTGACACAGCCTTTATGGTAGAGATAGATATTAGTTCTACATTCTATACAAGTAGGCAATAATTTTGGTAACTTAAAAAAAAATACTTTTGCAGAATGGAAATCAGTGGCACTCAGTTTTACACTGAAATTAACACTCATTTTGCCCCAGCCACCTCAGAAAATCTGGACGATGTGCTTAATTTTAAACGATGAATTGAAGATTAATGAATTGGGTTGGGAGAATGCCAGCAGTAGAACTTGGTATTCTCTGCATGCTTAGTAATCTCCTGCTTTTGGAAACTGATTAATATTGAGCTTTTGGGGTTCTGAAGCTGGAGACCTGTAAGCCTTCCAAAGGCTCTTAGCCAAAAAGACTATTTACAGAAGAAGTTAGGTCTGCTACAGCTTTAGCATTTGAAAGTTTTCTCTTGTTCTCTAATTTTTCAGCACTCAGCTGTGGAAAGTCAGTCTATAATACATCACAGAACATTGTGTAAATGCCCAGAATGTTGCTGGCGTAGAGACACCCAGGTGGACACTTATTTTGTCAATGGATGTGTCTTGGCATTTCAGTGCATTTTACTAATCATCTTACATTCAGAAATGTATTTGGAAAAATCATTACCTGGTCAGTTTTGAATTCTCCAGCTTTTACATCAGTAGGTAAAAAGATGATTATTCACAATCAAAATCTGATCACCAAGAGCAGCTAATAACAGTATATTCAGACTAACTTTACTGCATTTTAAAAATACAATAGAAAAATGAGACGAAAGTTTTTGAGAAAATGGTACTGTATTCCACCGAATTTATGAATGGTTGGCTACAGTCCAATGCACATTTTCCTTCTTTATGACCTGCACTATTAAAGCATTAATGCTTTGATATGCATCAGCTGTTCTACTTGTTTAGCTTCTGAAGTCACACAGTGTTGGACAAGATTCCATTGAACTAGTCTATGGGATTTTTTTATAGTTTTATGGAAACTTAATATAGTTGACCTTTTAGCATAATTATTTTAATATGTCAGGTATTTATAAAACAAGAAGACCAGCAATTTATCAGTGTTCAGTGGCTGACCTTCATTGTAGTTGAAAGAAATGCATTTCTACAAGTATTAAGACGGTATGCTAGAACAGATGAAATTTTCTTCTGACCTGATCTGTTATGACATGTCTATAGGCAAAATGCGTTCCAAGTAATTGCTGTGGATGGGGTTTGCAGCGGAATAATTCAGTGTCTCTCTGCTGAAGACTGTATTGACTGGCTACAAGCAATAGCAAGTAACATTTCCAACCTCACAAAGCACAATGTAAGTATGGATCCAAGTAAGCCAGAAGGTTTCCCAATCATATCTGATTATAACTGTCATAAAAGCCTAATGGGTTCAAACACAGAATTGTCTGCATATAAGCAATGCTTAAGGCTGTCCGAGAGAAGTCAAGTCAAGTTTATCATCAAATCAGACTTTGTGAGAAATCGTTGAATGGGAAAATATTCTCCCCTACGGTCATCTAGTTCACTTCATCGCTATCAGAGTTACATACTTCTGAGCAATACCAGCTAGCATGAGAAACAAAGACCAGACAGAGGAGAAAGACAGGTGTGATGGACAAGCACATATAAAAGCAAAAGGGAATTCTGCATTTTCTTGATAGTTTAAAAAAACAAATCTATACAAATATTGTTATGCTCAGATCTGAATAGATATTAGCTCTGTTCACTTAACGCAAGGCCAATACAGATACTCACTACCAGAAAAGATTAAATGCATTAATGCTTCATGCACTGTACTTTTAAGGTCTGATCTTGTGGGACAGAGAACCTTTTACTGAAGCAAGGATAAATGTTTTGCAAAATTTTTACTAAACTACTACTAAGCTCTGTTGAAAGCTCTTTCAGACCTACCTAGGATGTATTTTGCATTTGATAGATGGCATGTCGTTTTTAACTTAGAGCTTTATACGATACCTTTCCTGTACTTTCTTGAAAAATATGGAACACATGGCTAACTCAATTACTTTGAATTGAGTTATAACAAGGAAGACCTTGAGGTTTTAATTTATATTCTTTCAGATTTCCTTAAATCTGCTTTAGCCTCCTAAACCTAACTTTAAATTTGCTTTTATTTCAGACACAGGGAATGCATTGAAGGAAGTTGTATTTCTTGCAGTTTTATATTCAAGATGCAAAACTATGTTCCATCTGGCAGCAATATGTAAAAGTCATTGTATTATAAAAACGTGACAGACATGAATTCATCCACCATCTGCAAGCTTCCATGCAATGCAAGCCAACTTTATGGCTATTTATTCCTCCTTACAATACTGTTGCCGTATAGAACTTCTTTTCTGCTAGGCATCCTGACAAATGATAGTGCTGGTTATTTTTTTTCTTGCCATCTTTAGTTCAGACTACTAATGATTCCTAATTATTCTTACTATCTAAAGCAGTGTATTTGTTTCCTTATAACAGATAGCTGACCCTAAATTTTATCTGATAATACTCGGAGACTGTAATCATGGTTGCTTAAAGTAACTTGAATTTAGTAATACTCCATTGTTACATTAAATATTTTCAGTGATTTAAAAATCAGTACAAGTTTCCATAAAAACAGAAGCAGTGTAGCTGATGTTTTATAATTGGAAATTGCTAATTAAACAGTTATTATGCAAACATTTATATTTACTTTATTTTCCCAAAGACATCCTGTAAAGTAACTGTAATTTATTAGGCCTTTTCACAATTGTCAATGAATCTATTTTAGAACTCTCATAAAAGTTCATAGCCCATATGAATTTATGGAAACCAATGAGACTCTCTTTTGCATGATATACTTTTCTTTTAAAATGTCAGTTGCCAATAGGACTTATTTGACAGTGTATGTGTAAAGTGAATCTAAGAACAATAAACAGAGAAAAAAAAAAAAACAAGCTGTTATTCAGAACTATGATTAAATGTGAATAGAGGTCCCTATATTTCTTTTTTCTTTTTTTTCCCAAGTTGTTTATTGACATAAAATATCAACAGCATACTGTTGATGCTATTATTTTTCCTCTTTGAGAGGCATTTGATCACAGTCTTTCTCCCTTTCCTTGGCATCCGATACCAAAGGAGCAAAGAGATTGTAGGACTTTGTTTAAACTTTTGGACAAATTGCAATATGTTCACTCCCTTGAATTTTAGTTTCAGTTACCTTCTTATTTTTATCTAAGAGTTATGTAATATAAATTTTTGTTTAAATACCATATGGTTCATCAAAATGTAAACTTATACTCTTTCTCACAACTTATGAAACAGAAGGAAGAGGATGAGAATGAGAAAGACTATAATAACTAAATTGTTTCTGAAAACATTTCCTTTGCCAATGTCAGGTTTGTTCTCTGTAGATTTGGGTGGGATTTATCTTGCCTAAGGTTAAATGTCTTAAAGCAGAATGTCTGAAGAATGATCCCCCTGATTTACTTTTGATGTCTGTTTTCTGATGAGATTAATTCCCTCAGGACGTGCCATTCTTTCCTTTGACTGGTAAGGGACCCTAAGGTGGTGAGTTCAGACTTAGATACATAAGGAGAAGAGTATATCCTGTCACTGGTCTCTTTGTGGGGCAAGAGAGAGCTTCTCTGAATAAATCTAGCAAATAAATGCCTAGATATTTTGACAGAAAACATGTTAGTTTCAAACAGTAATTCTGAATCATTTTACTTTTTGACACACAAACTGTCTGAAACAAACTATCTGATGGTTCAAACCCCACAGATGCGTGTGGCAAAAAGCCATCTTTCCTTCCTTCCCTGTATTGCCTTATAGTTGTGAAATGTAAATCCCTGGCTCCACAATCTTCTATTTGAGCCCATGTTTGAGTTAAATTTTTATAATGATAAAATCAGAATCTCTTCTGTCATGATACAATATGTTCATGCTTGACAAAAAGTTGGTGTGGTTCTGTTGCAGAATCAGCAATGTAGCCGGAGAGCAAGAGAATAACAAAAAGTCACAAGTGGAAGCAAAGACAAAATGTCTTAATGTTATCACCTTTGAAAGAGAGTATTGCTAATTGAGTATAAGTAATGGTGGTTGGAAGATGGTGTCTGCAGGCAAACACATTTTGCCTGCAGTGGTTAGACTGTCAATCAGTGTGACTTGAAACTTGTATTACTATGCCACAAGATAGTGATAGTTTTAATGCACAGATACATAAAATGGTATTCTGGCTATTCAAGTACAGATTAAATATATCAAGATGCTGACTGATCTAGTTGACTTCATTTCTTTTTAAGTTTTTGTCAAAAGTTTTTTGCTATGCAGTCTTTTTCTTTGTATTCTTAGTAAATGAGAACCGAATTCCCCAGGGTTTGTGGAATCCTGAGAATGATACTGCCAATTTTAATCTCTGTAGATCCCCAGAAGCCATGGAACAATTACGTATGAAATGAAATAGACCCCCTTTAAGATTTCAAAACATGAATTTACTTGTATATGGTTATGCAACAAACAGGATATTATAGAAATGCACTGTTGAAAGTGACTTAATATTGCACTACAATCAATGATCTGATGAATCCATAAAGGTCATAGATTACTGAAGGTGGGTTCCTCTCCCACTTGAGTCAATTAAGCTTCATCTGTGTTAAAAAATTAATCAATTAAGCATGTGCTTCAATAAGCACAGGGGCTATATTAAGTCCAGAGTTTTCTCTAATCAGCCCTGAAACTGAAGCTCATGTGCTGAAACCTGAATAGGTTGAATTGAACTGCACTTGGAAACTCTAATTCTTCTGTGCATTGATAAAGTAGAAAAGGGTTTTAGCCCGTTTTATTGCCAGTCTGGATGACAGACCAAAGAGGATTAGAAAGGGAACAATCTGCTGCTTCCACCTTATTATTTTATTTTATTTTATTTTATTTTATTTTATTTTATTTTATTTT
>CM021698.1:109216767-109321941 GCA_011074415.1 Stictonetta naevosa | reverse complement strand
TTATTTTATTTTATTTTATTTTATTTTATTTTATTTTATTTTATTTTTAAATCCATGCTCCAAGTAGGAGTAACATCTATTTTGTTAAATGTTGATGGCAATATCCAATGGGTCACATAACTTTTAAAGAAACTATGATATGGAAAAGTATAAGACTCCAAAATCACATGGTCTATAAAGATTTACCGCTTGCCAGTACATCCCTAATTTATGTGGTACAATTTTTGAAGGGACTTAGAGGTGGTATTTGTAAAGGCTTTATCAGGGTTAAGATTTTACCTAAAGTAGTTTTCAAATGTAGTCCAATTCAAAATTATTTGGGTGCCCAACGCTACAAAGGTAGCACATTTCCACTTCTTACCTTGAAGCTATTAGCACCTGACAGAGAAGAAACAATGGGAACTTCATCAGCCAGGAATGACAGGCAACTGAGTTAAGGTTGCCAAGCAGGAGGTGACAAAAAGATAATTTTAAATTTATCTTGGGAATGTCCATAAGATCTTGCAATATTTATTACCCAGTAACTTGACATCATTCCATAATGGCATTATTTTCATGTTGCAGATAGAAACATGATGATAGGGTGAAAGCAGTAGAATTAATAGGTCTATAAACTTAATGTGATTTTGAGCACAGCATATTTTCCTCAACTTAAGCTTGTATTTTGAACAGTTTCAGTTCAATTGAAATCATAGATTTAATCATATGCTTAAAACATAATAACTAATGAAAGGAACTGCTACTAAGATGGACAATATATTTGTCCTTACTTTCACTGGAGAAAAGAGAATAATAATACCTAATTATATGTCTCTATAATGTTGAAATTCAGGTATAGGAATTGTGTAAGTCATTAGGTAGAGAAAAACAATAAAAAACAAGAGGAAAAAAAGATAAAGATTAGTATGAACTGTTTTGCTTGTGGGAAGAATAAAATATCACAGGACTACATTCAGTGCTTAGTAAGTTTTTAAAAGATGTTCACTCTTTTTTTTTTCTTTTTTTTTTTTTTTTTTTTTTTTTTTGGTGAATGTACTACCAGTAAGAACATACAGTGGAACGCTATGTTGCAAGAATAAATTAATGTCACTTATATGAAGTGAACAGATTTTACATTTCATTTTTTTATTTGAAATATCATGGAAAGCCATCAGAAGGCTCGGATGTTAGTCATTTTGGAGTTCGCAGGGATTTTCAGCTCTTAGATGCCCTGTGAAGTATTACAATAAAAATATACTTTTTGTTGGTCACTAAGCTGTGCACATTTGGAGCAAATCCAGAAAGAACAGTAATAGTATCAAATCTCATATAGTAGTGTATTCTGTAGTAGTGCAAAAGGCAAATACTGACTATTGTCTAGAAATTGAAAACCTTTTAAAATGAAGACAAAAAAAATAGAGGAGTATAGGAAGTCTTCAAACGATTCTTAGTAGTTTTTTGTTTGTTTGTTTGTTTTCCTATATGATCTTTTTTCCCAAAATGGAACATAGGTAACAAACTACTCAAATAAATTGGATGTTATCTGCTAAAATGTATGTTCAACTGTTTTCCAAGCAATATTAAGTACTCAAGCGTTTATGTTTACAGAGTTCTGGTTCTTCATTTCTTCATTTTGCTTTCCATTCTAGACCTTGTAAAGGGAATCACAGAAGTCTATTCCAATACTGATATTTAGTCTTTATTCCAATACTGATTTAAAACTATGAAATGTAACATAATGATGTCATAGATGTGTTTTTTTTCATATGTCATTTCCTTGAGGCACATTGATATAAGTGAATAAATGTAGCAATGCAGCATCAAATTTACATAAATGAAGTCTTTTCTGTTTTTCCTTCCCTTGTAAAGTGGGACGTTACCAGTCTGACATTGTAAACCACATTTTTTTCTATGTCGCTTTTATCAAGTGTTACGTAGCACCTTGTCTCATATTCACTTATATTTTGTGCAACTTTCTGTCTGTATTATTTTAGTAACTGTTGCCTTTACCTTGCTGATACGTTATATCCTCTTGAGTGTACCGATTTAGCTGCAAAGAAAGGATAGGTCTTTCCAAACTTCCTTGCTGTTACTCCAGTGTGTCTCATCTGCATTTTTATAATATACTTGAATTTGAAGGGCAATGTCTGACATGTGGTAGGTCAGGAAAACAGTGAAAGAAAAGAATAGTAGTTAAATGTGCTCCTATACCTTCTAAAAGATTTAGCATTTTCCAGAATAGTCAGCTTATCTGGGAAACTTGTAACAAGAAACTTCTGCCTTCGTGGCTGGAGCATTTGTATATAGTGACATTCTGATTGTGGTGACAATGCTCATCATTAAGACACGCAATCTTGATTTGAAAAATACATTGTAAACTTTAATTAATCATGATAGCTTTTTCAAATGAAATAAAATTGGACTTTCTGTACCAAACTTCTCCCAAATGCTCAAACTATTTTTAATAATACTTTCCAGTTTAACTGTATATAGTATCACATCTTGCAGCAGTCAATAATATCTAATAAATGTTTTCTCATCTATGCTGATATAAATTTCTATCTATACATCTCTAAAATATCATGTAAGAGAAATAATGTCCTTAGAGACAATAAAATCAAAAGCCCATCTTTTTAAATGTTCCTCAAACAGAAGAGCTACAGTGTACCTGTTAAATGCAAGCCTTAAAAGAAAGCCACACAATACTGTTGCAAGAGAATATTTTTGCAGTTTTATTTATATAATGGTGTCACACAACAAAGAATCCATGCACTTTCTCTGGTTCATCCAGTTTTGTATGGAGTTAAATGAAACAAGGTGGCCTTGGTATTTAGACAAAAGCAAAACATGAGACTATATGATGTGTTGTTTAATCTATGTAAAATTTATATTAAGTTGTGAGACTACATCTTTTCCTTCATTGTATTATTGTTGAAGGCTTAAATTGACATGCTATAGAAAAGTCCATGCTCTGGTTGCAAGATACTTTGGAGAGATGCCTTGACATCCCACGCTGATGAAGGATAGAAAGAAACCTGTAGTGAAGAAAAAAAATAAAATTTTCATTACCGGTTTAAAGTGGCAAAGAAAGAATTACAGGAATAAAAGCAGTAGGACCAGTCTGACTGGGAATGTAGGTAAGACACTTGGGTTTTTGCAAAGAGGCAGCACATAGAAAAAGAAAGTACCCATTAATAAGTTGCCCTTTCCTGCCAAAATGCCAGGCTGCCCTTTTAGTAACAGTTGGAGACTTCCAGCTACTTTGACCTAGTTGTTGTTGTGCAGGAAACTGTTCAATATTCCACAATTGGTTTATTTTAAGTAAGAGTGTGTTTAAAGTGGCTATTGAATCACAAACTGCTGTTGATAAAACAGCAACTTGGAACTGGGAGGGAAGGCTAGGCAACGATGACTTCCCTTTTTGTATCCGTCCTCTTTGCAGTCCAAAAGAAACCCAAAACCATAAATACGAAGAAAAGCATGAATATCATTATTTGTATTTTAAAGCAAGCTTAACTTGTTTTTACATCCCTTTCCTCTTACTCACCTTTAGAATATGTTTTAAATGGTGGTTACATCAAAAGCTTTGCCTTTCTTCCACAGCCAATTAAAAAAAAAGGGGGGGAATTAAAAGAAATTGCAATGCACTCAAAGAGCCATAACGCACCTCAGGGTATACATTATTAGTAGGCTAATGTGTTGAAAGCACTTTCTCCGTTTGGTTGTCTTGCTTCATAAAGTGCCGTAGACATCCAGTGTATTCTGGTAGCATATAGCTTATATTTGCCTAAGGAAGAGAATGAATCAGAGATCCACCACAGAGGGTTGGGGAGAAGATGGGAATTTCAGTCATTCAGGGACAACTTCAAGAGACGGGGGCAAACAAGTCCAGCAGACAGGAAAAGACGCAAAATAACAAATTACCGGTAAGCAGAAACTCCTGCAAAGGAAATGTGCCCAAGATCATTTGGATTTGCCATTTCTCTGCTAACTAAATGAGTTGTGAAAATCTGTGGCAAGTTTCTTCTCTCCTAATAATACCTCACATAGTAGTTGTGGCAGGCAGCTGTGAGGAAGGTCTGAAATTACAGCCATGCTGATGGCCTGTGTGGTCATTGCATATGATTGCAAGTGGTTTTGTTTGTTTGTTTCTTTTGTTGATTATTTGTTTCAGAAAATGGGGACATTACATGCAAATCTTATGAGAAAAAATGTCATTGATGTCATGAAATCAAGCATGAAAAAATAAGAATGAAGTACCTTGATTTCTTCTTTTTGCCCAATGCACAGCACTCTGACTTACTGCACTTAAGAGTGTTTCTTTTTATGATGTTTACCTTTTAAAGCCATTTGTAATTACCATATGAAAGTTTTAATCTTAAAAAAAAACTTTTATAACAATTTTACAGGTTGAAAAACAGTATTTTCTTCATCATACGAATCACTGTAATACAGTGAGCCAAAGGATTGTTATTATTATTATTATTTTTTACTGCATTTATGGAATCACTTGAGACAACTTTGATCTTATTTCCCACTCTTTCTGATAGTGTTTCAAGTTAGAAATCCTATAAAAGTTATTGTTCATGAAGGAAAATATTTGGCTTAAGTAGTATTCTATAATTAATTCAGGAATTTGCTGTCAAATAATGGATTTGTTGAGGAATTTGTTTCTGCCTTAAACAGATTTGTCTAATTCTTCATAATATATAACTTTCAACTTTGCTAAGAACTGAAACAGATCCCAGAGATGCAGCATTCTTCACATAATCCTGAATTTTACTCTTTACTAAATTATTCTTTTAGGAACCAGATAAAAATATAGGAATAGAAATAAATTTCAGTAAGTTAAGTCTCGAAGGTATAATATGTAAGTTAGTGGGTGACACTAAATTGGAGGGGCTGTTGACTCCATTGAGGATAGAGAGGCCTTACAGAGAGATCTTGACAAATTAGAGAGTTGGGCAATCACCAGTGGTATGAAGTTTAACAAGAGCAAGTGCTGCACCTGGGAAGGGGAAACCCTGGCTATATGTTCAGACTGGGGGATGACAGGCTGGAGAGCAGCCATGAAAGATCCCATGGAAAGGGATCCGGGGGCTTTGGTCAATGGCAAGCTGAATATGAGTCCGCAGCGTGCCTTGGCAGCCAGGAGGGCCAGTCCTACCCTGGGGTGCATCAGGCACAGCATTGCTAGCTGGTCAAGGGTAGGGATTATTCCACTCTGCTCTGCACTGGTGAGGCCTCATTTTGAGTGCTGTGTGCAGTTTTGGTATCAAAATATAAGGACATAAAACTAATAAAGAATGTCCAAAGGAGGGCTACAAAGATGCTGAAGGATCTAGAGGGAAAGATGTATGAGGAGTGGCTGAGGTCTCTTGGTTTGTTCAGCCCAGAGCAGAGCAGGCTGAGGGGAGGCCTCATGGCGGCCTGCAGCTGCCTCACGAGGGGAGCAGAGGGGCAGGCGCTGAGCTCTGCTCTCTGGGGACAGCGACAGGACCCAAGGGAACGGCATGGAGCTGAGACAGGGGAGGGTCAGGCTGGGGGTTAGGAAAAGGTTCTTCACCGAGAGCCAGTGGCTGGGCACTGGGACAGGCTCCCCAGGGAAGTTGTCAAGGCACCAAGCCTGCCAGAGTTCAAAAGGTGTTTAGACAACACTCTCAGACATATGGTTTAATTTTTGGGTGCTCCTGTGTGGAACCAGGAGTTGAACTTGATGATCCTTGTGGGTCCCTTCCAAGTCAGGGTATTCTGTGATTGTATGATTCTAATTAAATGGTCTCACAGAAATGTTATTTGTGTGTCCCTGAAAAGGCAAGATCCCCTCTACACAAACTGTCTACATAGTCAATGGATAATGAAAAATGTCTTTAAGATGTAAAGAAAGTGAACCAGTCCTCCTAACTTAGACACTTACTTCTATCCCATTAACTATATAAAGAATGAAAAGATCTCTAGAGGGTAATTCAATCTCCTTGAATTAAGTACCTACCTCTCCCACTTCTAATAGGAAATGGCAAGAGGATACTTTAGCATAATAGCCTACAGGTTGGAAGAGTCACCCTGACATGAGAGAAAGGAGCTGTCCATGCTACTTGGCCTTCAAGGCTGGCACTGTCTCACCCCTAGCCAAAGGATGTCCAGAGACAGAGCAGGACTGAGGCTCCACTCTCCCTTCAAGACACTGTTCTCTTGGCTATCCATAGAGCCATGTGTGAAATTCTTGCTCATGCAGGGAAGCAACCCTTGCTTCGCTTTACCAGGAAGCAAGGGTTGGTTTTCTAGGACATAGCGCTCCATTGAGTTATCCCTAGAGTGGGAGCATTGCTTAAGGGCAGTACATGTGTGCTTCTCACCTTCAGCCTGATAACCCAATGTCCTGTATCATGATTGGGTACACTGGTGTTATCTGTCATGATCAAAATGGACACAGGCACTTTGCTTCCTATACTACAGCACTGCTTTTATTTTTGCAGATTCTTTAACCCAACTCAATTCACAAATCTTATTAACAGTGCAATTCCCTCAGTTGTTTTTGGCCAACTAAAAGGTTGAGAATACAGGGTAGATATACAGTTAGGAAGAGAGAAGTCATTGCAAACTTCTTCAACCATGTTTGCTATGAATGAGCAAGAGCAGAAAAAAACAGGGCTCAGACAGATGTCTTCAATTGAGCAACTGAGAATTTTCTATATTTGCAAATGCTATAGTCAGGTAAGCCTTCTTTACCTTTTTCCCTACTTCTCTGTCTTAGATTTTCTGTTGCAATCCAGAAAAGTTGTAGAACTAAGAAAAAGTGGAAAAACATATCATTTTTGAGTTCAGATTAAAATTCATGCTTCTCTGAGATGCTGTCGCATGCATAGGATAAGTTCCCCACCTGAAGTACTAAGACTTCCTAATTCGTGACATAATAATTACTGCAAAACTAGGCCACGTAGCTCTGGGGAAGGCAGATTGTTGCAGAACTTCACCTTTCTTTTCTAGCAACAGACTTGTTATTGCTGAATAAAGAATATGAATGAAAATACTCATTTTCTTTTTTCCTATTTGCCTTTCCATTTACCGTGGCTGTAGCTTTTGCACCATGCAGGTGCCATGCAGGTGCACAGATTGGGGAAAATACAAGTTTTACTGGGAATTTCTAGATATATGTGCTTAATATTCCTTTGCTGGAAAACCAACCTACAGCTGCTTTTTAGATTTAGGAGAACTCCTAACATCTGTACTATTGATTCAATAATTCTACTCAGAAAAAAAGAAAATACTCCTCGTATGTGGTACTTGTTTATTTTACTAATGTTAAACTCATTCTGTTCAGGAAAAAACAAAACAACAACAACAACAAAAACAATGCCTTAGGTAAAATGCTGTCATCAGTAAATGATCTAGGCATGAATCTCAATGAGAGAAAGAGGTAACAGCTAGATGTGGGATTGGAATGAAGCTTAGAGAAAGGTGCGTGACTGTGATTGCACATGTGGCTTGGTGTCACAGCATGGGCTGTGTTGTGCAGCTCAGCTGCTCTTATGTTGGACAAAGTCTGTGTTTACCAGATGATACCTTATATATAAACTCTTCTGCTTATTTAAATGAGCTGTCTGTAATGGACCATGAGGATATGCTTAAGGGTGCCCTTGCTCAGTTACTGCTAAACATGATACATTTTTTTACAGTATAAAATAGATAGATAGATATACACATAAATAGATGCTTAAAAAAAAAAAAATGAGTCATGTTTTCAGTAAAGAATCACAATCTCCCAGAAGTCACTCCTCTCTAAAACCCAAGATGATTCAGAAATACTGAAATGCTGGAACCTGACAAGGGTTGTGCTGCTTGGCTCCCTGCCTGCTGGCTAGGCTGCCTCAGAGGCTTAAGCGTTTCTATCGAGTGAGTCTGTGGCTGTATTGCACTGTGGAGAAAATACACTGGAGGTTCCAGTTTGTGGAAGAGTGTAGAGAGATGGTTAAAACATCATGGAAGCAAAATGGTAGAATAATCTAAACTCTCTCTAGAAGGGAGAATAAGTGAAAAGCTTACTCATTCAAACTTTTAGTAGGTTGATTTTATTGGAAAATGGTCACTGACATTCAGACACCTGTTTTAGTGTTTCAGATTCCCTTCCTGCTCTACTGATCCTATTAGTCATTTCTGTAAAGTATTCTGAGATGCCACAAAGGTCTTTCTTATCATGGGTTTTCCTGAGATACTCCAGATGTCTGCAAAGCAACTCTTGAAGTTTACTATTACAAGAGGAGTCACAGAAATGCAGAGGCAAATATGAAGCAAATCTTAAAGGACATTAACATTATAATTAATAAATATTATAAAAGTGAGCAATGCCTGCATAGATGTTTGGGCTTTCAGCAGTGAGCAGAGTCATTCAATTCTACATACTTGTAGAGATATCATATATGATATAATTGTTAGAGGGAGTGAATATGATATAATTGTTAGAGGGTGTGAATATATTATGCTTACCATTTGTTCTTTGCCAGGCTGAAAACAAAGGCTACTCTTAAACTTATATTTTAATAGTGTGTCCATTCTATTTAATCGTTTGTCTCTTTTTGTAGCAGTAGGAATAATAATTTTAAAGGTATTTTTATTTTGACATCATATGTAGGGTATTTCAGAGGAAAAAAATATCTTCCTAAGCTAACACAACCCCTAAGGAGTTGTGGTGTTAAACTTTCTTTTTCAAGTTTCTTTTTAAATATTGATAAATTTTAATATATATGCATATTTAACATCAGAATTATTACTTTTTGCATCATATTAATATAAATGGATCTTGATACGACAGTATAAACATAATCTCTATTTTTTTTTTAAATACCATAGAAAATAAAACTCTAAAAGATGATTTTGACAAGCTGTTTTAAACAGTTTAAACTGTTAATAAGCGGTCAATGTGCCTAAAGGAATAGTCAGTATAACCCTCCATAAGTGAGGTTTCACTGATGGCAATAGAATATTTTGCAAAGTATGCCTGCACCTTTATTAAGCTAGCTACTCTTGCTACAGCAGGAGGAAGATTAGCACATTTATTTACCAAACAGTAACCATAAATAGCGTTTTCATGTCACAATGTAATGAGCAGAAGTCAGGAAAATAAAGTGTGCAATTTGGATAAAAAGAGAATTGTCCCCAGGTTCTGAGAGCAACCAGAACTCCCTAAGGCTTGCAGATGGTCCTACCAATAAATTAAGCTTCCATTCACTTAGATGGTCAGGTTGTAGGCCAAACCTAGCTTAACGCAATTATAGCTGACTGACCTCTATTTAGTCTTCTGACCTCAAATTCTCTTCCCATTACCTTTGTAAGTTCATAGAACAAATCACAGCGCAAATCATAGCTTATGCATGTTATGCTTATAAGGTTTTTAAACCCTGAAACTGGACTCACATAAACTTCCCGCTTGCTCCTGGTTCATTTGTTATGTTGGAGTGACTTAAAAGGCAGTTTACTTCATGACCAAGTCATCAGCAAATAATAATATATAAAAAAAATGACTTGCAGCATTACTGATCTGTGTAGTTCAACTGGCAATATCGTTTTTATCTGATCAGAACAGTTACAAATCCAAGGCATGTTTTTTCTTCTGTATTTGAACAGGAAAGAAAACTTTACCTCCAAAAACATTAACCTCTCAGCTTGAAAGGTCATCTTGCATTTATTATGCTGCTGTATTCTTTCCCAACTATTAGAAGACAAGAAAAGTTGATATTAATACCGGAGTTATTTTCAACAGTGGCACTCTTTCATCACTCTGTCTTTAGTTTCTTAGCAATTCTTTGTATTGTCTTTGTTACTCTGTCTACTACTGTTATTTCAGTAGTATTTCCTGTAGAGCATAGGGGAATCTGCCAATATAGTTTTGCCTCTTCAAAGGAACTCTTTTGAGATTATTGTGTATGAATACTTGTATCACCAAAAAAATAATAAATAAATACTAATAATAAGCTTATTTTCAATAAACAGCATGTGAATTCATATTCCACTAGCCCATTGGAAGAAAGTGCAAGAAGGAGTGTCTTGGCAAAATGATGAGATCTTCCTTAACCTAAACACTAGCGAGAAAAAACTGAGTAGAATTAAGTTGTTACCAAGAGTGGGCTCGGGAAGTATAGCATAAGTATGTAGAAATGTGGCAGCACTAGATGAGATTTGCTCAGCAGGGAAGCATCAAGGATGAAAATAAATAGTTTTCACATACACCGGTGATAAAAGAGACAGCAAGGAAAAGGCTGCTTCACTGCATACTGAAAATAAAATTACTGATAGATGATGAAAAGAATGTCAAAGTATTTAATGCTCTTTTGGGACAGAATTTACTCAAACAGTCAGTTGTAAACAGACAATTTTGACCATTGTTAAGTGTGACACAGTCTTGAATAAAGTTGGAAAACATTAGAGACAAGACAGGGAACTACTTATACATTAATGAGAAGAGTATCAAGTACATGCATCCTTTATCATCCAAGCCAGTATAAATATATATATATTATATAATATATATAATATATAAATATAAAATATATATGATATAGTGAATATATATATAGGATTTAGAATACTTATGTCAACTGTGTCCTATTTACATTAGTCAAAAGCTACAAAAGATTGAAATTCTGTTCTAAATCCATTTGATGCATACAGAAATATTCTAGATCAAATAAATAGTAAAGTAGACACGATAGATTCTGTGTGGTTTAAAACACAATGAAGACAGCTGCAGGGGTAAAAGCTTTCTTTATACAGCTCTGAGTTCATTACATTTTTTTCAGTTGTGAACAGCTTGGAAGTAAATCTTTTGCAAATTGTATTGTGTGTGTTAATACTCACCTTATTACGCCTAAGTACAGTGAAAAAGTAATTCTGTAGTTGATATATTGCTGCTTTCATTCAGTTTGGAGATTATTTTGAATAGACATGAATAATATTATTTAATTATTTAGATATTTAATTGCTTCTAAACTTTCTAAACTTTCCAAAAAACACACAATTCTGATATATATAATTATTTTAAGTGTCATTATAATAATGTGAAGTTTATACAGCTGCATCCCACGCCATGGCAATATATAACAATGTAACCACACAATTGTATTCCTTGTACATCATCCATTTTTATTGCAGATTGACATGCATATTTCACATGTTGTAATTTGTAGCGTTTGTGTTCTTCTATTAATGTAATTGTCCTCATGGACCATTATACTTTTGCTGAATAATGTTTCCTGTTTTTTGGTTTTGTTTTTTTAATCTTTTCACTATAGTGAGCATGTATGATTGCTAACTAAAACTTCAGTAAAGAGGAAAAATGGGGTGGAAAAAATATAAATGTTTAACTTATGCCAGTAATGTAAGTGTTTAAGTGTACCTTTGATAGTACATTTTACTGTTGAGGCTCAGAGAACTTGACCCACTGATATCTTGAAAAGATGAAATGCTGTTTGCATTTATTAACTTATGAAAACTTTTCATTTTGACTACAAGAACTATTGATATAGCCCCCAAAAAATCTATACTTTTGAGTACGCAATCTCTTTTACTACTGAAATGAAATTAGATAGTGAATTGCTGTTCTGAAATCTGTGGAAACAGATGTACTTTCAATGAAAGATTTTAAAAATGTTTCCAGAACTTTATATGCTATGTGACAACTCTCACTCATGAACAAATATGTCATCTTAAAATTGATTAGATTTTTTTTTTTTCCTTTTCTTCTTGGTTAAAAATGATTTAAAAATATCATATTTAGCTTAGTATAATGCAGTGAAATCCAATAAAAATTCATAGTTTCCTAATAGATAAGCCTGAAATCCACATTAATGCAAGAGTCATCTTTAAATTTTCTTTTGGTACCTCCATTGCTGGTCTTAGTCATTCTTAATGCCAATAAACTGGTAATTCGTAAAAGGATAATTCTGTTGATTTTTAATCATTCAAAAATTTTCTTATTTAAGGATTGCAAGGTCATATCCAAGGAGAGGAAGGTATGCCATCAATTACTACTATGCAAGTTTAACATTACTGTTGTCAAAATAGAAATAGTCTTCACTGTTTGTTTAGTTTTTAACAGGCTTCTTAAAAATAAAAATAAAAAAAAAAAAGGAAAGAAAAAAAAAAGAGTCTGAGCTTCAAAATTATGTGATTTCTACTGTGCCTTTTTTGGACCATATTGCTCAGTATTTCAGCATTTCAGAAATACCAGAAAATACTTAAGAAAAGTCCACATTTTCCTTCATATTTTACGATTACATTAGAATTCTTGAATTCTCATGAGATAAAATTGGAGATAAATAGAAGGAATGTTATTCTTTAGAAGGGAACTAAATTCAGGACTTTTCAAGCTAATAGCTTAGTAGCTTTTTGAGAGAAAGAGGTCCAGTTGTTCCTACTTAATGCAATGCATAGTCTGCATGGCAAAAGAGTTCCTCATTGATACAAAGCTCATAGTTGAATACAGTGCTAGAGTTAGTGAGTAAATAAAGTGCAGACTGCTGTGAGTCAGACCTATTGTGTGTAAAGTAGGAGGGACAAGAAGTGTTTTATAAAATAGGAGGACATGACCTTTAAAAATAAAAATAAGAAAGTAGTTTTGTAGTGTGAATTGTGATATATAGTGTGAATTGTAGCGTGAATGAAGATGAATTGTTAGCTTTCAGCAGAAATAAGAACTGAAAACACAAGGCTTTTATAGATAACTCAGTGACATATGAGAATATTTATTTATTTATTTATTTAACATCAAATTTAGCACTTGTATTAATACCTAGTTCATTATCACTTGAACCTAATGTCTCAACAACTATTTCATATTAAGTCAGAAAAATTATTTAAGTAACATAATACCAGGAGATCTTTTAACTTACTTGCAAGCAGGTTGTTATCTGGTGCTGTCAGTCAAATTCTTTCATAAATATCGCTGTTCTTTCTGAGAGCTCCAAGGGAATAAAAGCGTGTAATATTTTTAGACAGAAAAGTGAAATGTGACACAACACAACACTAGTTGTTTTTGGTTTTTGTTGTTGTTTTTTATCCAATCAAATTAAAGTAATTCGAACTTTGTGATGATGGTGGGATGATGGAAGATACAGTACTAAACTATACAGAGAGTATACTATAAAGTATACTATAGTACTAAAGACTACAGAAAAACTCTTTAGCTTCATTGCCACTGGTAAACGTATTTGTTTATGCCATTGGCAACTGGGAAATTTAATGAAGTTTGCCTTTAGGAATTCATTTAGACCTGTGCTATGGTATAAATATAAATTGTATTTTAAAATCACTATTTACATCTCTACAGGGCATTAGGTTAATATGTTAACCTAATTAATGTTAGGTTAATGTTAGGAGGGTTAATTGTCTCATGTGTTATACATAATTGTGTAAAATTCCCCATATCTGCTGTCATTTTACTATTCACTTTTTCTTATAAAATGCCAAATAGTGAACTGTAAATGTTGTCTTTACCAAAGTGAGTAGTCCTGAAATAATGCAAACCTTGGCAAAATGTGAACTCTTTATGGGCAAGGTCAGAAGCTTGTTGATAGATTGAAAAATTAGAAACAAAACAGATTTAGCTGCTCTCTGCAACGAACTGCCTCTCATTCTCTTTCAGCCAAGTCAGACTGAAAAGCCCAGGTTGGCAAGAGGGGCTTAAAGGCAAGGAGCCATGTGACTAAATAAATGAACCACTCAAAAGCTGTGAATAAGAACTTTTTTGGGGAAAGGGACAGGAGGAAATTAATGAGATTCAGCAAGTGTGCCTTATACAGAGCAAACTCTTGGTGAGAATACTGTTGTCAAGTATTTTTCTTCCAGCATATACCAGTGGTGGAAGTTGAAAATTTACTTGGGAACCAAAGCTACAGATGTCTCAGTCTAAATCTTAAAGTGGATTTGTAAGAGTTACGATTTGCATTTCTTTTTCCAAAGAAGACTGTGGGGACCTAAAATGCCTTGAGAGGATCATACCTTCCAGTGAAATCCCTAAAGAAACATGTAGAGAAATTATGTGAGAAAGTTGTCAAACTGAGTGAAACTTGAAATTACAGGCTGTAGATAAGAAGACTGACAACAAGCCAGGAGACCCACACTAACACCTACTGTGAGGGAGCAAGCCCCAGCTAAAGAGAAGTTTCTACTTTCAAGTCTTCTTTGGAGAGAAAGGGTTAATTCAGTGGTTAATTCTAGGCAGTGATGCATTACAATGCTGCCACACAGTAACTTAAGCTTCAAGCTTAAAGACAGAGTGGAGGAAAAAATAAAATGAAAACCTGGCAGGATGGAAAAAAAATGAGATTAATGATCACCCTTCCCATGAGGAAGCAATGTATTGGTCATCATCAGTGACTCACTCCTGTGTATGATGAAGAAGTCTGTCTAGTGGCTGAACCTAGCATTGTAGGAAGCCTTTTGTCTCCCAGGAGCTTAAATCTGAGGGATGTTGCCAAAGCCAAATGACTGGGGCTGCTCATTCATGTGGGCATGGCTGAATTTTGGTGTGACTGTAAGCAGATCAGAAGTAACTATGAGACTCCTGCAGGTATGCAGACGGGGGTCAGAAGATGTTGTAATGTGCTAGTCAGTCCTCCTGGTCATGCAGGAAAAATGTGTCAAGGCAACCAATGCTTATATGCAGTGTCACCAAAGAGGTCTTTGGCCTCTTTGACAATAGCATGAACTTGCCAGGAAATACAGGGTGAAATGGAACTATTTAGCCTGCAGAAAAGAATAATGTTTCAACTTTATAAAAGCTACACAAAGATCATGCAGTTTCTTCTTTGTTTCTGTAATGGATTACGTGAGAAGCAATGAATGGGATTCTTACGCAATGCAACCAGAGTCAGCTTAGATATTAGGAAAACTTTCAGTGCTATGTGGAGTGGTACTTACTAATAGATTCACTCATAAGGCATTGACAGTTCCATCATTACAGGGTTTTATAAATGGTTGGACAGACAGCTTCTATTTATTCAGTTCAGCCATACGTTTTTATTTTGTATCATCATAGCATTAACATATTCATTATCAGTGCTTGTGATTGCATTCAGAAATATTAGGATAAGACAAACTATGGAAAACATTTAACTAATGTTTATCCTCCATTTGTTTGGAATTCCATGAAAACTGAAAGAAAATACTGTATACTATATATTGTATTGTCTAACTGCTACATTGTAATGAAATTGTAAGTGAAAAGTTGTGGCAAAATGACCCTGGTGTTCATGTGGTCATTACGTCACAAAAAGTAAAATTGAAATGTGAATTATCCATGTTATTTAATTTCCATGAGAAATCAGAAAGTATGAAGTCTGTTGCTTTAAATCAGGAGAGGCATATATGATGAAATTTTAACACTTTAATGATCTGGTTTCTGCTGGGAGAATGACATGGGCTTGCTTATCCATAGAAGCATAGAATCACAGAGAGTTCTGAGTTGGAAGGGACCTTTAAAGATCATCTAATCCATCCCCCACCCACCCATAAGAAGGGATATTTTTCACCAGATCAGGTTGCCCAAAGCCCCATCCAGCGGGGCCTTGAACGCTTCCAGAGATGGGTCACACACAGCTTCTCTGGGCAACCTATTCCAATGCCTCACCAACCTCATAGTAAAGAATTTCTTTCAAATATCCAATCTAAACCTACTCTCTTTCAGTTTAAAATCATTACCCTTCATCCTATCATTACATGCCCTTGTGAAAAGTCTCTTTCCAACTTTCTTATAAGCCACTTTTAAGTGTTGAAAGGCTGCAATAAGGTCTCCCTGAAAATCTCTCTTCTCCAGGCTAAACAACCCCAGTAATAACTGTAGTAGTAACTGTAGTGAACAGTTATTACTGGGCTAAGAGCTGCAGCCCTGATAATCAACCATCTAAATCCTTCCCTGTTAAATACCAATGTCATCACTTAATGTTCTGTGTCACTTGAACACTACATGCATGTAAATACTTTTTTTTTCCTTCATGACTTTCACTCCATTATTAGCTGCTATGAATTACTGAATTTATAACGTAAATGCTTTCCAAATGTAAAAAACACTCAGCCTTGTTACTTTCTATATGCATATTGTCTATTGTTTGTTTGCATCCCGGTTTCTTAACAAGCACAAATATTTCAATGCATTAAATAAATATCATACTTATATACTACATTTGCCTTTGTGAACTATATATTAGCTTTAGAAAAAAATGTTCCAGATCTAGAAACCTTTCTGATTGAATCAACGGCATTTCTTAATTATATCTAGCACACATTTATTTTCTTCTTCAACAGTATTCAAGCATTTTTCACGTGTTTTTGAATAGACAGCTTTGTGAAGGGGAGTAATCCAAGGTTTTCTTCAGTGTGTTCTTACTTCAAGATCTAATTCTTTTTATTGCCTTAACCTAGTTCTTTTGACAAGTGTAGGTATATTGAATCTACAAGGTGTTGGCATTTTGATATCATGATGAGTTCAGGATGTAGCAACTTTTGCATTTTGTCACCTACTAAACCAGTCATTATGACCTGCTATTCCTACCATATTCTGAAGTTTAAATGTTATTTTGTGGTGTTCTCAGTCAAACTAAAGTTAAGTAAAATATAATAACTCAATCACATTATTTTAAATGAACTTATTTTGTGAAGTTAGAAAGCTTAGGATTCCACAATAAGTTGATTATAGTCTGTGGAAACAAATTACAGATTTCTAGTGCCAAGCTTTCTCTTCCAACTAGTAAACTAGTTTTCCTGATGTATCTTTCTTTCAGCAGTATGAGTTTTGAATACATAGAATTTCTTCTATTTAAATTTAAACATAAGTCCTAAGCAAGATTGTATAGAGAAAGGATATAGCAACAACTTAGTAAAATGTATTGAAAAATAGGGTGAAATTTCGATTAAATTTTTATTTGAATGTTAAGAACATAGAGAAAAATAATGAAATATGTGTTCTGGAGGCTTCTGGTAGTTTATGGAATGCAGTATTTCCAGGTGGATATCCAGAATATATCAAAGGTTTATGTTTAGCATATTTTGAGGAAAAGTTACATAGAATTTATAGTTTTAAAAAAGATTAACTGTGGGAATCTAGAAGAATTGTATTTCAAATGGAAGTCTGATACCTTCAAAGGAAGACTGAATTAATAGTTGCTAGGTGAATTACATCTTTACCGTGGATTCTACATATGTTTTCTTAACATTAAGTAAAATGGGTTTGAATACCTATGAAGTAAGTATTCAGAGGTGACCAAGAGGAATATATCTCACTATTTTGTGAGTAGTTGTTTTACTGATAATTTTCTCAACCAGCATTTGTTTGGTTTTGGTTTTGGTTTTTACTCTTAGTATGACTGAAAATTCAGTTATCATACCACAATGAGCAAACAGTACTTTGATATAAATTACAATTATCCAGGTGCAATTAACTACCGGAAAAAATGCTTCCTGTATTTCCTTCTGAGTCATTTGTTTTCCTGTTTATTTATTTTTTTCAATTTTTACTGTTCAAAGTTCTTCTAGTAAATCTTCAATAAGGACACAGATGTTTCTCCCTTTGAGATGGGACCATAACAGCCTTTTCAGGCACTGGCTTTCAGTTGTTACCATTGTGTCTTTAGTAAAATGCATGTTACTTCTGGCATTTTAATGATTATATTAGGGAGATTAACTGTTGTGAAAATGGTGTGTTTGTAACACAATTATCTTCTGTAAAAAAAACTCAATAGCAATATTATCATTAAGGTAATGCTGAAAATTTTATTTAGGAATAAGTGTTAAATATCACAGGATTCAGTAAATTCATTCATCTGTTAAATATTTTATTTACCTTTTATTTTTAAGTAAATGTAAATGCAGTCCTGGTATTGAAACATCACAGATGTCTGAAGACTAGGTTTTGAGGTTTTTGTCTTTAGGGTTTCCACTGTAGCTTCGTGTAATAGGCAGAAATCTGATATTTCTTTGATTTCTCTGTTACTGCTGTGCTGGTAGAGTTCAATGCATCACTGAGCCCTTCTTGATGAGGAAATACATGAAAGAAATTTGATGGTATGCAAGTTGGGAATCATAGTTCAGATGTCCATTTTTTCTTTGATAATGTTCTCACATACCAAAAATTGATAACATAATCTGGTGTATTAATATGTACAATATACAATATAACTCTTTTTCTGAATCAGTTCAAGACCTCTTTAAGGATGTGGTGTAATCAACTGATTTGCGTTGTTGTTGTTGGTTGGTTGTTGTTTTTTGTTTGTTTTGTTTTGTTTTGTTTTTTGGGGGGTGGGAGTGTGGTGAGTGGGAAGGGCATTCGTTGAGTCTTAGCAACCATCCTTTATGTATTGATAAGTATTTACAAAATGTCTGAATGTATTGGCAGCTCACCAAAATATGCAAGTTCTCTGTTTATTTTATACCACTGGCTAATTAAAGGTCAGTCAGTACAAGAATTTAACAAGGAAGCATGTGCAACTACAGGGCTGCTTTCCAAAGACCTCAAGACTCACTGGGGTCTTTTCTTCCTCTGTATAGATTTCCAGTTTCCAGATGGATTAAGGTGATCGACGAGAATTTTAAGTGCTAATATTGACCCAGAACAAATATCTGACTAGTCCTGTGTCTGCTGATAGCAAAAATTTAGTTATATTTCCCTTCATTTTTCCAGCCAGCAGCTATTTTGGGAGTTCTGTTAGTCAGCTGGTATGGGGCTTGTTGAATCATGCCAAAACTGATTTAATCATATTATTTAAATGCATTTGATCTCTTTTTGTCTTTTTTTGAATTATTATTATAAAGAGAGTTTTTAACATTTAATATATGTTGAAACATAAATAATCTGGTCATATATATAATCATTTAGAAACCATAGCAAGAATGCTTCAGCCTACAGGGATCTATTTGAAAAGATTCTAAAACAGAGGACATGTTTATGCGTTTACAAAATTCAGTGTTGGGTCTGAACTGTTGAGATGACAATCTGATCTAGAATGGATATATTGCTAATTGGATTAATAGATTTTACTAACTATTCTGGATAACAAGTCTCACCTTTACATAATATTCATATATTCTTTTTCTTTCTTAGTGGAATTTAATGATGAGTTCATTCAGTCTGAGTGAATTTGCAGTCCAGCACATCTGGTCTTGAGAAAAATCTGAGTTAGGCATGAAAATTCTAGAGATCATAGCAGTGTTTCTAATGAATCTTCCTATTCTTTGAACCATTTAGCAGGTAAAATCTGATCAACAAGAAATAGAGAATGGCATCATCCCTTATAGGTCAGAAAGTGGACATAAATGCCGGAGTAAGTCATTCCCATATTTTACCGAACACACTGAGAGTTCACTTGGCAGATTGTAGACTATACAGATTTTCAGCCTCGGCTCTTCACCTTGTAAAACCAGCATCGAGAAGTCCTACATTCAGCCCTTAGGCAGTTATACATATATCTGAATCTATGCACTAAAGTATGATGTGTTTCATGTGAATTTTTGCATGCTTCTTTCAATTTTTCTCTAATTCCCTGCAGTTGTCAATGCATATATACTCTTAGAAAACAAAGTTTCACCACCTTACATCTCACATTGAGCAAACCAAAGCTTAGCAAGGACAAAAATAGCAAGGACTAACCAATTAACAATTCCAAATGTTGGTGTTATTTGCTCTTTCTTCCTCATCCATTAACATAAGATTATCACAGCATGGATTCATGTTTTTTTCAAAAATGCTCCAATTTGTAATGATCTTGCTATCTGTTTGCAATCACTTAACATCCCACTTGTTATGCACTCTATTGTTGCTTTAATACATGAGAAAGTTAAGAACTATTTAACACATTTACATTCTTGTCAAACTGTTATATTTTAATTAGCTCTTAATGAATAGAAGTCAACTGTTATGAAATACAAGCAATTGATGAAGAAGGCTACGAAGTCTAAATTGTTTTGGGGAAATCCGGATATAAGGAGAGTAAAGTAGTAAATAGTAAAGGATTATTTTTAATGGAAATTTTCTGATAAGGGAGGATACCTGCAGTTACACGATATCTACAGGCTGCAAGCAAAAGATAGACCAAACCACGTAAAAGTATGGAAAAATCTGATCTACCATCTAAGTCAAGAAAATATTGAGCAGAAGCTGGTGCCCTCTCATTCCAAATGTTGCCCTTCAGTGTTGGCGGTTCCAAGGGTACCAAGAGAGAATGGTCTCTTGTTAATGCTCTGTCCTGACAACAAACACCTACTGTATTATTGCTTCTTCCAGAGGCCCTGCTATGATACCTGAGACCCACACTGTCATTAAAGATATTTCCCAGTAGCTCATTAGACATGCTGAGCCCCTCATTTGCAATGTAGTTTTTCAGCAAATGGATTAAATCAAGCATAGTACAGAGAGACTTTTCAAACAAACAAATGTTTCTGTTTAAATTGTTAAGAAATGGAAAAACCTGGAATCGGTGCCCTTAACTCTAAATCATACTGCCCTTAAAAGCCTTTAGGGTGGCATATGCTCATTGAAGGGCACATTTCCTCATCATCTCATGAGGATCCAGTGATTACATTGGAATAGCAGATTTGATTAAAATAAATAGGTAAAAAGGTCAAACAGCCCCCTAATAAATAGCAGTTTTGAAATTATACTTGAAAATCCTCTTATGGGAACTGAAAATAGTTATTGTAGTGCTATTTGCTCAAAGAAAGTCTGAAATAGTAGCTCTTGGAAGAATGAACAATTTAGTTTCAACGGAATGTGAAAGTTTAAAACCCAGTTTTTGTCAGTTTAATCAGCTGCATTCCAGCAGGGCAACAGTAATAGGGTACAAAAAAGATGATAGTATGGAGGGGTATTCTGCTGGCTTCCTGCTTCTCTGGCATGAAGGCAGTTAAAAATAAAATTAAAATAAAATAAAATAAAATAGCAATCACATATACCTAAAGCCAAAGCCTGCTCATCTGCTCACCCTGCCGAGGAGTGATGTCTCTTATGCTCTTTCTTTGTTTCTTCTGTGGAGCAGGCACAGCCATCATAGTGAAAAATACCCACCTGTGGCAACATCTGGTGCACAAATTAACTGAGTATGGCTATGGTGCATTCTTCTCTTTGTCTCACTTCATATCACCTGCCTGTCCAGTACTCTTTATGGCTATGATGTCCTAATGTTTTTGCCCATATGTGTTTATAAATCATATCTAGCCCAATGTGTTTGTCTTTCTATCCCAATCAATTATATTTCAAACCATTCTTCTATTTACTTTCTGCTAAAATTTCTTCTTTCGTTTTTCATCTTTTATCAACAGTACTTGCCTAGTTAATAGTCAGACACAGCATCCTGCCGATACTTTGTTTTTGATCTCATCCTCCTCAGAGGATTAGGTTATCATCAAATCCCAAACTACTTTGTTTGAGGGGTTCTTAGAATTTGCTTCCTAATTGACATTCATGGGAATTGAACCCAAATAGAATTAAGTGCTCAGCACCTGTTTTGCTGAACATAAAGTAGACACAGGTATTTCTTGTTAGCTTAAATGCAGCTTTCATAATGCTTTCTGCAGCTTTGTCTTCAGAACAGAATTTGTTTACTGGCTTCGTTTGTCTCTTTTGTGCACCTCCTGATTTTTATTGCTTTGGTTAATCAGGTCTTTCTAATAGATATTCTCAGACAGCCTGCTTTTTTTTTTTTTTTTCCTCCTTCCTTACTGTAGTATCTGCATAGTGTTTTATTTAAAAACATGTGCATATGTGTTTGAAGTGTTTCTGTGATTCTAGTTTTATCATACTGGTGTCCTTTGGTAGTCTTTTGGAGAAAACAAACATTCTTCATGTGGCATTAGTTACATAGTGTTTTGTCCTGTTACTGTGCCTGATAATTAATAGTTTTATGATGAGTTCAGTAACATTATGGAAGACTGAAGGAACATTTGTCTTTTAGATAATATATCTCAAGTAACAGAAAAAAAAAAATCATTTTCTGATTTAATTTGTGAAAAATATTTACATTTGAATTTTGATTCCTAAGGATCTGTGGATCTGCGTTATCTGTGGATTAAATTTTATTCAGTGGATTTTGTAACACATTGGAAAGACCAATGTTCTTTTTGGTTTTCCTTCCATGTTCTCAGGACAGTGTATCTCATAATCTTAAAGATCAGAACTCCTGCTATCTAATTTTAGAGCTTTTTTGGTTTTGATGGAATGATCAATATTTGTGTATGTGAGTCAGTGCATGTTGTGGTTTTACTCATCAAGCAGCTAAGCACCACAAAGCTGTTTGCTCACTCCTCACCCCCTCAGTGGGACGGAGAGATAATCAGTTAAAAAAAAAAAAAAAAAAGTAAAACTCTTGTTTTGAGATAAAGAAAGTTTAATAGAACAGAAAAGGAAGGGAAAATAATGATAATAATTATGGTAAAGGAATATACCAAAAAAGTGATGCACAATGTAATTGCTCACACACACCCTGGCCAACCACCCAACCATCCCAGTTTTATTGTTCAGCATGGTGCCCTGTGGTATGGGACATACCTTTGCAGCCTGGGCCAGCTGTCCTGGCTGTGTCCCCTCCCAGCTCCTGGTGCACCCACAGCCTCTTCACTGGCAGGGCAGCACCAGGAGCTGAAAAGTCCTTGGCTCTGTGTAAGCACTGCTCTGCAACAACTAAAGTATCAGTGTGTTATCAGCATTATTTTCAACCTAAATCCGAAACACAGCACTGTACCAGCTACTAGGAAGAAAATTAACTCATCCCAGCCAAAACAAGGACAGTGCATCATAAACACTTAAGGGATTTCTCAAACTAATCAGACTTTACAATTCTTACTTCCAGGTAGAACTGAACTGTTGTAATGAATTTTGTAAATTTTATCCTACTTAAAAATAATGTATTACAAGAAATCCTCACAGCACTACCTGAAAGATAAACATGATTGTTTTAATTCATCAAAGCAACACGAGTTAAAACAGCTAGGCAATGCAGGTGCTTAGATTGTACTTTAAAAAAATGAGATGGAAATCCGTGAATGAGAAAATGATGTTTGGATCATGCAGTTAGATTTCCTGGGAGCATTTAAAGTCCACAGAGATTCCTGAAGTACTTGATTTCTGTTAAAAACTTAAGTCTCTATACGTGAATTAAAAAATAAATATTATCAAAGTATTTCATATATAACTGTGTTGCCACTAAAGACATTTTCAATATTTTGTTTAGAATAGTAAAATCTTGTTTTCTTAGCCATGTTCTTTCATAACTTAAATTTTTCACAGTATTGGATGTAGCCTTGCTTGAAGTAGAGGGAAATCCACAGTTTTGACAAGGGTTTTAATAGTGCCTACTAGCACAAACAGGGATTCGGCATGCTGGAGTATTTCATGCTGAATTTAGAAATAAATCCCCAAAAACTTGAACTCTCTGTATTTCTGTAAGAAAAATAAATAAATAGATAAATAAATAAATAAAAGGTTTTAATCTATATTTTCTTTTGAGGAATTTTGTAAGATGATATCTTCTGAAGTATGTATTCATTTTATTTTAATACTTTGTCCATGGAGTGCCATAGCTCCCCGAATCCTTTCCCTTATATGTTAAGGAAAGGAGGAAACTGAAGCTGATGCACATGCTTGAAGGGAAGGTGGAAATGTTCTTATGACACTTTTAATTCAGGGTGCACTTGAAAACCAACTGAAATTGCTTGCCAGCATATTCTTGACAGTGAGAATTATCCTTTGATAGCCAAACTGTGAGATGTCAGTATTTGCATGAAGAATGCAAAGAGGTTACTGCTGTAATAAATATTCTGTTTTTAAAGTATGAAAAACACAGTGTCATTCACAACTCTGCATATAGTTATTCAGAGGTGATACTGTAAACACTAACTGAAGTTCAATGGGCATTCTTCTTTTCTTCTAAAAACAATGTTCTTCCTACCTTTAGCTGAAGCAGTGTGAATGTTACATTGTGGTGTCAGGGCATGGCTGGCTATACAATTGAATCATTGTTGACAATGTCTTTAATTTTAATTTATTTATTTTTTCTCATTAACCCTAGCTAGAAAAACAATTGTGAAACGTTGACATAAGGGAGCAGGAAGAAAAAAAATCTAGAGATAAGTATCTGTCATGAATGCAGATAGTAGATATGCTAGGTTTGCTCAAAGGATTTCAGGGCTTAATTTTAAAATAAAGAGAATATGTTTGTTCTGCTACTAATGGCAGGAATGGCAGTTCCACACCTAATTCTCCTTGTGTTGAACAGTTTTGAGTCAGGTACCTGGCAATGTTTATTTAGAGGGAGTCGATCTGCGGGGCTAAATACAAACTTCTCATGAATCTTCCATCTCAGACTGGGTTACTGCTTACATTTTACCTAGTGATATTGCTTAATGTTATTATATTACTTGAACAATTACCAAAATTAAATTTGCGCACCTGATTCTGCACCTAGGTTAGTAGGATAGAGAAAGTGATGTTTCAGAGGTTATTCCAGCCCACTTTTTCATCATTCTCTAAGGAAAGGTATTTTCTTAAAGTATGATGACTTGATGAATGGCAGTAAATTGATCTGAATTACTTTTATACTTAAATAATCTAGTTTAAATTAGAGCATCTAGTCAAAACAATGAGAAAATATGTAGTGTTGTACAATTCAGAAATAATTTTGTAAATATTCTCCTTTCCTATATTTTGGAAAAGCAGAATTAACTACACAGTGACTACAGAAATGTCTCATTATTCGCTATGGTTTTCATCCTTATTCTGTAGAGGACTTTACACAGTTTCAAAGGAAGTGTCTGATATATGTCTTTAAAACCTAATTTTTATTTTTATTTTTCTTCTAGTGGTTGAGATCTTAATATATTTCTTCTTTCACTTTTATAGATTAAAAAAATCAACAGGAATTTTCCAGTAAACCAGCAGGTAAGAAAATTAAAATTTGGGGTGCTTTAATTCAAAATTTTCATTTCATCTGTATTTAATTCTGTAATAGCTGTGCATTATTTTAGCTCAAGTGTTTTTGGTAGAGAGTACCTTGCTGCCTCAGAATATATATTTTACATTTATTTATTTATTTTTCTAAAGTCAATATTAACTGGAATGTGTGGCCAAAGTCACATCATGCCTAATCTTTTCAAGTTGAAAAAAAAAAAAAGGTTTAATGAACATATATTTATACTATTTTTCTTCAGATTGCATCTTACCTATTTTATTATAGAAGCAGGAATAGGAGTCTTATGCTTAAGAGAGTTAGCATAAGACTTCATTATTATGAAGTCTCTTGTCTAAATGAAAACATAAAAATGAATATTTGTCCAATGTTATGGAGCAGGTAGTAGGAAAATTTGGGAAAAACTACATCACCTGATTGTCTCCAAGATCATCTGTTGGCAGTCTCATGTTACTGGAACGTACTGCAGTACCTTGAGAAAGGTTTTGTGTGACAAAGAGAAAGAGCTTTTTCTTTTGAGAAATCTGTTTGGTTTTGGTTTTGTTTTTAGCAGAAAAAAAAAAAAAAAAAAAGAAGTAAACCTACAGACAGCTCAAAGTTGAAAGACTGAAATACTGTTCTGAGGTTGTAGTTTCTAGAGATCATAGTAAGAATGAGCAACAGTCACATCTCCTTGATAAGATCAGTGTATATTTTGCAAAACCATATAAACAAACCACAGATAAAAAAATTCAAGTGAGCACACTGTAAAGTGATCAAAGACTCATTTGGAACATAGTCCCATACCACAGTAATGCCATGAAGTGTACTATGATATAGCAAATCAGCAGTTGAAAATGTGATTGTTTTATGGTGGGGTACTTATCACAAAGTACAAGTTTAGTAAATTAGACCAGTTGGTTAAGTTTATGTTTGTGTTGTGCGTCACAACTGTTGCATAATGGGTATTTCATTTTAAGAAACTTAAAATAATGGAAAATGGAGAACTCTGATTTATCGGGAGGAATAAATTGCTTCCATGTAGAAGAGAAATACGTACAGCACTGAGATGCAGGCTTGACTTCAAGACACATTTGAGGAATAAAAGTGCTTTTGCCTCTCTTACACCACATCTTCAGACAGTCAACATTATATCTGAGTTACGTCTCTGGTCCAACTTTATTAATATGGAATTTTGATAAGTCTAACTCACAAGGCAGGGGCAGGCATTATTATTTTATTTGCTTCTTTCTCCATAAATCATAACAAATTAATAATAATAGTAATAGCAAATATTTTTATGTATATATTATATGTATTTTTATGTATAAATAAAGTTAGAAGAAATTACATAATTACATAATAAACAATTAGGTATTTTTATTTGCTCTTGATTTTCAGTACTTCATCTGTACTACAATTACTTAGATTTTTAGAAAAAATTACCTCATCCTTGCCTCCTGGTGTCACCAAAGGGAAGTTTTCTGCTGCATTCAGAAATCAAAATTAACAATTGCATTTGGGCATTTTCAAAACAGTTTATGTAACATTGTCTGATGGCAGTGGCAAACAAGTGCTCCTATCTCAAAGGAAGGACAAAATTTATAGTAAACAAACAAACAAAAAAGCTTACATTTCACTGTTCTCATTTACTCTGAATTTATGTCCTTGCTTTTATTACTATAAAAAAGACAACAAGAATATAAATAACTGTTATAATGTTCGTCAAAGCTATCATTAATTCAGAGATATCTGTTGGTTTTGAACTCTTGACATATATGGTCAGTAAAGCATTCAATTCCTTTTCATTAGAATTCCAAAGGAAAGCAAAAATAACTTTCTTGGCTTGAGTAGCTTGTCGGTCATGTTATCTGCCAGGGCAGCATGTAATTAATGTGTTCTTCTCTCATCAGCATCAATCACTATCTTTGAAAGGAATTACTGTGGAGCATTTCAAGGAAGGCAGCCAAAGTATTAAACTGAAAAGACAAAGGCAGATCAGGATGTAAAGTCTCACTGTCCATCAAATACTAGAAAAGGAAAAGGCTTACTGACTGATCCATGGATATCTTGAAATTTTAGGGAACATTTGTTTCAAAAGCAGACTCCTTTACTCCTCTTTGGATTTACCCTAAGTAAAGATTTTTTTGTCTTTTTTTTTTTTTTTTTTTTTTAACAACTGTTTGAGGTAGAAAATAAATTAGGAGACACTTCTGAGAAGAGTCACAAAAGAGTACACAGATGTAAAGCTAATTTCTGTCTTCTGTTATGCAGCAGGCATTAATATGATATGCAGGAACTGAATGTTTCTTTGTTATGTTATCATATCATTTATTTGAATATTAAATTATCACCTTGAATATTATGATTATCTAGACATTTATTTTAATTAAATATTTTTTTCTAAGACTTTGAATAGCTATTTTTAACTTGTTTCTGCAAGCACATCATGAAATTGAACCCTGAAACTGGTCTGGTTTGAATTTTACTTCCATATTTTTCCTTACAATAAAGTATTATATAGTTTTAATAAAAATATGCATTTTATATGAAATTATTTTTATATCCATATTTTTAATCTAAGATAATTAGTCAAAGTTACAAGCATATTACCTTTCTTTTAGTACACCTAATGCATCTTGTTCAATAAAATGCAGTAATTAGACAAACTTTGACATAGTTTCTAAGCATCTATAATGAAACTAATAAAGCCGGTTTATTGAGAAACATCTGTTGACTACGTATTTTTAGAATTCTATATTTAATCAGTACAAGTGCAAAGGGATGGTTTGATCATGTGTCTTTTCATTTCTCCCTTACTAATAACATTTCTCCGGTATATTTTCAATTTCTTCACCGTACATCTTAAAAATTGATTCTTGGTAAATAAAAATAAATGTAATTATTTAACTTTTTCCTTCAAATATCCTCCTTTGCTAAATATTCAGCTACTAAGGGGAATAATATAGTTCCCACTTCTAGATATTACTATTATATAAAATACTTTTAAAGGTCTTGATTTTACACTTGCATCTATCTAGGCAATTTTTTCCATAGAGTTTTCCATCATATTTATAATTATATGTATATATATTTGAATTTTAATTAATTGTTAAAGATAAAAGGGGGAAGGCGGTTGTCAAATTAGGGCCAAGGAACTGATCCTATCAGAATTCCTTTGTAAATATAGTCATGATTTAGAGAAAAGATAGCACAGAGATCAATTGGTATTACATTGCAGAAAGAAGTGAACCTGCATGGGTGTGGAAGTTACTCTAACACTGACAATGTTATCTAAATGTCTCAGTGTTGGTAATAAAGTTAAAAAGAGAAGAGAAAAAGTGATTAATAAGGCTTGCTGGCCACACATAATGCAGCAGCTTTCAAAGTATGTTTTTCTGAGAAATGAGTGGAAAGATAAGATTTATTTATGGGAAATCAAAAGTTTAAAGATGATGAGCACTGACAAGAAAGTGATAAGTGCATGGACAGCATGAAGCATTTAGAAGTTCTGAGAATGGTGTTAATAAGTTTAATGGTGGTGGAAAGATTATGCACAAGATGATGGAAGAGTAACACAAAATGTTGTACAAGAATGTTGTGATAAAAGAGAGAAATAAACTTTCCCCTTGCCTGAGCTGATATTGGTGAAAAGAACACTTGAAGGTAGTAGAAAATTAAAAAATCAGCAACATTTTGGAATCAAATAGCGTTTCCTCCATGTATGAGCTACTTATAGAACCTAGATATAGAATATCTAATAGAATACTTGAAATTAATTGAGAAAAAAAAGCTTTTTTAATAATCTGACACTGAAAACAATGCACCTGGCAGGGAGTAATGCCAGACACAGGTACAGACCAGGAAAGAAGTGGCTGGCTCAGCAGAAAGGGACCTGGGGGTGCTGTTCAACAGCAGGCTCAACACAAGCCAGTAATGTGGCCTGGCAGCCAAGAGGGCAAACTGCATTTTGGGGTGCCTTAAACATGGCTTGCCAGTCAAAAGAGGTGATTCTTCCACTATATTTAGTGTTGGTGTGGCCTTACCTTGAATATTGTGTGCAGTTCTGGGCTCCACAATATTAAAAAGGATGCTAAGGTACTTAAAGCATCTAGAGGTAGGCAAAAAAGCTGGTAAAAGGGCTGGAAGATATGTCCTATGTTGAGAAGCTGGGGTTGCTTGGATTGTCCAGTTTGGAGAAAAGGAGGCCAAGAGGCAACTCCACTGCTCCCTGCAGCTTCTTGAGGAGGGGAAGCAGAGGGAGGTGGCGGCCTCTGCTCCCTGGGAATCAACGACAGGATGCTTGAGAATGACACAGAGCTGCACCAGGAGAGGGTCAGATAGCATGAGGAAAAATGTCTTTACCATGAAGGTGGTCAAGCACTGGGACAGGCTTTCTAGAGAGGTGGCTGATGCCTCATGCCTGTCAAGGTTCAAGAGGTGTTTGGATAATGCTCTCGTAAATACGCTTTAACTTGTGGTTAGTCCTGAAGAGGTCAGGCAGTTGGACTTGGATGATCTTTGTAGGTCCCTTCCAAATGAACTACTCTATTTTTCTATTTTTATTTAAAATTATGTATTTTCTATAAATAAAATTTCCATGATACCAAACAGAAAAGCATAAGGACCTCTGAGCAGAGAGGCATGATTTTCAGAGGCATGATATAACATCCAGAGGTTTCTTTATCTGATCAACCAAGATGGAACAGGAAATGTATCTTTCCTCTTCTTGGAGCTCATCACCACCATTACACTGAGTGCAGCAAATGTCAGCTCCTGTGAGAGCCATCATCAGGCAGGGGTGTTCTGAAAGACAGCATCAATTCCCCTACTAAGCCTTTCCAAACGGCGGGAAAATACACCCTACCTCAATAAAGCATGTAGTTCTCTACCTAATTTCTTTTCATTTCCCAGTCTTTACATTAGCCATGGTGAGTTTGTGAATGTTCTGATCTCAGATGAAAATGTACTTGGTAGCTTCTAGGAAAATCAGCATTAGGTAGCCTTTCTTACAAAATCTTCTGATTCTTCTTAGTGTAGGAAACCAAATGTATAGCCTCCAACTACTGGAGATTTTACTACACTTTATAACTCTCATTTACATATCACAATACATCTCTTTTAGATATGCAGTGCAATTCTGTTTTTAGAATTAAATCTTAATTCTTGCCTTGATTTCACCTCCTCCTGCACCCACATGTGGTTTATTAAATTCCAGTTGGGGAAATCTGAACTTTCTGATTCCACTTATTTCACTCAGCACGCTAGCAGTGCAAAGCAGATTTGGTACCTGGCAAAAACAGGGAACTAATTTTCCACTTTCCTGGATTCTGGTTATGTTCACATACTTGTTGACAAATGCAATAAATAGTCTCTTGCTTCTGTACTAGAGAGAAAAGAGTCAAGCCTCAAGGTTTGAAGATAATCAAAGAATCTGCACAAAATGGTTCTGTTCTGTGATATTACAAGTACATGATATTAGGAAATACCTGCAATTAATATAAATAGAATTTCTGTATTCTTTTATTTCTCATTATGTTTTTCATTATACTGTTGAAAGTATCGGTATGCTATCTCTTTCAAGATCTGAGCATTAACCTGACACAGTATCTGAATCTCTGTGTTTTTAGTAGGCTAATTTCCATAGCTGCTGGAAATTCCACCTGTGATTCAAACATACTGGTTAAACTGACAGCATTAACTACCAAAAAAATACCAGCTTCAGGGGGAAATAAAAGCATATAATTTTAATAAAAGGGTGTTTCATAGAATCCTGTTTTTGAAAATTAATCTACTTTTGCTCTATGTTAAACAAAGACAGCAAAAATGGTATAATGCTTAAGGAGGCATAGAAGCAGAGCAGATGTGTGCATCTTTGTGCAACCTCTAGCTTTCTCTTCTCAAGGTTACCAAATGCTGTAGGCATTACTTTCAAGAGAAGAGCAAAGAACAGTTTACTTCCCTGCATGCTGTCTAAAATGAATGGTTTATTTTCCAAGGAAGGACAAGTATCCTAATACTAGGAGTGCATTGGTATTCATTGTGTGTATGGCAATATATTCCACAGTGGAGAACACATATGTTATCAAAACAAGGAGAATACCTGCCCATCTCTCATTGGTTCAAAGGTTCAAAAAACTAATTTCTATGTTGTTTTTTTTTTGTTTTGTTTTTTGCTTTTTTTTTCTAATGCATCTGTTGATGTACTCTGATTCACATTATCACCACTGCTTTTCTCAGCCACAGAGATTGTTCTGCTCATTCTCACATTTCCCTCTTGGATCTGTAACATTAATTCTGTTATTCTACTTCAGCAGGGACTGCAGGCCACCTCCTGCCTCAGCCCAGTGCATTCATGCCATGAACATTTTATCTCAGCAGATCTGTGTCCAAATTCTCCCTTGCTACGCAAAGGGTAGTACTGTCACTGTAAGAAAGAAAGCAGTCCTTCCTTTCCTGAGACCGCACTGCAGTCCAGTCAGTCTCTCAACCCTGATAGAACAGTGTATTTAAAACTTCCTTTATCCATGCTGTATCTCATCTCTATTATGATGAATTCAGAAACTGTTACCCTCTATCTGTCATGAAGGATGACTTCACAGAAAAAGGATAATGTTGGAGAAAGATATAGTCCTTAAGTACGACACTATTTCTTTTCTATCCACAAACATCATAAGTATTTTTGAAAGATTTGTCTTGTCTACACAGAAGATGAGATTCTCGTTAAGTAGTCTTAACTATCATTTTTAAAAATAATCTTTCCCTCTAGAATTTTCCTATGTTTATGGGAAAATAACCGGTAGCTCTCCTTGGCAAAGTTAACAGTTTATAGTGAGAATTCATACAGCTTTAGTACTTCAAGATATTACTTTGGAACTAGTATCTTAGCCTATTTCTTACTTAGATTCTTATGTCTCTACAGCAGTGTTTCCAGCTCCACAACTGTATTTAATTCAGTTTTAAAACAGTATCATGACATAATTAACTGATGCCACACTAAGAAAAGAAACTGGATTATAACTGTGCATGTCACATTCTGCAGTACTCAGCTTTTATGAATCTCAGTGTTTCGTAGCATATTTATGTCCTCACTGATTTTCGTAAATACAGATAGGTATACCCATTTTCTCTTTTGATATCTCTTAATAAAAAGAAATACATGCAGTGTTATCAGATCAGCTATGTAATACCACCTTATATTCTGGCTTAATAAGCTACTGCTCAGCTTGATTAAAGTTAAGCAGTTAGAACAGTCTCGTTTAAAATCACTTCTAAAAATTCTGCTCACTGAGTTTGTTTAATAAAACCTAACATTTGAAAGCTTCATAAAGGAGAATACACACAAATGTCATGGTAGCTGGTTTGCCTGTCACTCAAGACAGTGTCCTTTGCTGCAGATGAGTTGCATCTTTATTTCACTTCAAAAGGCAAATGGCATTGCTCAGGAGGACTGATCAACAACAGAACAACATCTGTTCTGTTGATAAACATCTGTATGAAACATACTCCATATATTATTTTTTAATGTGGTGTAATGACCTCTGAGATGGTACTGCCATTGTATTACAATTTTTAAATTGGAATGATTAAACAGAATGTTCTACTGGAACGTGACATGCTATCAAAGAAAGCTATATCATTATTCTAATAGTACTTTAATGACAGTGGGTATGTTCTCTTTCATTGGTGTTTTGGTGGTGTGTGTTTTGTGTTTTTTTTTTTTTTTCTGAATGTTGTGTGACATTGGAATTAATTGTTTTACAGTATGCCATTACTGTAGTTCTTCAGTCTCCACTTTGCATCTCTTGACTGACAGTTAGTGAACTTTCACGTCCTATGGTACATCTGCTCTATCACAATCTGTTGTCACAGTGAGGACTTGATCAGGTTTATTTTGAAGGAAAATCTCGAAAATGAAGTTTCTATTGTTAAATGTTTATAGAAACACACAGGGGGAACTGAGTTCCTGCTGTTAAATTAAGCAGAAGTACACAATAGGGTGTAAATTATGCTGTGCTAATTTCCCACATTGAACTGTCAGCCCTTTATGGCACTTGGCATGGATTATTACTCCATAGCTTAAACCCGTGAAAGGCTTAAGTTGCTTGTTAATACTTATTGGGCTTTCTGTAAAGTGAAAGGAAATAGATATATAAAAATGTGTTTTGTTTGGTTGATAGGAAATAGTTACCACAGGGCAGTTTCTTTAATTGCGTTAGATGCTTTTGAGACATATTCTGTTATAAAAACTAATTCCTTTGGTCAGTAAAGGATTTTTCTTTCCTTTATATTGTAGTTCAGAGTAGCTGTTGGGCTTCTGGACATAAGCTCTAAAAGGACAATATGCACCATTGTTACAGAATTTTTAGGTTGAGGAAACCTACATGTTGACTTTTGAGAGGAAGGTCAGACTGCTTCTCAAAGATAGTGGGTTACCTGATGAGATAGATAATGTTCATGTTGTGAGTCACTTGATGAAGTTATTGGATAGTAGTGCTTATATCCTGGGGCTGCATAACCTATAGCTCATGAGATGATGGAAGTAATTTGAACACCTGCTGGAAATTCAGATGATAGAAAAGAGTGATAAGATCAAGTTCTTATTTAAATCTCAAACTACAAGTCTCAAGCTGTGTATCAAATTATTTCTGCATATCCAGCAAATTCACTTTTGCCTCAAGTATAGAATTCATCCTAATTTACTCTTACATATTTTTCTAATTTATTTTCTTTTTTTTTTTTTTCTAGTACAAACTCATTAGTTTGTTTTGTTTTGTTTGTTTGTTTGTTTTCTCTCTTATATTATTGTCACTCCCTGAAAAGTCTTTTCAGTAAGGGTAAATTTTGAATTTTGCCTGACCATATTTAATGACTATGTCCATGTTAGATCTGTGTTCAGATTTTAGTTAATACAGGGAAAACTGTACTGTATTCTCAAATATAGGCTTATATTGGACAGGAGAATTAGGGAAATCTAAATGCCTTACTCTGTTATAGACATTTAACATCTATGATGTAATAGACATGTCCTACAACTACACATTATGAAGCGGAATCCTAAATTGTAAAGGTAAATATTTATGGTCTAGTTCTGGAAGAAATGTTATTAGATATTGTACACATATTTAAATGACTTAGATATTGTAAATATTTAAGTGATTAATATCTAGCCTTTATTAATTAAGGGTAGATTAATAGAGATGACTGCAGAGTAGTAATGGGATACCCACCTATTATCTCTTTAGTTCACAGAGAACCATTGAGATAAAATCCAACCAGCAGGGGTGCAGAGCTGCCTCAGGATTCAAATATTTGAATGCTCCCACAAAGACTTTTTCTAAGAACTGAATGAGAGTTCCTGCTCTAAATAAGTAGATAGATAAATAGATAAATAAATACATGCATACACTTTAAAAAATATGTTTATGCCATATTATGCCATATATTATGCCATATGTTTTTGGGGGTGACAGTCATGGTTTAAAACAATTGAACCAAGTGGACAGCTCAACCTACTGCTTTCCAGATTAAGGAATTCTTACAGGATCAAATTGCCTTGTAAACTCCTTTCAGATATAGATTTGGGCCCTTTCTGATCTCACAGGTCTTGCATATCTTTCTGGATAACGTCAACAGGAGCCTCAAGTTTTAGCTGGATGTTTTAGTTCGGTGATGAAAGATACAGGTGTGATGCATTGACTTTGTGAGTGCTATGATTGCTAGGTTGCCATGAAAGGGTATGCCCTTTGGCTGCTACTTTTTGCAAGAATATAATCTTAACAACATTATTATTTTATTTTTTAATAAGCTTGATCCTGCTTGTACATATCCAGGGTTTTTGTCAATCAGACACCCGCCTAGCAGATTTATGCTAAGGATTCATTACTTCCTTGTTTGTCATTAACACAGAAGAATATTTTTAGTTTTGCTGAGAAGTATAACTGTGTACCTAGGGCAAAATTAGACAGTGAGAAACCACTCAATTTAAACATAAACTGAAGGTATTGCTTTTGTTGCATCGTTTTATTTCTATATTCTATTTACATGCATGATATACATTTAAATTCTGCTTTAAGTCTCTAAACTTATTTGTATCTGATTTTTGGCCACTGATGAAGACGGATCCATAAATTAAATAAGATTGTGAAAGGGATTCCTGCAATTTAAAATTAACAAAAGACAGGGTTTTCTTGGTGATGGATATTTATGATGTCTGAGACTGGCAACATAAGTACTAAATGTTAAATCAAGAAAGGACCTTTAAAATTCTAATAGAATATATATTTGCATATTTTTCTTGTATTTTATTGTTGGGTGGGACTTTTAGTCACTATCCAAACAGTCCACCAAAGCAAGAGGACAGAAAGTGACTTTAAGCATCCTTGTTTAGAAATAGGTGCCTCCAATGATGGGTATGGGCTGCACCTCTCTGCTGTCTTACAAGGTCCTGAAAGATGGTAACAAACTCAGAAACAATTAAAGTAACAAAAAGAGAGAAGTCAAGTCACTGTATCCATAAAAGATATAGGTCATGTTTTCTTTAAACCTATACTCAGAAATACTGGGTACAGGAAAACTCTTAACAAAGCTTAACAAAACTCTTAGAAAACATTCTCTAACCTCACCCTAAATCAAATATGGACTTAATATCTATGGCTTATCAGATACAAATTTGTTCTTTCTGACCATTTTGGAATTTTCATTGGAGGCTAAGGATAGAAAGAAAAACAGTGCAATCAGTTATTGTAGTGTCTCTTTTATTGCCTGAAGCAAGTTTAAATTTTCCCAAGAATAACATTAATTTTAGTAGATTAGAATGATGGTGATCAGTAAACCAATACAAGCATTACTCCTTGGGGAATTTTATCATCTAAATAAATTAATTGGACTCAATGAAGCATATACTTTCACTGTTGATCTTCTATTGAAGGAGCACATGGGACTCAAAAAGCTTAAAGAAAGCATTTCTAATTAAAGTTTATTTCAGGAGGAGAGGTGAATACACATTTCATTGTTTTTCATTCACCAGTTTTATCTCTACACAGATGATCTGTGTTTCCTTTCTTACCTTGTGATGGTATCATACCCTGTGAACGTAAAACTATTTAATCTCCTGAATTTCTAAGAATAGTGTATAAACAGAATTCTGTGGAACGTGGACAGTTATTGATCTTTCCTTTTCATTGCAATAATATTCCATGGTACCAGAGATACAGTTGCCACTTGAATTTCAGAAAAGAGCTGATGCATAAAATAGTGCAAAACAATTAATGGTGTTATTGATTTGGAATGCAGAAACATCCCTTAGAAATTCATGATATAAGAACATCTTTATTTTTTCTTTTAAACAGTTACATTACCTGGTAAGGAGACGCTGCTTAGCAAACAATACATAGCTGCTATATGTTTAGCATGTAAGAGAAGTTTTGATTTCAATTTTAAAATTTAAGGAAACAAACTTTATTAAGTCCGTATTATTTTATAACAGCAAATAGAAATTTACTAACAGCAAATATGCAGTTCTCAGGAGCTGATGATTGAAGGATATATTTGTTTATTTTAAACATTTTTCTTGTTGGAATATCTCAGTGTTCCTGTGTTTAGAACCAAAAAAAAAAAAAGTGCTTATTTCCTTAAAAAAAATATCATTATGAAAATCGTGCATATCTGGAGAGGCAAAAGTCCCTGAAGCAGTAGATAGGCAATGTTGAGGCCGGGAACCTTCACAAAGTCCCAGGCAGGTGTCTGGCTTCTTCCAATTCTCTGCTTAATGGCTCTGGTGGCGTGTGAGTTGCTGAGTTTCCAGAGAAACTATCCAGCTGACATTTTCAGTGTACCCCAAAATCCAGCAAGATCGTGACACAATTTGCAATTTCTATGCTGCTTTATTTCAAATATACAGTTGGAAGTCATGATGCTGTGGTGGTTTAACTCGGGTGGACGGCCAAGCTCCACCACAACTGCTCTCTCACTCCCCCTTCTCAAAGAGGAACGGGGAGAAAATATGATGAAAAAGGCTCAAGGGTTGAGCTAAGGATGGGGAGATCGCTGAACAATTATCGTGATGGGCAGAACAGACTCAGCATAGGGAGACAGTAAGATTTATTGCCTACTACTAACAAGCTAGAGAAGTAAGAAACAAAGGAAAGAAATCAAAAGCGCCTTCCCCCCATCTGCCCTCTTCCACCTCCTCCCCCCGAGCAGTGCAGGGGAACAGGGAATGGGGGTTATGGTCAGTCTATAGTGCTTCTCCACCACTCCTTCTTGGTCACTCTCGTCCCCTGTGCTGTGGGGTCCCTCCCACGGGTTGCGATCCTTCCTGAACTGATCCGGTGTGGGCTTCCCACAGGCAGCAGCTCTTCAAGAACTCCTCCAGATATGGGTCCATACCACGGGGTCCATCCCTCAGGAGCAAACTCCTCCAGCCTGGGTCCCCCACGGGCAGCAGCTCCTGCCAGGTCACCTGCTCCTGCATGGGCTCCTCTCCACGGGCTGCTGGAATCTGCTCCAGCAAGGGTCTTCCACAGGCCGGAGCCTCTCTCTGTGCAGGTCCTCCTGCTCCACCGTGGTCTCCTCCACAGGCTGCAGCATGGAACCCTGCTCCACTGTGGTACACATGGGCTGCAGGGGGACAGCCTGCTTCACCATGGTCCTCACCACAGGCCGCGGGGGACTTCTGCTCCAGCACCTGGAGTACCTCTCCCCCTCCTTCTTCACTGACCTTGGTGCCTGCAAGGCTGTTCTTCACTCCTCTCACTCTCCCAGCTGCTGTGTAGCAGTGTTTTATGTTTGTTTTTTTGTTTTCTCCCTTGTCTCAAATATGCTCTCACAGAGGCACAAAGCAACATCACTTCTTGGCTCAGCTCTGGTCAGCAGTGGGGCACTTACCTAACATGGGGCAACTTCTAGATCCTTCTCACAGAAGCCACCCCTATGGCCCCTGCTACCAAAACCTTGCCATGTAAACCCACTACAGCTGCTTCCCATTATTGTTTTAACAGCCTACTGTTTATGGTACTTACTAAGCAGAAGCACTAGTTACTCATCACTCCAACCTATTGCTCCCACAAGCCTGCCCTATTGTTAGTGGTGAGATAGTATCTCAGCCTCTCCCTCTCCTACCCCTCCTGTTCAAGCTAGTCTGCCATTCACAACCAACCCAAGACAGTGGGAGAAGAGAGCATGCAAAAAGGAACTGGACCCCTGAGAGGATGCAAAAAGGTCATGAAGTAGACATACCCTCTGTGAGAGAAGAGACTTTTGGCTACGTATTAATTAAAAGTTTACATCTATCGTTTGATAAAGTTCATGGAGGTCGCTGTCCACTCTTCACAAGGCCTTGAAATATTTCATCAGGATCTCTTCTGCAGCCACAAAGATGGCTGCCATTGCTGATTTTTCACGTTGTCCCCCGTGGGGGAAGGAGCCTGCCTGTCCCACTGCAGAGCTCCGTGGATACAGCGCCTGTGTGTGACACTGAAGTTAGAGCTTCATTCAGGACTCAAACAACTGTTTTAACTTTGTGGCAGTAACAGCCTTTGTGGGGTGTGTTCCTCTATGTTGTTCATAATGGCGGAACGCTTGCATTAAAAATTTAACTGAGTGGAATTAAGAGAAAGCTGATATTATTGCAAATAATTGTTAGCCAGTAGTACCTAAGACTGAGCTTTTCTAACAAAGCAACAATATTCAAGGAAATACTTAGAGATATCAGAGGTAAAATGAGCTATTGAAAGGTATCACCCCTTTGTCAAAAAATAATTAAGTGCAACAAGAGTTCAATAAATGTTGTGAGCTACACTCCTAATTCACTGCCAGAAGCCATGGGCATATAGCCTATGGAAGATCCTTCAGGATAGCCTAGGTTCACTTTAAACACAAAAGCACCAAATTAAAACAAGCTTTATTCTAACAAAATAAGAAAAAAAATAGATTTTTGATAAAAATTAAGTTATGAAGAGAAGCATGAAAACCGTATTATGTAAAATCTATTGAATATCATGTTCTTGATCTAATCATCCCCTAAGGTTTTCCTCAGCTCCCAGAGGAGGGATTTTAAAAGAAATTTCCCTCTACCTTGCTGTCTTTCAAAGTGGGAGTGCATTCTGGTTCTCTTTCTCAATCCAGTTGTACCTGGATATACATACATTAATATACATTAATATTTTAAAGTACTCCAGAACAGCCCCACTTCTATTTCTTTCTTAGTAATAATTTAGGAAGATTTTTATTTAAGAGTGTGTAAGAATGCAAGTTATAAATCATTACTTTAGTCCTTTACGTGCCAACTTTTCCAGTCTGGTTGGAAAGTCAATAAAGTTACAATTACTTCCTACCTTTCTTTTGTATATGGCATTATTAAACTTTTCTGAGGTTCACAATACCTTATAAGTTAGAAGGATGAGGCTATATACTTTACATGGTTGGTTTCTACAGAGACTGTATGTAGTATGCAGTTACATATGGATACACATATGTGAGCACTGTGATATTTATCAACTCTGTTTTCATCTGAATTACAAATGTCTCTTTCCCTTTCTCCTCATCTCATCAGGAACGTTCAAAAAACATAGCCATTTTGCAGTGTTAACAACTGAGAAGGGATCATAAAATTCATCTTTCATGTCTTGATATCTGCTTATGAACAAAAATAGAATCCTGCTGTCTCCACTCACAAGGCTGCCTTACTTGAAAGCAGACTATACTAAAAATTCCTTCTCAAAATGCATTTTTAGGTTGAAAGTCTGTAGTGAGAGGTTTGATACACTGCCCCATTGAAAATGAAGGTTGATGTAAAATGGGTAGGTTTAGAGAATCCAGGACTGCTACAAATGGATTATCGAATGTGAACTACTACATTTTCTGTGGCACCCTTTATACCACTGAAGAATAGCTCAGTATTGTAATAAAAGTAACACTGAAGATCGTTTGCTAAGAATACTAAGTCATCAGTACCCTTAAACAGATCCCAAGACTGATGACCCATCAAAGACTCATAGAATCATAGAATAACTTAAATTGGATGAGTTATTGTAGGTCATCTGCTCAGAAACCCTGAGACCCTACTCAAAGCATGGTCAATATAAATCATGTTACTCAGGAATTTGCTCAGTCATGTTCTGGGTATCTTTAAGAATGGAGAGTTCATAACATTTCTCACCAAGAGAAATAATTCAAACTTTTCTGTAGTTTTAATACCAAAAGGCATCCAAGCTACTTCGATATATAGTTTCTTTGCCATAATGCCACAAGGTGGACATACACAATAAATGCCTTTCTGTAGACCTAGCAAAGTACATACTGTGGTTTTCGTTTGCAGGCTATTTATTTGTTTTTATAAAAATGGATTCATTTATTTTTCAGGCTGCTGTAGTTGAAGGTCCAGACTCTAAAAATAGTTGAAAGAAAAAAAAGCAGTGACCCATAATGTTGTCTCTATTAAGTGGTAAGGGAAGATGAATACTCTGGGACCAAGTTGTTAAAACGCTGCAAGTTTTATCCATTCAACTGTATTTTTTTAACTTTTAAAGTTGTCTTCATCAGTCATTCAAAATCCGTTAAAATTTCTTTTTAAAGCCACAAAATTGAAAAACCTTTAGCTTTGAAGATACTTCAATAGATGCTATGTGTCTAAGAAGTATGAAATAACAATAACTGAAAGCCATTTCCTGATATTGTTCAGCTTGTTAGATGGACATGCGCTATCGTTTGAAACAAAGAAGACAAAGAAGAAAGTTCAAACTAGATGTTTCTGTAGGAAAAAAACAAACAAACAAACAAACAAAAAAAAACAGACATTTCAGAGGAAATATTTTTGTTTCAGTTAGTGATTTTTTTTATATGTGACAAAATTGGGTGATTGTCTGGAATTTTTACTTTAAAACAGTTTTTCAGGCTAATGATTAACAGAACAAAACATGCAAAAAAAATCAATCCCTTCTATTGGTCTTATGGAGTTAGCAGAAAGTAACCAAGATGCTCAGAAAAGTAACCCGCTTTCAGAATTTTGTGTTCTTTTCCTCCTATTTTTGATTATTTATTTATATATAAATATGTATCTTTAACTTAAAGGAAGAATATTGTCTGATGTTTCTCTAAGGAAGGAAACACAATGTTATCCTTATAGGCAAAATTTATGGATTTGGTTACAATTTCTCATTACATGGTAAGAATTGAAATATAAACTGAAGTTTTACTGCATTGCTCATTTTTTTACATATCAAGACAAATATATTTTTCTATTTGGAAATTAAGGTTAATTAGTTTGATTGCTTAATGATCTTAAAAACTGTGAATTCATTAGACAAAAGTTTATTTGTTATAGTTAATGAATGATAAAATTACATTAGGGAGTGATTCATTATTGCTTTGAACATTAACTTTTTATATTGCCCTTTTATTTTGCATGTTATTAACTGGCATCAGTAAAGTTGGCCCACCAAATGTTCTCTGTGGAAGCACCAAACACTTATTCTCTGGAGATTTGCACATTCTATAGAAGATCTATGTGGCTTTCAGTTGTTTCTGAATAATCCAGTTATAGATAAAACTCCTTTATTAGCAAACTCCCTTCTTTTAGTAAAATTTGCTGCTGTGCACTGATTGACGGTTGCTGGAGAAGAAGCCCAGAAAGTTTAATAAGAGAATTAAATAACTAGCTTTGCTTAAAAGAAATATCTGTACCCACTAATAGCTGTAGAGAAATGCTGACTACCCCGCAATGTCACGTATGATTTGCTATCATGTTTCTGATTGCAGTAGTATTTAATCTTTGAAAGATTATAAATATTATTATTTGAATTGGTTTTAATAATTACTTCATTATGTACATTTCTGAGCATGGGAATATTGGTTTAAAATAGTGTCTTGTCTTGTTATAATAATAGAGTCCTTCCATAGATGCAGTCAAGTCTGAAAAAATTATCAACTTTCCTTGAACCTTTATTTTTTTTCGTAATAAATAAATTCAACTAACCATGACCTGACCTTTCACAGACCTTCTTTCTCACAGCTTCATAAAGCAAAATCACAGTGCTGTTAAGGACAACAAACTAATTAAAAAAAAAAAAAAAAAAAAAAAAACCTGTCACTGCTTCTACTTCTTCAGTCACACTCTTCATTCAAAATGTAGAAAACTTATTTGTACATTTGAAAATGAAATATCACCTCTTGATGACTTTTTCTTCTTTCATTTACATGCATCGACTTCTTATTCAAAAATGAATGAGTGAATGAATGAAAGGCAGTGTAATTCTAGTCTAAATTTATTCAATTGTTTTTGGAGATTATATTCTATATTTATTATTCTAGGAGTATTGATAGTAATTGTGCTCCCTGAGAGCCCTTAAAAACAGTTTAAGCTTACAGAAGTCTTTTTCTTCTGGTGATCAGATAAAACAGAAAATAATGCTTCCTCAGTATAAACATCAAAAGACATTTTTCAAACATAGTAGCTCTTTTACTCAGTTTGTATATATTGTCATTTAAATGACTAAGAATGTAAATTAAATTTTGGCTCCCTAATAATCTTCACCCAATGAGTAACATTTTTCCATGGAATTTTGATTTTGCTTTCATCAGAGGATGAAGCACTTAAGCATTTTATTTTAAGCCTAAACAGTTATGTATACTTACAAATGTCTGCACTGCTGTTTTCATAAATGGTTCAGAATTTTATCCCACAAAGGTATAAAATATTTGTTAGTTAGGTCTTGTGAAGTCATTGTTACCAAAAAATGGGACATTGGAAAAATATTACCCCTTACCACGTATTTTCTATAGACCTAAACATTTGGGGTTCTCCCGTATTTATTGTTATTTTCTCCTTTGCATCTTGGATAGAGCTCAGTAAGCAGGCTTTCAGGATGTGAGCAAAGCAGCTGCACAGGTAGGATGATCTCACAGAGACAGCCAGATAGCCTAAATTCCACCAGTCCTGTCCAAGTTCTGCTTACCAGTCCTTGTCAGAGAAACAGAAAATGGAAATCAAAACAATATCTGGAACCGGGCATTGAAATCTAATTGAAAACTACTCATGAGGTGAGTTAAGAAGTATAATAAATCTTTTCATAAGTGATTCACTTGCACTTGTACCTGAGAAAGATGAATGTGTCACTGCTATTTGCTTGTTGGCACCATGAGAAAGTCTGAAAGACACTGTCTAGTGACTTGTAATGTTCAGATTTTTTGTTCATTCAGCATGTTTCAGTAGTCTACCCTGACATGACAAAAATGAATGTGATCCATTTTACATGAGAAAGGAGAGGACACACCCTCCACCTGGATTGAAATATTTGTTTATTTTATCATTTATATTTTAGAGCCTCAAAAATTTGTTACATGTATACTGTGTACATTGAGGAGCGGAAAAAAAAAAAACACCGCATTAATCAAAATGTAAGTCCTAAATATAGTCAGACTAGTGGGCTTTAGAATAGATGATGTTTACTTTCTTGCCACCTGAGTGTTAAGCTTTATGTTTTGAATTCAGTCACCCTGGATTAAAATTTATACATTTTATATTTACTTTATATTTTTGCCTGTTTTTAAGTTCAATAAGTGAAAATGAAAGGGCAGACATTCAAATAACACCATGTATAAAAGGTGTTTTTCTCAGCTTAAAAAAAAATAAAAATAAGAATCCTACTGGTAGCAGGGTGGAGAATGATGACAGTGTCACAGTGTCATAGTAGTTTTTTAGCCGTTGCGTGAGATCTTCTCACTATTAAAGAATTTGCTTAGAGCTGCTCTGTTGAGAGTGTCAGAGAAGGCCTGAAGCTTTTCAAGTGGCCGGTAAAGTGTCTGTGATGGCAGTGGGACCAACACTCCTAGGTGATAAACCTGGCAGCCAAGTGCACCTGCTCAGCAATGTGTTAAATTTGTGTTAAATTGCTCTGAAGATGAGCGATGTGATGGCTAAACAAGGGAAGTCTCTACAAGAAGAAATGAGGTGCTTTGAAGAAAATAAATAAATAAATAAATAAAATAGTATCTAATTCATGCTATTTACACAAAAATCTATCTTTATATAAAGAGCTGCATAAGGTCTTTCTTGGAAAAAGTCTTCAGCAAAAGAAAAGCCATACTTCTGAAATGCTAGTAAACCCTATGAAGTAACAAATTCAAACTGTAATGAATTTAAAATCCAGGTAATTGTTAATTGGCTTGAATAATTCAAGGAAGGAAAAAAAAAAGACATTATTGTTGACATTTTGACAAAGACACACAGTTGCCCAATTAATGTTTACATTGACTTTATCATTAGAAGAATTTATTTCAATAAGCAGATAGTCTTAAATAAGAAAAATGTGTGTAGCTATTAACATGTATCGGTGGATAGATGGATGAGATAACAGTTACTGTGGATTAATAGATTATGACATGAAGGAGATTATAAGGAACCTAGAAAACCAAATTACAGATCTTTACCGCTTCAGAAAGCTGTCCTGTTTCCATGTGTAGCTGTTACTTTTCAAATCTGTGAATGGGGTTGTTAATATTGGATAGATATCTGCAGAGTTCCTTTTAGAGTGTTATTCTGTGCAGCATTTGCCTTGGAAATAACAAATTCCAGTCTAGTTCTGTTATCCTAAACAACTGTCTTCACTTTGATTATAATCTTTTACGTTTAAAAGGCAAATATGCTATATGTTTTCAGTATTTTATTATCAGTTTTCCATTAGATGGAGTATAAAGCATAAAATAATCTTCCATAACTAAGAAATATTTTCAGATTTCTCTGGTACTCTATTTTAAAACCCCTAAATATTTCCTTGAATTTGTGTAATGATTTAAAAAACAGAATAAGAGAAAACCAAAGAAATTTAACCCTGGTCTGGTAAGAAAATGAAGACCTAAGTTATTTACTGGAAGGAAATTAAATTATATGGTAGAATAGAATGTAAACTGGATGGTACAATACATTTTATAATCTTATAATTTTATAATCTTATAATTTTATAATCTCACATGGAATAATGAATGAACATGAAATAATCTTTTATTACATAGATATTTAAGGTATGAAGGTGATCTTTCTCAGTTGTAAAACACATAAGATGGAAAGGAGATTTAACAGAGAAGTACTGAAAGGAAAAATATTTTGCAAGCAATTATTTTACATTTTTATGCATTGCTAATTTTTCTTATTCTAGAGAATCAAAGAATGGTTGAGTTTGAAGGGAGGGGACCTCTAGAAGTCATCTGGTCCAACCCCTTGCTTAAGCAAAGTCAACATACAGGAGGTTGCCCAGGGCCATGTCTATTTGCAACTAAAACAAAAAATAGTTAATTTCTAACTGTTGATTATTAATGAGATTTATCTGCCACTAAACGTAAGGATGCCAATGATACTTTAAATTAATTTAAATCTAATCTGAATCATATGTAAATTATTTTTTCATTGCCACTTGTCTTCTTTTTACTTGACATGTTTAATATGCATGCTGCTTTATTTTAAAGGACTTTTTGAAGAAGATAGAAAATAATTAAGAGGAATTTAAAAAAAAAAAAAAAAAGTATTTTTTGAAAGATCACCAGGCTCTTCACAACCTAAAAAATAGCATAGGAGATATTTTAGCTATATTTACAGTTGAACTTTTTTTTTTTTTTTTTTTTTTTTTGTCATTCATTCAAACTACCTACCATTAATTCTTCTGTTACTTTTGAAAGAATGTCTTAGGTCTTTTCAATGTAGGACTCTTTTTGCCAATGACTGCATTAGTTTCACACTTTTATTTCCATTTTAATGTGCTTTTCTTTTTTTGTTTTGTTTTGTTTTGTTTTCTGCTAAAAATTGTCTATAATTAATTTTGAGGCTATCATACAGGGACAAGATTATTAAAATCGGAGTAGAAGGAATTATCTGAGTTGCTCATCCCTCATCATATTTTTCCCTGTGTTATCTGACATTAGTCTTCTGACTCCATGTTTATCCTGTTGCCCTACAGCACTGTTTCACGTAATATGAGTATGAATATGAGAATTCCAAGATAAAAAGCTGTCAGTACATCTATTCTGATCTTTAAATGTCCTCTCTCATTTAAAATCACATAAATTTTACCTTTCATTTTGAGGAAAAAAAAAAAAAGTATTTTCTTTTTACCATTCTTTCTAAAATATAATAAAATTTGTGTTAAAACTCTAGAGAAATCTCTGAAAATAGAAAAGATTTTTGTTAAGGGTATTTAAGACATTTTAGCAATATTTTCAACTGATATGGAGGAGAGCAACTTGTGGATTATTTTATTTCTGGACTGGGGTGTCTGTGTGATGGAAATACATACTAAATTAGGAGACTATGGATTTTTGACTGAAGAGAGTGTCTTGTTTTATTTATGATATAGAAATAGATTATTTCAACTGTACATGATTTAGCTCATAAACTATAATAACTTACTGAATCTTTGTTACTGAACTAGCAGCCTCTACATTAACTAATTTACATCACCATTTGATTTTGAGAAATGAGCTGCTGCAGGTAAATTAGAAACTACCAGGACTGAAAAAAAAAAAAACATCTTTTAAGTGGAATGTTATCACAAATAAAACTTGTTGGGTCTGTTGATTTCTCCTCCACAGTTTCATTGATAATGATTAGCAGTTAGCACAGACTCAAAGAAACATTTCTATGATTAAAAAACTAGCCTCATTTTTAAATACGTAAATGGGCATTCTGTCTATTCACATGCGTCATGTATCCATGGTTATAAACATTTATTTTTAGACAGAATCTCAACAAATTCAACTTCACAAGTCAAATTTCATCCATGGTTTCAATATATGAGCCATGAGTTTGAAAAGTTCAGATCCCTTTCCAAGTAAGTAATTTTATTGAGGTTGTTAATAGTCAAAGTTTTTTTGGAAGGCAAAATATTTATCAGTAACATAAATGTCTCAAGAATGTAGTCTCTATTTTATCTCAGTTATCAACAGTTTCTCATCTTGACTATGTAAAAACTAGCATATTTTATTTAACTTCTATCTAAATTTAGACCATTTTAGGAGCATGCAATTGAAATAGTTATCAAGTTTTTATTCTGTTTTGTCCTGTTTTCCAGAATCTAATTCATATTATTTTAATCCACACATGAATATACACATGCATTCAAACCACTTTGTTTCTAATTACAATCATACTGCCTTTGCTTAACAGTTCTGCTTTATGTTTATTAGTTAATTAGGTATTTTGTCTGAAGGAAAAATGCATTTTGTTAATAAAACCTTAGTGCAGCAGATTGTCTGAAAAAAACAATCTATTTTCTCCTCATGATCTACAGAAGCAAGAGAGCAATATCAAATGGAGAAATTGCCTTAAATTTAATGGCTGCTTTAGTATTAAGGCAATCAAATGTGAAATACTAACGCATCTGCACAGCATGAATGACTGTGCCTTGTTGTTCTGATGAATAGGAGAAGTAGAAGCTTTCAAAAATGAAGTATCATCAGGCAAGAAGATATCTTACTGTGTCCAATTTTAAAGAAACAAATCAAAGATGGCACAGAATCAATTCATATAAAATAATTTCAAAGCATAGATGTCCTAATTCCTAGAAATTAGAGACCATTCATTCTCTTTCAATTACAAAAGGAAAATGTATCAAACTTCTGTAAATAGTAGTACAATTTTCATATTAAATTGACTCCTGTATGTTCCTCCTGTCAGTCACTAAGCTCTACATATTAATACCAAGTCAGAAGGATTGGTCTCTGTATGTTTCTTGCATTGATTAACACACAAAACAGCAAAAATAAGGGAAATCTGAATAAACATTGAACTGAAATAATTTAAATCTTCTCTTATTGTATCTGTCAGGTTGTCTTTCTGATTATTTTTTTCATTTAGGAATTAATAAGATTTCAGATGTGGGGTTTTTGTAATTGCGTGGCAATGTAGTGTTGAGCACTCTGTTTAATTCTTGAGTATTGAGGCATGGCTGTCTTCTTTTTTGAGTCTTGCTAGCTTTTTTGGTCACTGAACCAGCAGATACTTAAACAAATGTTAGGCATTGAACCCAAGATTATATTACAATATTAATGTTTGCTATTAGCAATTGAATGAAATGTTTAGGCTTTACTGTAACTCTTAGAAGAATGGACCTGCTCCCTGTTTGTCTACAGACCAGAAAATACTTACAAAACTCTGATAGAGAGCAGTAGTGCAGGCTTTGTACACGGGGATTTGAAAAAGCCATTAATTTCCAATATGCAATAACATCCAAAGAAAAAAGAAAAATCCATTTTAATGTATATTCCATGCAAAATTACTGATGAAGAACCTCTTCTCAATAGCAATGAAATAAACTTGTATAAATTGCTTTTTAAAAAGTATGCAACATACAAGATCTCCTTACCAAAAAAAAACCATAATATATTCATTTAAGTACATGTATACTATTGGTAAGCCTACTAACTAATTGACTGTTAATACAATTGTAGTTATTTTTCCTAAACTGGTTTCCTTACATTTTCATTATGGAACACACAGAATATCAGGTCATTTAAGACAAAGAATGCTCCATATGTAATTAATGTAGAAATAAATTTCACAAAGAGGTTTAAAAGTAGATCTATTCTATTAGCAGCAATGTATGAAATATGAGTTCACCTTTTTTCTATAAAAGGAATGTACAGATGGCACACTGCAAGTTGTTTGTTATTATTCAGTAGCATGCTTATAAATCAGAATCTCTATGACGTGTCTACTCTCTGTTCAGATGTTCTCCAGAACCTGGCATAATAATTACTCATACTATGTTTTACTACTACATACTACCTTAAGGATTTGATAGTAAGTTGCTCAAACTTAATAGGTGGATAGGTATGGAATTAGATCTTAAAATGGGTTTGAATAAATCCTAGTTTGTACATCTGTTTCTGAAGAACTGCAAGTAGTGACAACAGCTAACAGTATTCTGACTGCTTTTTAGCACCATTCAAAACTGAATGCCTGAAAACACTAATTCACTATGCTGAAGCAAAAGGGGTTCAATACTCCAACATAACTAAATTCTGAACGTGTTCAATCAGTACAATGTTCAAAATATGTGCTCCAGAATGTTTGTTTTATCAATCTAAGATAAAATAAGATCCCATGTATCTATCTGTCTGTCTTGTATCTGAAAGCTTTTAACAGTTTCTTGATTTTGCATTCCTGCATAGTGGTTCCTTACACTTCACTTGCATTAAATTCCTCTGATGTGATTTGTCAGCAAGTATTTAGAATTACTTCAGAGAGCTCTTAATGAGATAATAGAGACAACAGACATCTGCTAGGTATGTGGCTTAGCTGTTTTGTTGTTGCTAGCGCAATAAATAATTCTGAAGTATTTTGATGTAACAGGCTTTCTTTATATAATCATGTGACGTAAGTGAACTGCCAATATACCACATTGTGGCAGTAGTTCAAGGTTTGTAAGATCTGACAGACATCAGTTTACTTGCTTGAAATATTTGCAATTGATTTGAAGAAAATGTCTGAGGAATTTGTCAACACTATTGATTTTTCTGTCAGATAGTCTACATGGGCTGGACGGAAGAACGGGAACAAGACTCCCTTCAGGATCGAATGTACACACCAAAGTTTCTAGCACTGAGGGGATCTTCTCTGTATAAATTTATGGCACCTCCAGTAAGTATATTTCTCATGCCGAGTGGGCATAAATGTCATTAAATAAAATAGTTTCATGTAACATCTGCAATGCTTTCATATTCAGATTTTCACTCATGGACCTAATGGCATTGCAGCACTTCCAGCACTGAAGAGTTCCAGGGGATGTGGTATAAAAGTGACAGAAAATAACTGTTCATTAGATGACTGTGCAGCTAACAAGCACTTCTTTCCCCCTACTTAGCTGAGCACTTAGAAAAATACAATAGAGATCTATTCATGCTAAAAAGGGGCTTTTCATTTCCCTTTGGCAGGCAGAACAAGCCTGAAGCAAGTTAGTAACATTTAAACTAAACTATAATTCTAAAGACAAACTGCTGAGATTTTTGGTAATACCAAAGCTTTTTGCATGATCTGGAAATGGCAAGGCTTGCAAAACATCATTTATCCTGAATATAACTTTTTTGCAGCATTGCAGCACCAAAAGGAAAGTAGAGAAGTAAATGAACCAGTTTACATTAAATATATTAATTGAAATCTGACTGAGAACATGGGCAAAATTTTAGCTACTGCCTCATACTCAGCAATTTCATTTCACAGTTTTATGGTACATCTAAGCCTCAGTAAATATAAATATCCTCTAGCTAAATTTTAAGCCAGTAGCTAATGAGTCACTAGCAGTACCATATTGGCGATGGGGAGAGTAGTGTGAATTCATTTCTTTGTATTGGGTGACTTTTCTGTCTGCTGCTAAAGCCTGTGTTGTCCATATCCAGATTGTAAATCCTTCTGTCTGAAGTAGTTCAAAGGTAGCTTACAAGTCTTCATACCATTCTTCAGTCACTATTCCTATTTGTTTAGAAGGCATTTAAAAACATAGTAAAGACATGAAAAATGAAAGTAAATATGAAAGGAAAATTTAATGTATTCAGTGTTGGTGGCTCCCATCGGTTCACTAGTATGGGAGTTTGTCTCTCCCTTCACTAGCACAGGGAGTTTGGCTCTTGGTGGTGGATATTTTTCAGGATCAGATTAAAATGACAGATTATTCCATTAATCACCTTACTTCAAAAGCAGCCTTCCTGTCTTTGGTACATCTACCTCAGCATTTGCTGCCTGTCAAGTAAAAAGCCCTCCCTTCTAGACACAATGCTGAATACTCCTGTTGAATACAAAAGAAGATTATTTTTTTGTAAGCACTGTGGAAGAAACTACAAGCCTCTTTACTGAGAATTTATATTATTACATTATTATATTATTTCTAGTATTATCTTACATCATTTCTATTATTTGTTTCCTGATGCAATGTGTTGCTGGTGGGTAAATGGGTAACGATTATAAATTATATATTTATAATAGGTCTGTGAACCATTCTGGCAATCTGCTGCTTTATGAGACAAAACACTGATCCTCGAAGAATATATAGGTCTTGTTTCAGATGAGCTGCAAGCACAACATTGTTGTTGTTGTTGTTGTTGTTGTTGTTATTATTATTATTTACTTTTTATTTTAACCAGATTCTGGTTCTTATTCTAAAATAGGAAGACACTTCAAACAGAGAGAAAATTATTTTATCTTCATGGAGTATGAGGGAAAAATAATGACAAATACACTCTTTAAAGGACAAACTGAGGAAGGGTTCATATAGAGGTACCTTAAAAGCACATGTATGTAATGCCCACTTACATGACCAGCAAAATGTTCTTCTCAGTTAATGCAGCAGGCCTTTTAAAATGACTTTCTACATGCAAACATTTACACATAGTTATGTTTGTTATTCTTCAGGTGTATGTGTTCATTTCTTCTAGGGATTACAAAAGATTAAGAACAAACTTTCAATGCTTCAGTTTCAGAGCTTCTAATTATGGAATGCATAAAGTGTTATTATAAGAAGAAAAACACTTTTAATTATATTTGCAATATAAGCTCCTTGGATTAAGCTGTTTCTGAACAGAGATGTGCCAACTTTTTAACCAGAAAATCAAATTAAACTATATCCCTGGTCTCTGCCAAAGTGTAACACATTAGGGAGGCATGTGTTTAAACAGTATATATCAGCAGCCTCCCCCTGCTTTTTTTAAATGTATTTGATCAATGATACTTCTACTTTCCATGTTCAGATACATGAGCAATTCTAATGTATTTTATTATTTTATTTGCATTTTAAACCTTTTATAGAAATTACTTTTTTTTTTTTTTTTTTTTTTTTTCCTGACATTTCTTAGTACATTTTCTCCTTTGAGTGTGTTGAGTCTGAGGGGTTTCATTTCTTTGGAAATTACTTCAGTTATGAAAAACCTGCTTTTCTCTTGCTATTCAAGCTTCTGAATTAAGAAAAAAAAAAGTGAACAAGGCAAACAATGTATGAATATTATATGTTTCTTATGTCTACAGTTGCTTTTGCTTTGCACATATCTTTATGTAGGAGTTTTGTTCTGACCTCAGAAGTCCCCTTAAAAATGCAAATGCAGGAAATGCAGGAAAGACTACTGAAGAAAGGGGAGTTCAGTGAGCTTTTAAGCAAAGCTTCAAGTGTCTCTGTGCTTCAGCAGGAATTGGAGTTACTTTTGTGATGGGGCAATATGACATCAGCATGTACAGCTGGTGCTTTGGGCTCAGTGGAGCAAGACTCATCTCCCCATTCCTCTGATCATGGTGAAAAAAGTTAATTTCATTTTCTGTCCATGGTAGAAACAGATTTTTTTTTGACAAAAATATTTTACATCTTTTGTCTAAATAGCTTCTTCATTCATAAAGATTGTATATTTCCAGTATTTCTTCACTTCCTCACTCTAAATCAAACATAATTTGTTGACTCTCAGTATTTTGTCACTTCCTTCATTAGATATCTTATTTAATAGCCATATTGCAATAAGATGGTAAAAAGTGTGTTTGAAGATGACTGCAAACAAATAAAATTCCAATAGATGACACCATATTTTGAACTTTTAATTCTTGACAGTGATTTCCTCAAAAGAGATTCAATTTTAATAGCCTGTATACCTAAAAATTAGTTAGAGACAGAATTTTATCATACATCACAAAACTGCATTGATCAAGAAAGTTCTATACCAAGGCATCCAAACCTATATATAGTGTGGGAATAGTGTGTCTATTCATGGTGATTTTCTCCTTAGATGAAAAATAAATTTGACTTATGTAATATTTTCTTCTTATGCTGTGGATACTATTCTATGATATATTTTTCAAAGAGCCTTGTATTTTTAATCTTGAAAAACAAACTTCTCCAACATCTTTATCTCTTCTAACGATTTTAATGACAGAACTGTCTTCCTTTGGAGCTTGGCTATTGTTCATTACTTCTTGCCTTTCTTTTTTTTTTTTTTTTCAAATAGAACCTCTATTTTTATTCCGTTTTGTGTATTCTTCAATCTATTGAGACTGTGACTAATTCTCCTCTTTCCTTCTTGCATTTTTCTTGGAAAGTTATTTATAGATTGCTGTTGAATTTTTTCCAATTAAATATATTAATCTATCCCTTTTTATCTTGTCTAAGTATTATCCCCTGCCCTTGCATCATTTTACTAAGCTCTATGTATTTTTTGTTGAAAATAGTTGCTTAAATTTGATACTGTTAAAAGCAATTGTTAAGTCCTGAGAAAACAAGGAGCAATAGACTATTATTCAAATCTTAATTTGTTGGAATTTAGGAGAAGATTCATCTTGTTAAGGAAAAAAGGAAATGTAGATTTGCCTGTTTCATTTCTTGTTAGTTTTGTCACCTAGATTGTGAGATATATATGGTAAGTGTATAGGTCACTGCAAGGTCGGAGGGTTCTTTTTTATGGTTTTGGACCTTTGCAAACAATGTAGGTGATTAGAGCAAATCCCTTGTAATAAGTATGGAAGTGGGGAGGAATGAGTCACTGTGAGCCCATTCAAGGGCTGTATCACGTTGGCATATCAATGCAACCCCCACTAGTATAGGCACAGAGCAGCCTGCATGCAAAAATGAAGTTTTAGGGATAGATTACTCATTTATTTATTTATTTATTTATTTTGAATAAACTTAATTCTTGAAATAAAGAAAAATAACTTGCTTTCTTTTCCTGTTTGTTTTTTCCAAGGTCACAACCTGGGATTGGACAAGAGCTGAGAAAACATTTTCAGTTTATGAGATAATGTGCAAAATTCTCAAGGTATGATTAAAAAGTGTAAAACAAAAGATGCCAGAGTATAACAATGCAACTAGAAAATCCATGTGACCATCTTGCAGAAAAAGATCAGATTTTGTTTGAGGTCAATATCAGAAGTGCTGGTGTCATTAGATACAGAGCCAAAATCTATAAGGAATATTTTCAAAAGGCATTGCAAAATTGGAAATAAAGTGATTTTGACTGGAAAGCAATTTTATTTCTCCATAATGCAGTATGGGTTTTCTACTGAAAAAAAAAAAAAAAAGAAAAAAAGAAAAAAAAAGTTTCATAGTTTTACTTTACTGGCACATTCAACCAGTATAACATTTATTCTTATAAATGAGGAGCTAAAGATTAAGGGATCGATTCTGTTGCTTTCAAATACCTTGATGCAACTCACAGTTGCAAAGTAAGATTGCATGAAGACTGACAGCAGTCCTTAAAATTCTGAATACCATTCTGAAAACTTTTGTCCTTTTTTTTCCCCCATTTCTTGAGTTTGCCTCAACAGTAATAAATGGAAAAGCCAAATGAAATATGTTTAGAAAGTTAAATCTGTGAGTAGTGACATACATAGGGCTATTATGGTACCTGGTATTTAATTTTTCATTCTGAATTCACTCAAAAATAATATATATTGTCTTGTCTCTGTTTTTAAAACAGTGAAAAACAGTTTTCCAGATGTTCAGTGTGTGGGCAAAGAGAGGAAAAAGAGATGAAAAGTTTTCTCTTTCCATTCATCTGAAGTGCTTTCCTATGTATTTTATTATTTTTTTATTTATTTAGGTCCAAATTATATAAGAGCTAATTTGGTCTTGTCTGAAGTTTCATCTAGGCAGAGACTAGCATCATGAAGAAGTATGAACAAACTTATTAAAAAATAAAAAATAATAATAAAAAAAAAGGTATTTCCTTTTGGGAAAACCTTATACTGATGTACGTACTACATTTCCTAGTTTTTGTAGCTCATGTAGGTACATACTCCATTTCTTTAGGAGGCAGATTAGAGATGGAACAGCTGTAATAAATTCAGAAGTTTTTTTATGTCATTGACCTCAAAAAAACAAAAGCAAATTTATAACCCCCCCCCCCAAAAAAAAACAGTAAAACAAACAAACAAAACAAACAAAAAATCCACCTGCTAGTAATCAGAAACAGAAAAGATAAGAGTTCTTGTACCACTGGTTTGGCTGTGAGGTCATGGTTAAGGAGTAGCACATTTTAAATGTAATGTCCCATCACAGTGGTATGTCCTTTAGCTACCAAGTGTGTGTAAACATTGATTCTTTAGCAGTGGTCGTGTAGGGAGAAAATTAACAGAAACAGCTATTCACTCTGTAAAGACATTGCACTGAGAAAGTAATATGAACAATGCTCTTAAAACACAGTCAGGCTTAGGGAGGGATGGAATATCTCAATTTTGGCATGCACCTTGTCCTCCTTTTCCTTCCCTCTGAAATCTTCCTTTGTTGGTACACTTCTCATTCATTCATTTTTTGCCTTTTTTTTCCTCTTCTCTTTTATCCCCTGTTCTTGTATACCAATGTAGAGATTTTATTTTTCTCTTTTCAGCTGTGTAGCAGAAGTTAGTCACCTAAGGCGAGAGCTAGTCCTGTCAGCCAAGAAGTCAGCCCAAAAAGCCGTAAAACTTGAACCAGTGCCTTCATGGCACTGTTCTGCAGAAGCACAAAAATAAATAAATAAATAAATAAATAAATAAATAAATAAATAAATAAATGTGCTGTTCTTTCTTATCACTTAGGTCTTCAAACTGTCTGTAGATCCTCCATTCTCAGTCTTTATTAACAGAGCATGTCCCAGAATAGGGACAATTCCAATTTAAGCGGTATAGTAATATCACTGATGTGTTTCTTTATTATGTTAATCATTCAGTTATTCCGTTATTGTCTGTAAGCATAGTGAAGCTCATAAGATACTGAAGTGTTTCAAACAATATTTTTTGTTTGTCTAAAAACTCTAAATAATTAAAAAATAGTAGTATAAAATTCACTTCAGTGAAATTATAGCTTCTGACATTGGGGTATTGATCTTCACTTTCTTCTAGTTTTCTGTAGCAGATACTATAGGACTTAAGCATTGTTTCACTAAATGTAAAAGCAAGCGAAACCAGAAAAACAGTTTTCCTTTACTACTACAACATTGAGCCTCTATAGAGACTCAAGTTTTTGTTAAGCTTTTCTGCCAGCATCATAAATGTCTCAATTTTAGGAATGTGTGTTTCTAGACACTTTTGTACAAAACACATTGCATGGATATTACCAAATCAGAGACAACTTTTTTAAAGTTAGTTTGGTACTTTGTGATCACCTTCAAATTTCCTCCCTTTTATTGTACCTCTCATGCTACTTTCATAATAAATTGGTTCTCTTGGAGAATGAGTTGGATGGTAAAATGGTAGACTAACAGGTTTTTAAAGAGGTAATATTCTCAGAGATTGATAGATAGTATGATAACTTGGAAAGCCTGATAAAAAAATGATGAAAAGAGACCTGGACTCTTCTACTACAGACTGTTCCTTCTCCTACACTTTCTGTTCTTCCAAAGAAGCTACTGAGTTCATGTCATTCTTTTCAGAAATATTGAGAAGATAGAATTGTTCTGTGTTTCTACTTCACAAGAAATAATCATTTTTCATTGGGCAGAGATAAATCCAGGAAGATAATAATTCCATCTACAGAAGAATATAGTTACTCAGTGTCTCTGAAGTGGGTTTAGTTCCACATTCATGTCTAAACTCAAATTATTCAGGCTACTCATTTACTAGATATAAGTATCATAAAACATTCCCAGATGGTGGAACACCACATACTCTTAATTATTTTTGGTATGATTGCTACCTTAGATTTCGGACCAAATGGACCACCTAGCACTTACCCAAACAATTCTTGGTGTGGCTTGAATGTTATCACGACTGAAGAAACATTTTCTAATGAACTGTTTTGCCATGTACATCCTGTCTAAGAAGGAGTTTCACAGTATGAATGGTCCTTGCCAGTAACTATGGTGTGAGCAAACATTCCCATACATGCTTTATTTATTAAGTATAAATGCAGCTTCTGTGGCCAATATTCACTTTAAGCAGCAGGACTTGCAAGTGGCCTGAGTAAACCTTCATATGATTTTGCCCAGGAGAAGTAAAGTTTCCAAATTTTGTTTCCTTCTACATTGATCAGGCTGTTGAGTGTACTCAGAAGGTGGATAAGATATATTGTCTACATGAAGGACTGAATGTATTGACCAGGACTGCTGCACTGTTGCTGTGGAGACAGGAGGAATATGGGTCTTGAGTCATGTCTTTGTGAAAGTGAATTAGCAAATGTTATCAGACCACTTACTAATCAAAATGTATCTGCAAATCTTGCTTGTTTAGATGGGAACGAGATGTTTCAAAAACTTTTTCCATATTTAGATTTATAATTGTTGTATACTAGCATGCAACTTTCACCCAAGCACTGTAGTATTTTCTGCTGCTGTATTCTGGCAATTTTGATAAACGTCCCTCATGCAACAGGGACAGACCTTACTAGTAAATCTGTCTGAAAACATATTTTTTTTTTCCTTCTTCCACTTCCTAATTCTAACTAAAATTCTGATGAACTTCTGGTGAACCAGAAAAAAAAAATAATTAGAGAGACTTAACTGAAGTTTGTTCTTTTAAATAGTATTGTAATTTTCCTCAGTTAGAGAAACTTGAAGTTTCTCTCTATGACAGAAGTGGTACAGTGGAGAATAAGAACTGCCAGATCCTACTGAATGGACATTAATATTTCATTTATTTTTTTTAATATGACAGAATACTACTTCTGGTGACAGTAAAATATTAAAAGCACTAAATAAATATTAATGTCTACAGCCAGCAGAGGACTCCACTGATTTAGTCATCAAAAAGGGAATATAGCCCAAAACATTAAAGAAAACTCAGAAATCAACTGTCACCCCATGACCAATGTTTTCTTCATAGTTGCCTGAATGTGTGGAGCATATGTCCTCCTTTATGTCCATTCCAGAGGCTTCTCATGAACTATATATGAAACTGAGGTAACATTTTCAGTTTTTACAGTTCTCTCATCCTCAAGGCACTTAAAAGGCAGAATCTCCTGCACCTTAATCACAGATGACAGACGTTATTATGTGGCTTAAAACTAGATTCGTATTTATTGTAGACCACATAGTAAACCCCTATTTTGTTGTCACTGTATTCTTTTATTATTATTATTATTATTAGATTACAAGCAAAAGGAGGAGGAGACTTAATTTATATGCAACAATAAGTCAGCATTCTTAATGTGATTACAACTTTCTAAATAATCAGATACAACAGTAAAAATTGAAGCATAAAAGTAGATTTTAAAAAGCTCTATTCTGAATTTGTAAAACAGTTTTTTGACATAAATTCAGCAAACGAGCACTGATCCCCTAATAATTTCAATTTAAAAAGTAAAATAAAATAAAATATCACATTCAAACACTACCAGAACAATAGTATATTATTTAAAAAAAAAAAACAAAAAGAAAAAAAATGCTGTAGAAAGCCTTCAAACTACCTTGTAAAAATATGTATGTATATTACAAGTATAAAAGTCTTCATAGTCAATACTTTGGGGTTGAAATGTTAATTTTTGACATGCAAATTAAGTAAAGCAGACTGAGTACTATAATCACATTTTAATTATATTGGACTAAATTATTCATTATGAAATAATGGCAAACATAGCAGTGGGCTATGTTCAAAGGAAAAGGGACATTAATGAAAATACAAATAACTTTAGGCCTGGAGGAAAGATATATGAATTGATAGGCATAAGAACTAGTTAATAAAAATGTAATAGGTCTGTTATTATGGGGTGCAAGTACCTTAACAGAGAGAATATAGAGGGCACTGAAGAACTCTTTAACCCTTAAAAGAAACAGGTAACAGGAACAATCAGTAACTAAAGCTAGACAAGTTCAAATTGGGAAGAAGTTAGAAATTGTAACAGTTTTGATGAGTGGAATCAGTGGAATAAATCGATAAGAGAAAGTGATACTTTTAAAACACTTTCCTTTTTGTACCAATTGTATTCAAACTGATGCTACTGGGACATCAACACTTAGCATATGAATGAAAATCTGCAATTCATGTTAAACAAGTTTTCTGGCAAGATAATCTGATGATACCACTTCTGACATTAAAATGTATCTGTGAATCATTTTCAACAGAATTGGTGAAAATGTAGTATTTGCTATGAATAAATATTGCTATTTTATTCTGGAATAATCTTGTTTCACCCAGTCCTCTATTTTGAGGAATAAAGACCCATTAATAGCCAGCTAATTCTAATGTTAGGATTGATCAAGACTTCAAAAATTGAAGCCAGATTTAACTATAGTTAGAAATAAGCAGATGGCCTTGACCTCTTCAGCACTTCAAAGCTGGTTGAATTGAATATGTCTTTTGGTACCTCCTATGTTTTTGATGTGCAGTTAATTTGTGCACATCTTTTGAATGTGTGTCTGTGTGCACATGCATTTGTGTGTATATTTTAAAAAAGATTATAGTATCTTTGATAAATTGCTGAGTAACTTTGTTATTTAAGTAATTTCTTGCACAATAGACATAGGAAAAAAAAAAAGGTGAAATTACTCGGGTAAATTGTGAATAAAAATAGAAAATATTACATTTATGTTCTAGAAAGTTTGCTTTGTTTACTTGAATTACGAAAGCTCTTCAGCTTCATCCAAGCATCTCGTTATAATTGTGAGAAAATGCTTTCTATCTTTCAGTCACTCCCCTCTGTCTTCAATGTGTTGCACAAAAACATTTGGAGACTTACAATAAACAGCATATTTTATTTAGCATAAAACAGGAAGCATATTCAGGTGTCAGATCATGTGAGGGTAGATATGAAAAGAAGTCTATGCTGGCAGTATTTCAGAATGGTGAATCATTGATGTTTATATCTAATATCATTCACATCAGTGTAGCTATACTTTTCTTACTATTGTAGTAATTAGGATCAACTCAGCATCTCAAACAACTTGTGTTTCTTCCCTCATTTTTTAGCTGCAAGTGTATAAATTGCTCAAATGCAGCTACATTATTTTTCCCAATTGAATGTCCTGTAATTTTGTTCTTCATCCCCAATAAGTCACATAACATCTAGATCTCATCTAGGTAAAATAGACATTGTGTTTTGTGGGGAAAAATTATTTCTATTATTGCTTCATATATTTTTAATAGGAAAAGGATGATATAGAATCGTAGGAAACTACATAAAATGTTTATATATTAAGATAAAGTTTAAAATGAATGCCAATAGACTCATAAATATTAAAAGTGAAGGTACAGACTATATTTTGAGGTGCATTATTAATATAATTTGGCCAATGGCTAAGGCTTACATCCTGCTATTATTTCAGTAAAGTACTTTGTGCAAATTCAAAACTCCTTACGAGGTATAAGTAATGGATCCCTTTTATGAAAAGGTTAATACTCCATCTAGGGAACTTTACATTTTCAGCCAATTTTGACACTTGTAAAAAAGTCCTAAATTGTTGAGTGTTTCACTTCTAAGTAGTTGAAGTAATTTTATGTCCTGCTGCTCTATATGTTAAGTATATTTAATGTTTCCAGAGAAAAGAGGTTCTGTTCCCACTTTAACTTGTATTACAGTTGTGGTATAAGATAACAATAAAAATAGAAGTCATAAATGTTCTCCTTGTCCACTGGCATTAAAATCATCATTAAGTTGTCTTCAGCTATACAATAAAGAAAAAACTGTCAGGTGCTAGTGTCATTCAGTACTGAGATAGAGCTCCTACCAAGGCTGTTGAATTTCCATCGTTGTATCCTTTTAAGCATAAGCAGGTGTGTAGCTGCTCCTACCTTGAATAGAGATGTGTACTAGATGACCACATTTCAGACCTGATCTTCCTTTTATTCTGTGATTCTGTACATGATGTCAATTCATTTCTCTTTGATGGGTACATAGTGGTAGAATTCCTAATTCTGTTGTGTTGTTAATTTGGATACATTCAATGGGCCTTTTCTAAAAGCAGACAGTTTTATTAGTCGCATGACAACTACCACTGTATAAAGACTTGGAAAATTTTTATTTGATTCAGAAAAGTTAGATGTTTCAAATGTAAAGTTTTTAAGTAAGGTTCTGTCTCTCTTTAATTTTAGATATATTTTTTAATGGAGGGGGGATTTTTAAAATATTTTTTGTATAATATTATATATTATAAATTGTATAAACTGTCTACTCTTGGGAAAACTCAGTCAGTTGAGTTTGGCTGTGGCAGCCACCGTTAGAGTCTGATCCTGCTTCCTGGAAGAAATAATAAGATAAACACACAGAAAAAAAAAAATAATAATACAGAAGATATATATGTAAATGATTCTTGCAATCTCTCTGTTGGTTAAAGGTATCAGTTCTTCTCTCTTCTAAGAAATTTAGTTCTTCTTTTTCCAATATCTGTGTCCTTTACAAGGGAGATCTTTAAAAGACCTTTTCTTACCTTTAAAACAAATGCATCTAAGGTTGGAAAACAAACAAACATATAGATAACCATGTAAGAGTTTTAAGGACTTTTCTTCCACCTGATTTCTCCTTCCAGTTTGTCTTTGAATCAGGTGCTTCTTTTCGTTTCTTGGAGAGTTGCATAGCCACTTGAAGGAAGAATAGTGTGTCCTGTTCTCATTTCTTATGAGCAGTAATGTAACATCCCCTAACAGCTGGGAACAGCAGGGAAAATTCTTCTTTCCTTACACAATAGAGATAGAACGTGTTCAGAAAGAAACCTTCAAAACAGTAGCAGTCAAATTTTGCTCAGAATGTCTGTATTTTGCAGTATATCTTGATTTATTTTTGAGGACAACAAATGTTTCCTCCCATACCAGAAGCAGACACTGCAGTTACAAAGAATGTATGCTCCAGAACAGCCCAAAGAGGTGTTTCAGGGGCTGGTTCTCCTTCTTTGTACGTGCGTTCGTTTGTATATAACGTGGATGAAACAATTTCATATTTTTCCTAAATTATTTCACAGAACTGATTGAGCTGTTTTAACTATAAGTTGAGCATAAAAAATACATTAGGCAGGCAAGAAATATGGAAAAAAAAATGATAAGCACAATTACTTAAATTTGAGAAACTTGCAAACAAGGGCTTAGAACGAAAATATATGAGCATTGCTATCAGTTATTGAAATATCACTCTTCTAGGATCCGTTCTCAAATTTCATTTCCAGCCAATAATGCCTCAGAGTTTGGAGAGGTACAAGCCTTTAATAACTCTCTAAAGAGGCCATCAGCACATTTTAAGTTTTTGCTTGCAATTACCTTGCACTCTAATTTGTCTTTAGGAGAAAACAACTACCAATGCTTCTCTGGAAAGTATTAGAATAGGTTTTTGTTTGTTTGTTTTGTTTTGTTGTTATTGCCTCAAAGATGAATTGTCTTTATAAAAACTTTTGAAAAATGTCCTCATATAGCATTAAAATGAACACATTTCTGGGTGGAGGTTATTAAGGAACAAACAGGTACAATTATGGCACTGACTCGGTAGAAACCTATATTCAGACACTTTCTCTGAATAAAATAAGTCTTTGAGCCTGCATCATCTTTTCATCAGGCAGAATAGGGAATTAATTTTACATTTGAGCTTAGTGCTTTACCTATTAGATAACAAGGAATGAACATTTCTATTTCTCTCAAGCAGCCACAAAGATGTTTCTAATGGAAATTTAATTGAAACTAAAATTTATCCTGTATGTGTAATGATTTTTCCCTTTCAGAATGCATATTTTCACAAGATTTGAACATTGAAAAATATTCTATCCATTGTTTTGTTTATCTGGCATTTATACAATTGCAACATTTTTTTACTCATGTTTTTTGACTTTACAGTTCAGAAGGGTCCAAAAAAAAAAACCCAAGACATATGCCTGCATGCAGATGACATAGGGTGTTGTTTTTTTTCTTTATTATTTGATTAATGAGGATATGTTGGAGAAAGAGTATCTCTTCTTTTCACTTGAGTGAATCTGTTCCCTGCTGCCTGTAAATGCTATTAGAAACATCTCCATAGCAACTAATGGTGATGCTTGAGAAAAGTGTTCCCAAAGTTTCAGATAAAGAAATAGATCATTAGTATCCCTTAGAAAGAAGTATTTTGTTTATGTAGGTGGAGATAATAAGTGAAAGGTGGCAAACACAGTAAAATAATCAGGGCACTGATGCCAGCAGGTGCAAAGGCATGATGTGATTATTTTTTACAGTTAGCTTGGTATTATTTTAGAGTCATTCTTGAATTGATGGGAGAGAGCTTTTTGTCTTCAGAGAATTTAGATGCTAGATTTGAATCTTTTTTATGATAGGACATATCTTTTTATTTCAGGAATGTCTAAAGTAGTCAAAAAAAAAAACAGGTTTTATTTTCTCATTGATGCATTATTAAGAATTATAGCTAATGTTGCAAACATTAATGTTTACATAATTTTTTACAGTGGAAATGTCAAGGTCTTTTTTTTTTGTATGTATGTATATGTAAATAACTCTGATTGAGATGGTTTTGAACATCTTACATGGATTGTTGCTCAAGCCAAAAACTGCTTACCAGCGTCACTAATACTACAGTTCAACCTCCAAATTACTTTGCATATTATATACAACCTATATTTAACAGGTAAACCAGCATTCCAGGCAGTTATTGAGTATCTCCTTTAGTGTAAAAGTCATGCCATGAGCATGAAACAGGTAGACTTAGTTTTGTTTGACCTTTACAGAACAGTGTTTTCCCTGGCTGTAGTAAAAGTTAAGGGTCTCTTGCATCTTAGTGAATTTAGCTAAGAGCTAAAATATGAGTATTCAGTGGATCCTTCACACATAAAATTAAAAGATCCAAGTAATCTAAAAGGAGCACTGTTGCTTTTGGAGAGGGCAGTATTTTAAAGGAGGAAAGATTCCCTCTGCAGAAGAGAATATGATGTCACTACTCAGTGATAAATAAGCACTCTGCCTTAATTTGAAAGGACCTGCCTAATGATCCATGCTTGGTTCCCTTTAGACAAATGTATTACTCTCACTTACCATGGACATCATTATTAATTAGGCAAGCGGGAATCATACCATACTGTCAGCAGAGATGCTGGATTACCCTGAAGCTGGGTGTAAGCCAACGACTTTCCTCACAGCTCATCCTTCAGCAGGGCTACTTTCCTTCCAGTAGGGAATTAGCATACTGCTACAAGCTTTGTGACTGTTCCTCTTCAGAGAGTCTATATTAATTCATATTGAGAACATCAGGCACAAATGGTACAGATGATCATTAGCAGTATGAAAGAGTACTTACAAAATAACATGAAATTAGCTAATGTCCGTCAGTGAGTGGTTTTAAAAATACAGGTTCTCCAGCTTTTGAACTGGATACAACATATTTTAACTTAAGTAACTATTCTGTCAAAGTCAACTAGTGAAGATTCCTTCTTAATCCAGGCTTGTTTTTGAGACTCTTGACAGGTTTATCCTAAACTTGCAGAGTTCAGGACTCCTGACAGGTTTATAGTTGGATTCCTAAGACAAAATTTCGTATTGCTACCTTTCCAAGGACATTTGAACAGCTGTCTTTTAATTTGGTATACATATTGTTCCTACACCTATCCATAGTATGAATGAAAACATGTTTAAATCTGTGATATGGTATATAGGTTTCACTTTTTACATACTTTAGGACAAATGAAAACTTAAAGGTCTCATAGCAAAAGGGAGCAGAAGCGATACTAAAGAGAGCCTTGCAGAGTCATCAAATTGTTTTTAAACATAGAACAAAATACCACTAAGAAGGAAATGATTATCTCATTTGTATGGTGACAACTCATTGTAAATGAAAATATACCAATTAAATATAGTTGACTGGAACTTTTCTTACCATGCACTTAACCATATATATGGATATCAAAATCACATGTACATACAGATCATCAGATTACAATTAATTTTAAAAAACAAAATTTTTGTTCTGTGGAAAATGTATATGTTGAATTTTGTTTTCATTCCCAATAAGAAAAGTTAAGTTCCTGTAATATTTCAAATTAATGTTTTATGTTATTTTTCTGGTATAAAGGAATTTTGTTTTGAACTTTATTGTTCATCTTTTTATTATTTTGCATTACTCTGTTTTGTTAATGAGCATATTGTGTATGTTATTTGCCACAATATGATGTAGTAGTTGAAATATTCTAAACTTTTTCTATGTAAGCCACCGAGAGGAAATACTATCTAGTATTGATTAGATCCTCTCTAAATCCAAGTATGTCCTCATTTTAATATAGAAATAGAAAAACCATGGCTTAATATACCAAATCCAGTTTATCTCTTCTTTGTTGTTTCATCTTCTAGGATTGATGAAATACTTAATAAAATTTAGTACAATTACTGCTAGCAATATTGGTAATAAAATACAAAAGCCTTTATTTAATCACTTCAAAAGACTGTTTTGAGATTTTTGCACTTTTCAAACACATTTTAACAGAGATCAGTGTCAGTATAACTATTAACACTTCCGTTTTCACAGTTTCTAAAAGAACTCAACACTTTTTCACAGCCAACATATTCTTCGCAATAGGAAAAAAAGACAGTGAGAATGTGAGTCTCACAGTGTAACTGAAAAGCATCAAACCTTAACTGTACCCAGCTAAACACAGGTAGGCATTCTCGAACCAAGAATTACACTTTCTTCCATTTAAAAACAGGGCCTGTTAGTTCAATTGCTTTTAGTGACAGTGATCCCACATAGTTCCATAGAGTTGTTTCAAAAATTGCCAGTTTCAGGCACAGTTGAATTATTATTTTTTTTCTCTATTGGCTATTGTTAAGAATAGTTAAAGATGAGGTTGAGGTATTTTTTAGTTTCATCCGAGGTTATAGGTATGAAGATCCTTCCCGGGAATGGTATGTACCTTATACATTAGTTTTGTTAAACTCTGTGCTGAATAGGTCCTTTCAATTATGGACCAATAGATTGATTCAGTCAGGTGTAGGTAGCTCTGGGACTCTAATGAATTTCAGACCCCACTTAAGACCTGTTAGGCAAGATGTACCGTTACACTGTATGAAGTAGCTGTTCTTTCCTGAAGGAGTGAGCACTTTTATTCATCCAGTTCCTACTGATAGGGTTTGTATTATCAGGTGCTAGATTATGTGTTTTATGTTGCTACACATAAAAGATGAAACATTTGCCATAGTGCTGCTATTCTGTGCACTTTGAGGTTAAGCATGCAGTAGAGCACAGTTGTCGTTGACAGCAACCGAGACATTATGAAAACCTGGTGTGAGTGGAATTGACACTTTAGTTTTAGGTGAATGGCCGAGGTGGAGGGGCAGAAAGAATCAAACAAAAGTATTTCTCATAGGACACAGACTGTTGTTTAGTCATATCTAACTAATTCAAATACATAGCCCTCTCAACACCTGGAAAAATATGTTAATTTGGGAGAATATTTATTTTCAGATATGCTGTTTTTAAGATCTAACAACCTATGTTCATTCTGTTTTTTTTCCATCCATTACTTAATGCTGTTGAGGTTAGGAATTGATGGAAGATAGGTAAAGAAGGAGATGATTGCTTCACAACTGTTGGTCTTTTTAATATCTGAACAACTCAGTTTTGTCATGATGATTGCAAAGAGAGCTTGTGTTGCCTCTACAGCTGCTTTTTCTAGACACTAAAGCAATTTTGAACCAAAAGCATCCTCGAGTGCATGCTGTCCTAAACCTTGAGCAGGTCAGTCATATATCCACTGAATGAAAAGAAAGGAGGAAAATAATGTGTACTCTACTATTGACTACTTACCTGCTCAAGTGTAATAATTTCATAGAGATTCCAGTTTCATTTATTTCCTTCCTCTGACAGTTTAAAGTTCCTGGTTATCTGCCCCAGAGGGAGTTGGCTTGAACAATCAATATAAGGCTTGTATCCACTAATTATGGTCCCCTTGGTTTATTTGAGTTGGGTATAACCAGATGATGATGCTGCCCTGCAAGTCCTGTACTGATCTCAACTGTGCCCTCTGCAACTGGGTAGCATTGTAGAAGTTTCACCCAGGCTACATATATCCAAATTTCCAGAACTGTTTGCAAGGACAGCTGGTGAGCCTGTGGTTTGTGACAGCTGCTTTGCTGTAGTACAGACAACATTAATTAAAACTGCTTCTGCAAGTGTATTTTTCACAAGGATGAATTACATGCCAGAATTTTAGCATAAAGCATCCTCTACTTTTTCAGGAAAAGAAAAAAAAATAATTGAATAACATTTAAGTGATGGATTTTCTGATTAACTTGGTTATTTTTTGATTTAGTGCCAATTACAAATGCTAGTAATCATTAAATGCTATATATTTCTGAAACATGACATTCTTTGTATGTTGTTATGTTGAAAGTAAAGCCAAAAGTAACTTCTTTCTCCAGTTCCAAAGCCAGCAACCTAACCACCGGCTTCCAATATGGTCTCTAATGGTAATATGCAGCCATAGATAAATTTTACAGTGGATTTTGTAAACATTAGAAGTATGGATTTGATTTATCTAGTCTCCATAGGCAAAATACGACAGATGGGCTTATCAAATGCTTAAATAAATCTCTTGCTTCCTTTTGCCAGCCTTTCAGACTAGCATAGGAGAGTCAAATAGGTCAGAGAAGCTGATCTTTGTGTTCTCATGTGAATAGAAAGTAGTTGACTTTTTATATAATTTATCTAATTTAAAGGCTGATAAGTGTTTTTTTTAAGATACTGAAAAATATGCTAAATATGCTGTTTTTCTGTACCATCCTGAATATTGGGGTGCTGTTTAAAATTCTTTGAGATGTCAGTGTTTAGACCAAAACTCTTATTTTCAGTTCCTCATCCCTCATTAGTTACTACAGTGTGGCAAAATTAAAAATGTCATTTAGACATGCTAGGTTTGTAGCATGGACGTTTGCGATAAAAAATAGTTGATGTATGCCAGATTATATAACTTCAGGTTTTCATCAGGACAGTGATCTACTGGATCGTCGGAAACATTGTTTTGGTGTCCAGTCTGAATCTGGAGAAGATCTTTACTTTTCTGTGGAATTAGAGTCTGACTTAACGCTATGGGAAAAAGCCTTCCAGACTGCAACTTTTTTAGAAGTTGAAAGAATACAGGTGAGAACAACTGCCTTAATGATTACATTAACATGCAATTTAAGAAATTCTCTGGCCTCCTGGAACTCTCAAATTATTATTATTTTATGTATGTAATTTTGTAAATCTCCTTTTGATGTTCCCAAACAGCTTGCAGTCTAAAGTTCAGAAGAGACCAGCTGTGAGTTATTATGGCTAGATGACATAATACTGTTAACTAAAGTTCATGGACAAAAAGAAAATGAACAATGTATATAGATCAAGGAGAAAACAGCTATTTAGATACTCTTACTGTATTATATGTTACTTCATGTGTTACTGGATAACGTAAGAACACCTTGCATTAATTAAATTGTCCTTGCAATAAGCAGGAGTGAGAGTACACTGAGAGTGCTAATTGGTGTAAGCTGTACCTCTGGTACTTTATTCTTTATTCACATTTTTCTCATTTCTTGGATATCTACTAAATTGTCAGTTGACAGAGCAGAGTTGGATGACATTCTGCTACAGATTACTAATGGATTTTTATTGAATATCAGACTGGTTATATTTACAGATAACCATTCTTTTTCATGTGGCAAAAAAATAATGTATTTTGATTTACAATAGGAGGAAAAAAAACACACAATTATAATTCACCTAATCCTAGTGGCTATTTTAATGTTCAAATCATAAATAATACATGTGGATGGAACAATTTTAGTTGAGGCTGCCATGAATTCTTGTGTACACACTCCTACAAAAATCCTATTAATGTATTACCCTGTGCAAATATTGGCTAATACTCAATTTCCATTCACTCATTTTCTGCATCCTCCTGTGAACATCAGCATGACAGCATTTATTATTATTATTGTTGTTGTTTTGTTGTTATTGTTTTATTATTATTGTTATTATTACTGTTATTTAGACAACTGTTAGTCTACAATTATTTATATACTACCCCTCTTCTAACCTATAAGCCAACATTGCATAGACTGAGCTAGTAGTATACACTAACGAAGATCCATTTTGCAAAAGCTATACTGCTGTCAGTTTTAATACATATTACCATCACTGAAGGAGGAGTCTGAGAAAGTTCAATTTTTATCTTTAGGTTGATGCTCTCTGCTACCTTTTACAGGAGGTATTCTTACCTTCTGAGCTCTGATTGTTGTGCTGAAAAATGTAAATATAAAAATGTAGTTTTTCTGGATAAAATTTGCAACAGCATATATCCTCTGCTACTAAAATTTAAGATACTTTGTCTTTCTCGTATAACTATAACATTATTTGCAGAAGCACTACTGTGCTACGCTACTGTGTAGCTTTCTGCTACATCAGTAAAAGAAGATATGGCAATTTTTTAAAATAACTTTTAGCCCAGAAGCCACTTTGTATTTGTTTGTCTCTGGTATTGATTCATGCTGGAGCATTCCTAATAAAGTGTTTTGTTGTTGTTGTTGTTGTTGTTTTGTTTTGTTTTGTTTTGTTTCTCTTGGGTTTTAGAACTACATTTATTCAGAATTGCTCCCATGTCTTCTAAAAAGACTTTATCTAAAAAAACCTAAGATTTTTAAATTTTCACCTTTTCTATCACCCAACTGATGTTCAGAGTAGCAGTTAAGAACTCAAAATATTGATTTCCTGGAACTGAATAATTATAGCATATTTGATAAAGTGGACAAACAGCCATCTTACGATAGCTTTTCATTGTGGAGCACACACCTGTGATTTCACCTTTTTTTCTTTATTTTCTTGCCTCTCTTTCTATATCCCAGTTTGGAAACAAAATAAAACAAAAACTATAAATGTTTAATATAACTGGCCTTGGTTTCCATATTTGTCTTTTAGAAATCCATTACTGCTTTTATGCACCAATTTGCAGATTTGTCTCTGAAAAGTTGTTTCATTTCTCTGTGAGAAAAAAAATAATAAATAAAAGGAAAAAAAGAAAAAAGAGGCAGGGGTTCAAAATCAAGGCATCAACTGCAGATGTTTACTAAAATTCTGTTTTATGCAGTCATATTCACGTGAATATTCATGTTTCATATGAATGATAATCCAGCTTTGTGCAGGTTTATCTTACTAGGCAGTGATATAATTTTGAGACTATAACTGCAGCTTAAAACTGCCATTCAGAAGTATTCAAATGTATTGCCAATTATGCCATAATCATACAAATAATAGCAATGTTTCTCAACTAGTATAAATTGGCATTAACCTCTGTTGAGGTTAATTGGGGCCCTATTCTGGTATATTTCTAAAGAATATATCACAATTGCAAACATTTTTAAAATGTGTCATCATAACTATGTAAGCAATTCTATTTAAACCTAATTTATATCTCCTGCCAGGCATATATCTAAAACAAAAATTAGACAGACAGGTCTTTTTTTTTTTTTTTTTTTTTTTTTTTTTTTTTTTAGGAAATACCTTACAGGAGAGTGTAGTGGTTTTACCTGTGTGGACAGCTGAACTCCACCACAGCCATTCTCTCACTCCCCCTCCTTAAAGGAAAAGAGGGAGAAAACAGAATGAAAAGGGCTCAAGTGTTATGATAAGGACTGGGAAATCACTCAACAATTATTATCACAGGCAAAACAGACTCAGCATGGGGAGAACAGAGAAGTTTATTACCTATTACTATTAAGCTAGAGAAGTGAGAAACACTGAAAAGAAACTAAACCACCCTCCCTCCATCCACCCTCTCCTACCTCCTCCCCCCCCCATCCACCCTTTTTTTTTGTTTTGTTTTGTTTTGTTTTTGTTTTGTTTTGTTTTTGTTTGTTTGTTTTCCGTTTCTTAAATCTGCTTTTAGAGAGGCACAAACAACATCATTTACTGTCTTGGCTCTGGCAGGTCCTTTTGGAACTGGCTGAAACTGGCCCTTATCTGACATGGGGCAGCTTCTGGTTTCTTCTCACGGAGGCCACCCCTGCAGTCCCCTGCTACCAAAACGTTGTCATGTAAACCCAATACAGAGAGATAGTCAAGCTGATAATAATTTGGCAATAATGTGATATGATACTGTAGTTCATGTCATTATAATGTTACAGTTACTCTTCAGTTATGATACTCTTTTATTTAGAGTATCAAAAGTTGCTAATTAATGTTTATAAACTTGAAAAAAAAAAAAAAAAGTTAAAATGGAGATCCCTTTTCCATGCTGTTTCACCACACTGTGAAGAATCATGAAACTAAAACACGTATAATGAAGTGCAATTATATATGATTGCCAAGTTCCCTTCAAGTTCCTACTACTTTATGCTAAAATTTTCACCATTTCCTTCAAGATTTTTTTCTTGATGTTCTTCTTTTTATCATGGTAGTTGCTTGTTCCCTAATATAGGGATTATTGTGTAACCTACTTTGTAGTACCATATTTTAAAAGTTTGTCTCCATTAAAGTTGAATCTGAGTTTGAAAGTCTGAATTATATCTTGGACTAATAGTATGGTTTCCCTTAGATTCAGAATTAGCTTACAGTATGCTTACAATTTATAATTCTTTCCAGAAGTTAAACTAGGTGTTATTGAGGGAGTAGAGTATAAAGAACATAATACTTTGGGTTGTCTCCTTCAGCCTCTGACCTGCTGAATTATTCATAAACTCAGTTTAAGATTCTGTATTATGTGAATAAGAAACGAATGCTGAAATATATTCTTTTGGGAAGGGGATACTTCAGTTTTGAAAAGTTGTGGGGTGTTGGTTTTTTTTGTTGTTGTTCTTTTTTTTTGGGGGGGGGAGGGGGGGGATGGTGGTTTTTGTTTATGAGCAGTATGTGAGAAACTCGAAATCATAGCCAAACTTTCACAATAACTTTTTTTTTTTTTAGCAGTCATTCTTGAAGTTTTAAAATGTATGCTAAAAGTATATGAACTTTTATGAATGAAATTATATAAACTTAATAATCAAGTCTTGTACGAACAATTTCTTCACAGAATCAGCTACTTCACTGGTAATCTGCACCTTACAATGCAGTTTCTTCCCAACAATACTGATATTGTGCTGAAGTAGATGATATTTCTCAACTAGTTGTGCACTGCCTTGCAGAAAGAACCTTCAGTCTCGAAAGTGGGTAGCTTTTTCAGAGCAGCATTGATCCCTGGCAGATATGTCTTGTTTCTCGTAAATGTTATCTTCTCAGTGAGGCTAATAAACTCAGGCAAAGAGCGATGCTTAAGCCATGCTCTTCCAGAGGTAGCCATGCTAGCTCAGTGTGTTGCTGCAAAGTGCATTGTAGGTTAGGCTTCTGCTGTTGAGGTGGGAGGCCAGATGAGTTAGACGATGGTGATACATACTTTAAATCTGAAATCTGTCTCCTTGACAAATTTCAATTCTAAATAAAGGCTATTCTAAATATCTTGAATGTCTATAAATAAAAATGTGGATGGATTATGTATCTTGTAGGAAATTGGCAATTTTTTGCTTTGCATGCTAAATTGAACATTTTTGCATAGGAGAATGATGAACACTGATGAACAGTCTCATCTTCTTCTGAGATGTTGCCAAAGGCAATATCATCTTGTTTTCTAACAGCACTGATTTAGGATCAAAGTTTACATTTTCATAGCAGTTTTATGGTATAGCTGCTCCAAGAAAAAACACACCCACTTTTATTTGTTGCTGTGAATACACATACCATATGACTGTGACGCCACAGAGTTGAACCATTGATTCTATAATAAAAAAATCTTCATTTTTTTCATGCCATAACAATTATAATGATCAAGTGCACCCCTGTACTGTGTAAATTCAGATTTTATACATGTAGTACATGAAGTTCTTTCAGTGTTGGAAGAGAATAGTGCAATCCCTTTTCTACCTCCACTGTAGCAATAGGAAGCCTTTTATTTACTGAGGGATGGTTATAGCTTTAAATCACCTTTGTTGATCACATAATGACATATTATTTGTTGTTACTCAGCACTTCTCTGATTGTTACTCGGCCTTCTCTGATTTTCCTTTTACAGTGCAAGACATATGCCTGTGTTTTGGAGAGTCATCTTATGGGACTTACCATTGACTTCAGCATGGGCTTCGTCTGTTTTGATGCTGCCACAAAGGTAAAGGTCTAAGACTTTTTTACATTATGTTACTATAATTCCTCCTAATTTCATATATTTTGGGATAAATAGTACATCCTTAAAATGTATTTCTTTTTACTGTTGTAATGGATCATCTTATGTCAACTCTTGTGCTTTAGTTTAAACTTGGGGTGATTTTCTAAATGATGTGAGAAGCTGTATTCTGTTATGTGTGTGTTACTGAAAAGTCAATACCAATGTCAACCTGAGACAAAGTCTTCATTCTTTAATTTCACATGAAAGCCCAGACTGATTCAGTTTGATATTTCTTCCACTGTTGCATCCTGGTTTTTGAGAGGAAATCTTCTTGGATTCAAGGTGATATACAAGTTTTTAAAAGAACCTTTCTGTTTTCCTGTTGCATGAGTATGTGTGTGTTATTACAGCAATTCCCAATATATATTTTTAGACATTTTTCTTCAATTGTCTGAAAAAAAGAGAAATATAATCATACAAATGTTTATATTGAAGTATACTTCTGCTGCCTAACTCCTCTATCAGCATTGTGCAGGACCCAGAAAGGACAGCCATTCAATTCAACCACTGCCTGTATATCTCATGTTTTTCCTGTCAGCCTTAATAAAATGCTCTGTACAATTGGTGAAACAATTTGCTATGTCAAGTGATTAATATGCCATCAATTTCTACATTATATTAATGCAGGTCCAAATCTTGGTAAAGTCACTGAAGACCTAAGTATGTTTGCATTTGCACTAATTGCTAAAAAGTGCTGAAATGTAATCAAGTTGTACTGTTGCAGCCTAGACACTACTAGACACTGCTGTTATGGAAAAACATGAAATATTTTTTTCTGAGTTCCACTTCTCTTCAGTTCCTGTTTTCATTGGAGATGCTGTAGGTGACAGTTCCCACTACCAATTGTTAAAAATGCCCTTGTCTTTCCAGTACATGCTCCTATCCTATAGCTTAAGTCAGTCCTTCTGAACATGTTAGTCCATTGATCAGCACTTTATTCTTCCCACTTCAATCTGCTGTTTGCACAAGATGTGGTGAATTTGAAACTCAAATTCTTGTGTGTATATATATATATATTTTGTCAAGCAAATAGTCTTTTATGATTCATCAGTGGAATACATGACTGTCAACTTAGGAGAAATTACATAAAAGATCAGTGCAACAGAAATAAAGTACAGTAGTTCAAAAAAGATTGTATAGGTTTACTCCCACTCTCCAGTAATACTATAGCAGTGCTTTTGTGTGAAGTTGATTTGCATCTCCTCTAAAGATCTTGCACAGCTCTGATTCTGGTAAGACTTCTGAAGACATTATCTACAGTACAAACAAAGACCAAATTTAAATTTGCAAAGTACAAGCACAATTGCCTTTATACATGTAAGCATGGCTGAGTGGTGGTACTCCTTCAGTATGTCCTCAGGAAATGTACAGTGGATTTCCAGATATAGAAAAAAACTCTAGTAAGGATATAACTTCACTGTGCTGCTTTCTTAGACAAGTCTGTATGTCTTTCCAGTCATACAAAATTTCTGGACAATTTTACTGAACAGTACTGTTTATAATACAGATTCTCCTTTGCTCTTCTTTGCCAAATACTATTTTTTTTTTTAATTTGATAGCAAAAATCAGAACAGTATTTCAATTATTAAAATTAACAACTGAAACACTGAGGCAATTGTTAGCTTTGACAACAGATTTGCACTTAGCTGTTCTGCCCTCCTCTTCTTGCTGCCCCATGCTCCCCCACCAGCTCACGTGGGTATTACTAAAAATACATGATGATCTCCAACACTAAAATAAATGCATAAAAAAATTGTCATCTAACTTCCACTTCAAGCCAGAGGAGATCTGACTAGGTAGCTAGGTAGTGTTTCAACCCTGCCTGGTAGAAAAAGTACTTTCTTCCCCTTCTCAAACTAAAACCACAGTGCACAACAAAGTATCAGAAGATCCACAATTCAAGACAACTGGAATGAAGCTTTGGTGACTTGATGACAACCAGAGAAAAGCTAAGAAGGAATTTTCCATCTTCCAGGTCTCTCAAACTTGAGGAAGGACCTTAATGCATTATAAAAATATGCGTCAATTTGACTCAGTTTCCTCTCACCTTTGTCTTTAAAGTCATGAAACCACAGAATGAAGCTGATCCTTCTGGGGTGGCATCCTAGCTTGGCATCCAAAAATTTCTGAAATTTTAAGTCAGGCACTAACCATATTTAGTGGGATTTTGAGATCTAACTACTGTTGAAGCAGTACATGTTTACAGAATCTGGAAGAGGTTTAAGCTGGGTGTGAAAGGGTAGCAGATGTGTGGTGAAATTTCCTTCGTGATGGGAAGGACTTCATAGGCATTATGTGGACAGAAGGGACAAGGATACAATACTTCACAAATAGGAGGAAAGACATTTTTTGTTGTAGTGAATGGACTGTGGTGGCAAGAGAAAGAGAAGTGCATCATCCGCAGTTGACAATCTGTACTGGTCCTCCTTCTTCTCACCTTCTACCATTGTAGTGGATAATAGCCCACAAAACACTTGTTGGACCTATACCAGCTTTAGCAATCTCTCTCAGGTGGTACCACTTAAGCTCTGCACTTCCATACAGACTGATGGGAGGAGTGGGGAACTCCTGCTGATCTGTCAAATTCATCCAAAGAAAAGGAGTTGTATGTTGCGGCAAAAGTGATTTCCACTGAAAAAAAAAATAAATAAATAAAAAATCCCATTTTTCAAAGTTAACTTATCTCCTAGTTTTCCTTCCACCTTTTCCACCCGTGCAGTCCATGTTTTCTCTGTTTTTCTTGTTTGTATTTGAGACTGATTAAATAAATATTGCTTTACTGCTTGCTAGTTTTTCTTATAAAAGTGGGTTTTACTTGCCTGCATGGAGGGAGAAACTAATGCTTGTAAAGTTTAGGCATCAGTACACAGGGAATCTTGACAGTTTCAGGGTTTGTTTTGTTTTTCTTTGATACAGAAAAACAGGCAAGCAGAGAGCACAGTTCATGATAAAGGCACTGTGTTAAAAATGCATGATCTGTTAGCACACATACCAGAGAAATGCCACATGCTAATCCATTTTAATGAGTACCTAAATAGGAAAACCATTACTTACTCTCCATCATTTTATGGAAAGATAAAGGGTGCAATTTTCTGAGCCAAAAATTTGTTTACATATCTTCATTATCATGATGGCAGGTGTAGGTTGTGGTTATGTCTTGGCTGGTACTGTTGTTTGACAGTACTGCTAAATGCATGTAAACTGAAATATAAACTAGAAATATTTAGTTACATAAATTAAAAATAGTATTTCTACACCTATGAAGGAGTTCATATGAAGCAGGAGTTCAAAATTGCTTTGAAAAGTGAAGAAGTGAAAAAAATGAAAAATGGAAACCAGTTTGTGGGACAAGGAAAACATGAATAAAATTTAAATTATCAATATCTTATGAATACATACATATTAATCTGTAAACTAAGTCTGTATGAATGTCCTAGCAATTTTCACATGAATTAACAAACTCGGGATTAAAGACAAAAATGCTACTTAAAATATCATACTGGTCATGAAAGAAGAAAAAAAACACATCCAATTGCTTATAAATTGTATGAAGTTTTACACTTAGTATTTGTAAAAAAAAAAAAAAAAACACAACCACACATACACAAAAAAACACAAACTATTTCATAAGTCACTGTAGTACAGAAATTGTGTTAGGTCATGGATTTAATCATTCCCAAAATACATGTATAAATAGAACATCTGAATAAATTGTCTGCCAGTAGCAGTTATGACTGTTTTGCTACATGTTCACGTCTGTTGTTTTCCCATTACTCATACCAAATTCAACTTCTCCTCTTTGAGTTAGGCCTGAACTTTAAGCCATATTCTATAGACTTTAGAGTTCACTCATTCAGTCCAGCTTTTACTCGTTGCAGAATACTACTACAGTTACAAAATATTTTAATGAAGTTGAAGGGGTCTTGGACAAGTACTTGGAGGACAGATCATTAAATCAGACTATCATTAAATGGACAAGCAACATTGGTTTTATGAAATCTTCTGAGCTGCAGATCTTTGGAAGTTGCAAGTGAATTAGAAGGAGATACTATATAGGCATTCCTTCCTTTTACTCTTTCCCCGCATGTTGGTTTGTGACCATTCTCAAGAACAAGATATGGGGATAGATGGACCTTTTCTATAAACCTTTATATTTCTTAGCATTCTCAAGAATAAGTATCAACCAGTTACCTCTAAAATGAGACTTCCACTGTTAAATGACAGCTGAAACTGTTCTTGAAGAGATCAGATTGATAAAATCAGTGTTGATGTTTTAAAAATTCTTAATATACCATACTCTAAAGAAAATCATCTGAATAATTGAAAAAAATAGTCTGGCTAATATGAAGAGAAAACCTGCAGGGCAGACTTACCAGTTGCAACAATTAGAATCATAAAATCATAGAAACATTTATTACATCATCAGAATCATTATCATAAACTGGCTTTCCAGTACAGGAGGGACATAGAACTACTGGATCAAGTTCAGAGGAGGGCTACTAAGATGATTAGAGGACTAGAGCACTTGTTATATGAGGACAGGCTGAGAGAACTGGGCCTGTTTAGCCTGGAAAAAGAAGGCTGAGGGAAGACTTCATTAATGTGTATAAATATCTGAAGGGAAGGTGTCAAGAGGATGGAGCCGTTCTCTTTTCAGTTGTGCCCAGTGACAGGACAAGAGACAATGGGCACAAACTGAAGCACAGGAGGTTCCAGCTCTATATAAGAGGGCACTTCTTTACTGTGAGGGTGACAGAGCACTGGGACAGGTTGCTCAGAGAGGTTTTGGAGTCTGCTTCTCTGGAGATAATCAAAACCTGCCTGAATGCCATCCTGCGCAGCGTGCTCTAGGTGATCCTGCTCAGCAGAGGGGTTGGACTAGGTGATCTTCAGAGGTCCCTTCCATTGTCCATTCCATGATTCTGTGACTTTATATTTTCACCTTTTTTGTTACTCTTAATTCATTCTATCTGCAAAGTGTGTGGATCTACACTTACATATATTTTTTCTAAATACGGTGAGGCTGAGCTGGCACATCCTTTTTTAGATTCCTTGCTCTGTATCTTAGAACATTACTAAAATGCACTCATCATCAGGAAGGAAATGCCACAACAGTATTTGAGGCATTCTTTATGTTTTTCTTTTTCCAGCTTGCCTGTCAGTCATTCCAGTTATTGGTTTCAATTAGTATTCAATTACTCCTCCTCAAGAGTGTCAGAGGTAGACTGTCTCACAGAGACTTCTGCACCAAGCATCTTCTGTTTCATAGTACGGATGATGAAGGGAAGAAGCTTGATACAATGGAAACTACTACAATGGTTAAAGGCACAAAAAAATTTGCCTGTACTTAATAGTTGACTTTAACTCTGACCTTACAGTATCTTAAAGTAATTCAAAATCATGGCACATATTCATTATATATTTATTATGATTGAACCTGTAGATGAAGGCTGGGGGAGCAAAGTCTCCTACTGTAAGTGAAGAGCAGATTTGAGACCACCTGATTAAAATGAACAGGGGGCCTGATGACATGCAACCCTAAGTCCTGAGGGAAACGGATGATGCAGATGCCAAGCCTCTCTCCATCATATTTGAAAAGTCCCAACAGTCGGGTGAAGTCCATGGTGACTGGAAAAAGAAAAACATCACTCCCATTTTTTGAAAGGGTATAAAGGAGGAGCCGGGGAACTACAGACCAGTGAGCCTCACCTCTGTGCCTGGGAAGATCAAGGAACAGATCTTCCTGGAAGCAATATCAAGGCAAGTGCAAAGAGGTGATCCAAAACAGCCAGAATGACTTCACCAAAGGCAAATCATGCCTGACCAATCTGGTGGCCTTCTATGATGGAGTAACTTCACCAGTTGGCAAGGGAAGACTGACCAATGTTATCTACCTGGATTTCTGCAAGGCATGAAGACTTGACGTGGTGCCACATGACATCCTGATCTCCAAATTGGAGAGAGATGGTTTTGATGGGTAGACCATTCAATGGATAAGGAATTGGCTTGAATGCTACACCCAGATTCAATGGCTTTATGTCCGGGTGGAGGCAGGTGATGAATGGTGTCCCTCAGAGGTCTGTCCTGGGACCAGTACTGCTTAATGTCTTTATCAATGGCATAGACAGTGGGATCGAGTGCACCCTCAGCACCATTGCCAATGACACTAAGCTACGTGGTGCTGTCAATACAACAGAGGGCAGTGATACCATCCAAAGGGACCCGGACAGGCTGGAGAAGTAGGCCCATGTGAACCTAATGAGGTTCAACAAGGCCAAGTGCAAGGTGCTGCACCTGGATCAGAGCAATCCCAGACAGGAGTACAGACTGGGAGAAGAACTCATTGAGAGCAGCCCTGAAGAGAAAGACTTGGGGTGTTATGGTGGATGAAAAGCTCAACATGAGCCAGCACTGTATGCTTGCAGCCCAGAAGGCCAACTGCATCCTGGGCTGCTTCAACAGAGGCTGGAGCACCTTTCCAATGAATAAAGGCTGAAAGAGCTGGGGATTTTCAGCCTGGAGAAGAGGGCACTCCAGGAAGACCTCATTGCAGCTTTTCAGTACTTAAAGAGGGCTTAAAAAGATGGAAAACTTTTTTGTTGTTGTTTGTTTGTTTTTTTTCTCAGGCAGACAATTACATGACAAGGGGGAATGGTTTTAAATTAAAAGAGGGGAGATTTAGCCTAGATGCTTGGAGGAAATTCTTCACTCAGAGGGTGGAGAGGCACTGGAACAGGTTTCCCAGAGAAGCTGTGGATGCCTCATACCTAGAAGTGTTCAAGGCCAGATTGGATGGGGTCTTGACCAACCTGATCTAGTGGGTGGCATCCCTGGCCAAGGCAGGGGTGTGAACTAGATGATCTTTAAGGTCCCTTCCAACCAAAGCTGTTTGATGGTTCTATGTTTCTATGTAGACCCCAATGTTATAATGACCAAATTAAATTTGTTTTGGTTTATGTTAGGTATGGACATACACATAGACTATGATAACTGTTTATGAATAAGGTTTTGAGCCAGTGTAGCCACATCAACAATTAAGGATGGACATGGATAGATCAATAGATCCAAAAGCCTAAGACTTCTTCAAAACAGAAGTTCATCTAACTACTATTCTGAAGGATACAATGTGTAAAAGTACTTACTGAGGTGGCATTCAATAACTTATTTTTGACATACTTCTCACAAAAATTGGTGTGAGAAGTTTGCAGGTGTATATACATAGACATGTATATACATATGTATTATATACATATATATTATATATTATATATTATATATTATATACTTATATACTTCTATATTATATATTATATATATTTCAGTTTAAACTGGCATTCATTACAGCTGTTCTCCATACTGTGCATATTTACATCGTATCTTGTAAAAAAGTTTGTGTTTACATGAGTGTACAGTACAATGTACCTACCTGTACAAAATGCTGTCTGCACTCCATCACATTTACTGCTCATTAAAGCGGCAGTCAAAAATGCACATTTGTCAGAAGAGAAAAAAAAATCATGCCTTGAAGGACTGAAAATAAATTAAAGTGCTGCTGAAGTATATGAAGATGTTAGAACAAAGTAACAAAAGGCTCCATAATGGCCCACAAGTTGCATATCAACAAAGCTCAATGTACCTGTTTCCCTTTTCTCTCAAACACATTGCACACTTCATCAAAAAAGAGAATAGACTGTAAACAATAAACAGCATTGCATATCTTTTTTTTTTTTTCATACAAAATGTCTATTATGTAACATAGAACAGAATTTCTTTGAATTTCAGTAGAAGCAAACCATCTTTTATAAGGATACATACCTGAAGGCCTGTCCCTTCATTCAGCTAACATACATACCACATACTGAAATAAAAATGTTTAAAAAAAATGGCTTATTACAAATAATGTACATAAATAGAGAAGACAGAAGGGTACCAGGCTCACTTCAGGTTAAAGATTTAATAATGTAACTCTTGTGAACAAATATTTATTCCAGGCTTAGAAATTGAAATGCTGAATAAACAACTGCTATAGCTTTGATATAAACAGTCAAGCATAGTTCATACAGTTATGCTTCATACCTAAGAGGCAAACAAACAAATGTTGGTAGATCAGTACTAAGCAAATAAACTACAGTCTTAACATTCAATGTAACTTCAGTAATTGACAAGGCCAGCTATTTTATCAGGGATGACTTTCTTGCTGTTTTCCTTTGTCTCATTTTTATTCTTTATCCTCTGCATCCTCCTTTTTCTTTCCCCTTACAGTTATAAAGCCACAACAGCTGACAAAGGAAATTGCCTTGGACCATAATTCTTTTGAAGTAAGACACTCTCCAGAGATTGGTAACACAGTAGAACTGAGCATGAACGAGATCTTAATCCTGCTCAGTTCCCTTCAGTTCCCTACTGCTGCTGTCAGTATGAGCAAAGTGTCACTTTGCAAGGATGCAATCTTTCTCAAAAAGATATAAAACAAATAGCCAAATTAAGGTGTATCCCAGGTGATCAAAGACCCAATTACTTTTATTCTTGAAAACAGAGATCCACAGGGCTTGATTTTGTTTGACTTGTAGGAGTATCACTTATTTAGTCAGATGAGAGAAAAAATAGCTTGAAAGGTGTCCACTGAAATCTAGAATAATTCTGAAATATATACAGTATAAAAGGTTGCCTTAGAAAGTTGAAGGGAAGCATGACTTAATCAGTGAGAGTGTCAAGACAAAAGAAGCAGTGGTGGAAAATACAGCTCCAGTTTCTGAAGATATGAAGGAAGAGACAAAAAAAATCTTTATTAAAACTAGCATCTGAAAAGTGACCTCTGAAATTCACTCTCTTAATAAAGCTAGTTTCTTTATTTACTTCATCATTTACAGGTGATCTGAGATGTAGCTTTTTAGCCATTTTAAAATATTGACAGACTTCCATTTTTTTTTTCCAAGCATCCTACTGAAGACAAAACTTCTTTTGCTACTACACAATAAAAACTTTATTATTCATGTCAATGAAGAGTCCAGAGAAAATCCATATTTGGTGATGCACATTGACAGGTGAAATGATGCAGCTGCAGTGTAAGGTGCAAACATTATTTCATGAGCTCAGTAAGTGTATATTGTCTTCTTGCAAGAACATAACTGGTTCACAGTGCATAATCCAATATAGAAGAGGCAAGATGCTTTGGCAATAAACTTCAATGAAGCCATAGGACATAAATTAATTCTGTTCTGGTTGGAGACTCTCGTGTTGACAAAATATAGCTTTTCTTCCCAGGTGCCGATGCAAAATGCATGTTAGCATATCCTTGTTAAATCATATATCTATTACAGAGTCACAGAGTGGGCAGGCAGTCCAATTTCTATGTAAATTCCTTGGAGTATGGCAAATAAAAATACAAAGATGGATATTTATTTTTTGTTTGGTAATTCAATCTCTTTGTAGGGTAACTTAAGCCCCTTGACCAAAACCAAAACCAAAACCTAACAAACACCCTCAATCATACCCTATATAAAAATGCATGTCCAAGTTTTGTGGTACAATTATCTAGAGAACCAATTTTCTTTCATTGTATCTTCAGAAAAAGCGGTATCTCATCAACATTTAAAATGCAGTTTAATTCATCATTCCGAAATGACAGCAAACTGTCATATGATACAATCATGAAAGTATTTTCTGAGGTCCCTTGCAGGATATGTGTTCTAGATTTAGCACCAGGGCTAAGAAAAGGAGCAACATAATTTCCCTTCATCTCTGTGACTGTAGAGAACTACATCAAAGTGTTATGGGTACTGAAGTCAATAGCTTTTCTTCCAGGTACCATTTTTGTATTGCATTGATGCTCTATCTATAAAACAAAAATATGCAGGCAGAGAACATCCTCGGGTAATTGTAACAAAATAATACTTGAAGAAGGTAATAGTAATTTTACTACAAATACAAGAGTAAATAAGTCCTAAATAATTATTTGTAAATAAAATATTTCTCATTAAAATGTTATGGTTGCGAATCTTGGTCCCAAGTATGTCCAAAAAAAAACCTAAACAAAAATTCTATTAATTTCAATGAAGATATCACTTTTTGATGATTTTTTGATTACAGTAATGCAATATCAACTGATGAGAGGTCTTACACCTAATTTGTCAGCTCTTCTGCACTATTCATCTGTTTGCATTACATTTGTATATTCTTTGAGAATAATTTTTTCAAGTGTTATAAAATGTAAAATGCAGCCTAAGTCATCTATGAGTAACAGTTGGGGAAAGTACGTATCTCTTTTGGTTATTTTCAGTGTTATGCATGCTGCATACCATATTGGCTCAATGGGATTGTCTTACAATGCATTTCTCTCCATACATGGATGTAACTTTGTCATATTTTCCATGATCATAATGGGTGTATTCAAATTGTTAAGCTGATGGTATTTTCAGCATATATTGAGTTCTTATCATCATCCTCCATCAAGACATTATAAGATTTTGTGCCTCGACTTGAGAGGTGTCTCAGGGTCCTCTATAGTAGTTGATGTCAGCATCCACCAAAGACTCTTTAAAAACAAACAAATAAACAACAACAACAAAAACTATAGTTTGTGCTTTGAAATGAATTGCCACTTGGTTCACATGTTAAATTTATTTTAGGGTGAACAAAATATTCCACTTCTTAAAAGTAGTATACACAGTCCTGTAAAAAACTCTTAGTGATGTAGTCTATGTGCACAATTACTGAATATTTTACAAAGAAAGGAACAGGCTGTTTTTATTAACTAAAAAAAACTCTGTCAGAGTGTATTATAAAGTGTCAAGCTCAGTAACAAAGCACATTCAGGCCAGTAAGTACTTCCATTACAAATGATTCATAAAAACTGATTTAAGAATAATTTATATGACACACACTTCATTTCTTTGGTAATTTGTCAAAAAGCCAACATGTTTTACAAACGTACTTATTGCTCAAAAATCAGTCTATGCATAAATATAATTTGTACAAAATTAACTCAACCTAATTTAATTCTCTGAGGCAAGCACTTAGCAAACAGTTCTGAAGAATTGTGATGCTCAAAAACATGGAAAAATCATTCAGTGGTATAGACCAGTATCCCCAGGGATGTGTATTGCTTATGCAGGAGAATTAGCCTTTAAAATTAGTATTCAAAGCAGTCACAATGCGCACTGTGACACTGAAATAAGACCATAGGAAACATGAAAGATAACAGAATGTGAAACTCTGCCTCTCATGTGTTTATGTCAGTAAAGTAGCTGCACATCTCTGTGAAACTGGGCATTTAGGCATGTAGGTCTTGCTTCTTCTTTATACTTTTTCACTATGAGGTAGTCACTGAAAATGGATAGGTCTAATCCCTGTTCACTGCTTGTGCATTTTGCAGTAATGAAAAAAACAAACAGGTCTTAAAAATGAACACATGAAACCACAAGAGAAAGTAACACAGGGTTCCCTAATGTACCACATTTTAAGAGTGATCTGACTGCTGGGTCATATCATTCTGCTTCTTGTACATCTGCTACACATGAAATATGCAGTTCTGGCCATGCAGCACAGCATTTAGCTTCTCAGGAATTAAATGGGTCTTACTGGATATATGCTTAATTCACCTCACTTTAGCTAGCTAGAATTTGGACATCTAGTTTTAAGCTACTTTTTACACTTCTGATGTGACAAAGAGGTGCATATACATCCAGAGTGTATCAGGAGGAACCAGTATTCATCCCAGTTCAAACCAGGATGAATGAATTGTCCTTCAGAAATTCTCTCTCTAGAACAAAAGAAATAGGCAGGATGACTAGTTTTAGTGTTAGAAATATGTTGTTTTCCTGACTTAATAACTTAAAACTCACAGCATTTTCCCCAATCTTATTTTTACAAAAAGATTCCTCCTTCATGTCTTTGGAAAAAAAAAAAAAAAAATGTGTGCAATTTGTTGAAAACCACTCAAAAGAAACAGTTCTTTCATTTCTGAATAATTTCATGCATAGTCAATGGCCTTTTTAATCATTACACTGTAGATGAAGAGGGTTTAATAGTTTTTACAAAGTATGCTGTTGAGATGTCAGTTCTCGGAACTTCTTTTGATATCCTGACGTAAGAAGTGCAGTCTTGTTGGGAGTAGTCTCTAGAAGGATTTTGTCCCCTCCGCACTACAAGTCTGATTTTGCAATGTACTTAAAAGCCATTGCTAAGTAGGACTCTCAATACTCAAGTTATGCATAAACTGAAGCGTGTTCCTGAACCATGCCTGTGGTTTGGTATGACTATCATTCTCTGTCCTCTGAGTGGGAATGAAGTGAGTAGAAAAACTACATGGGAAATGCAAAAGTGTGGCAGTTCTGTGCATCCTTCATCTTCACTCAGACAATCTGGGCCAGGTACCCCAGGATTTTGACTGCCCAACTGAGGATCCTTGTTACAACTGCACCTCTCTCCTGGCCTTCCCATACATTAGCAAAGAGAAAGGGATTAGTACATTCCTTTGTGGTTCTCCTGAGATAAAGAGATGATCATTGACCTCTATGTTTCTCATTTAGGAAATGACATGCTTAAATAGGTTTGGTGTTCCCGTTGAAAGGATGTAGTCTTGATTTTCTGACAAGATTTGTGGAGTAACATAGGCCTGTAAAAATAGAGATTACTATGTAGGTAGGAAGTATAACCACCTGAGTGGTATACTGTTTTTTGTTTGTTTGTTTGTTTGTTTTTTAAACTCATTATCCACAGGACATAAATAAATGTCATTATTAAACCAGCTGAAAGGAATTGCACACATTTAGAGATCAAGGAAGTTATTCTGTTCTCTGTAGCACAGAGTGGTGTGCTCACGAGGACAGCAAATCAAACAAATATGATATAGTTTCACATAAACTGCCAAATTCCTCTAGTTTATCTGAAACGGAATGTCTTTAACTCTGTTTATGGTAGATGATAGCTCATCTGTCACATACGCGTGGAGAATGAAAGTGGTGCTGAGCTTATTTTTTTACTAGAAAAGGACAAATATAGAGAGAATTTTTGTTACATACAAACTTCAATTTCAATGACTGAAAAATAAATCTTGCTTTGTGTACTGTACACAGTTAAGATATTGTCCCTTTCCTCCCCCTCCTCCATCTACTTAGACGATTATAAATGTAGCAAACTTTAACTTGGTGCATGTTGGAGATTTTTGCAGCTTATTAGCATGAAGAAATCAACACATCCTGTGCTCAGGAAAGTTGAGAGTTTGACCTCTCTCATATTCTGTTTAATATCAACTATATATTAAATCATTTAATACATATAGTCAAAGGGCAGAGATGGAAGTGTCATGCTAAGCCACTGAAATGAATTCATTTACTTACAAACCAGTAGCAAAAAAAAAAAAAAAAAGTCCAATGCATGTGAAATTAATGTCTCCTAAAAGCAGGAGCACAATATGAGTGAGGATGACCTTATAATTATGTGAAATAATACTAAAATCACTATGAAAAATGCTACTGCTTCAAAATCCATGCAGGAGAAAACATCATTTAATGAGGTTGAAAGTGTTTATAATAAACAGCACTTTTCCACTTCTAGACAAAATAGAGTTTGAAATGCAGTTTGTCTATATAAATCCACATTAGATATAATAAACATTATATCTTTTTCTACATTTTTCGACCTTTTTCTAGATAAATATATATATATATTAAGTCTATGTTTATTCTGTAGAGAAATCTGTCTTTTTTCAACATGACGCAATGCAAATAACAATTTAAGGACTTGAATGGCCACTAATGCTTAGAATTTATGATCTGCTTAAATTTCTGATTAGAGATTTCATAAGTAAACTCAAAATGACTTCTCATTACAAGGTTTCCTTTTGTTATTTGTCATTTTAAATATGATATTTGTTTTTAATTTGATATATACTTTATGGAAATACAACTAGATTATTATTATTAATAACATAATTCCTGTGTAAAGAAAAATAGGGATTTTGAGACAGGTTATTACTTCAGATGGCTCAGGGAATCCACAGATCTTCAGAGGAAAAATCTTTGGCTTCTGGCATGACAGATTTGGATTAAATATAGTTAAAGGGATTTCAGAGTACATTTCACAAATGTAGTCTGACTGATCTCAATCAGACACTGCTAAAGTATGCTACATCCATATGTAATATTCATTTGGTTAAATATGTACCACTGGGAGGTTAAAAGTTCCCCTAGAAGGAGATCAGCTGTTTCTATTACAGTTTACCATAATAAGTACACTGACTTGCTTGTGCTTTTTTCTTCTAGGCTGTACTTTGGAGGTACAAGTTTTCTCAGCTCAAAGGTTCTTCAGATGATGGGAAGAGCAAAATCAAATTCTTGTTTCAAAACACAGATACTAAACAAATTGAAGCAAAGGTAAAAACAATACACGTTCTCTTCTATAAGGTCAATATACATTAAAACAGTTATCAAAGCAGCTAGGAGACAGGAGGAGTAAATTCAACTAAACTACTTAAAAGTATTAGATCAATGTGTGCAGTCAATGAATTTAAAGAAAAACAAAGAAATCTGAATGAATTGTTTGGATTTTTTGTAGATGAAGTCTTTTAAAGGGCTCTGTTACATTAATAAAATATATATGTATTTTATTGATATATATAGTTTTAGGCATGTTTGCAAAGACTATTAATCATTTTAATAAAGATGGCTGAGAGTTTGAATGCCCTCTCACCCTATACTAGTATCATGAAATGGTGCAAAACATGTCCTTTAGTCAGCTTGGTCAGAAAATCCAGCAAGGGTCTAACATTGTTTTTATTTCTCAGAGAAAAAAAAAAAAAAATGTGGACTAAACATAGAACCCGTTACAAGAAGTTGTCATCAAATCTTTGTGTCTGTGTCTAATTCAGAATTAGAAAAGTTGCATTTTCAGTTGTGCTTTTGATTCAACAATTAATTTACAAAAACAGTCACCTGAGATATTTATGCCTAGTTTTAATCCTGTCTTTTGAGAATAGTGCATTTACTATCCCAATATATGTGAGGAAAAGTGATCTACAAGGATCATTGATGACTGGAATTGCCTTAGAGTCTGAATCAGAGGTCTTTTTGGCTAGAATCCCAATATTTTCATGATCCTAAATATTTTTGCCTGGATGTCTTTTACACCTTGCTTTTGAAGCACTTAGTATACAGCTTTTCCTGTTCGTGTCTGTGTCAGAGACAAAATAGCTGAATAAATGCAATAGCATTCTGTGAGGAAAAAGGAAATGGTTAAATAAATAGTCTTCTAAAAGGGCTAAAAAAACACAGCATAATAAGGTATGCTAAGAAAAAGGGCATTGTATTTCTGGCAATCATGAGTTTAAACACAAACAGTTAAGGAACTCTAAGCAGCTATTCTTCCTTCCTTTCCTTTCTTCACCTAACAGTTATTTACTTGATTTTGAATGTTATACCTAATACAATAAAGTATTTTTAAAGTATAACGTAAAAGCTTCCATTAAATCAACAGCAATGAAGTATGGTGGGCTGTGTCTTTCAATAAAATCATATTTTGCTTCTTCTCAAGGATAAATATTTTCTTCCTATTTTCTTCAGAAAATGTTTTAATACTAGAGATTTTTTCTTCACTAATAAGAAACCATAACTTAGCCTAAAGCTGTAAGGATGATTTTCTGTTAAGCAAATAATTGGAAACTTTTATCATGGTCCTGAGTACAGCTGAAGGATGAAACTTGTCATTTCTGTTCTGATATCTGTCTTGTATTGCTATTATGTTAACACAAGATTTTAGGACTAGCTAAGTTAATGATGCAATACTATTTCTCAGAATTTTCTTTGGAATCCAAATCCCTTCCCTTCCCTTCCCTTCATCAAATTAATAACAGTGCATAGTAAAAAATCTAGATTTTGAAGAAGAAAAATAATTTCCATCAAAATGTTTCCTGATTTACATTGAATTTGTAATGTAAATCACTTAAGACTTGGAGATAACTTGGTACTTCATGGTTACAACTGTTGTTCCCAGCTGAAACGAACAGAGCTTTATTTCTAAGAAATGGCATCTTTCTACCTTTTATCAAGGTAAAAATGCTATCTTCTACCTTATGAAGGCAGAATATTATATAATCTTACTAGCATCCTAATTAACATGCTATCATGTTCCCTAGGTACTTCTATTTCTTATAATTTTAAACTTTCTTGTTGATCACTTTGGAAATATATATATATATATTTACTTTTATTTAGTTTTGTTAGTGATCAAAGTATACCAGTTACATCATGATCAAAAATGTCAGATTGTGTAGTCTTTGGAAGGTGCTATGAGTGAGGACTTCCAATGAGTGAGGTGCTGTAGTAAGGACTGCCAATTTTGTTTATAAATGAAGTATGTGGCTTAGTCTAAGAAGTATGGGTAAACTTGTCTATAAAATGAAGGAAAAGGTCATATTTTTTCAACTTTGGTTACTTTAAAATTCTGTGGATAGCCCCCTTGTGTATCTGTTGAGCCTTTCAGATATTTAAAGCACTACTCAGCACAAGAGGAGGTGGTATTTTGTGGACTTTGCTAACATTACAGAGCTATAGAAATAGCTATTCAGGGAACTCTCTAGTCATTAGGAAATGTTAATCAGATTTTCAGAAATGCATGTAGTGCCAGGTTTCATGCATGCTATATGAAGGCTTCATTTGGAGTCAGATGATGGGAATTTTCTAAAACATCTGTTAAAGGTTATGTTGAATATTCATAGCCAAAGCTAGCATCAACTGTTAAATGAAACTCTGTGTTCTGCATGTCCTGGAGACCCACTATCATAAGGGGAAAATACAGGGTAACATTTTCTTGAGATAAATATAATTTTCTGTGAGTTATATTATATGGGGAATTATCAGAATATAGTAGGATGAGAGCTTACTGTTGAGAGAAAAAAAAAAAAAAAAAAAATCTGAGGAACTATTACCTCAACATCTTAAGGCTCGTCACTTTTGCATTCCCAAATGGTAACGAGGAAGCAGGGCATGGCAGATAACTATGATGCAGCTCAATAAAGTCTCTAGAACTGAGAGTACTTTTTCCTCTTCATTATCAAGGGTAATATGCTCTGTGCAGAAACTGCTATGGTTTGTGCATACTTGATTTGAGACTCCTGATTTTATATCTCCAGTGCCTGTTTTACTCCATCTCTGAGTTTCAGCTCTGGCATTGACAAGGTGTGTTATGTATTTAATGCAGTATAATTCAGTTGCACCCCAAAAATATGACATGGTCCAGACACAGATTTATTTTTGTATTTATTTTTAAATGATGCTATTTTCATCATATATTTCCTCCATGTAAGAGTATGAATTATCAAAATCCAAATGCTTCCAGTTGTCACTATGTACAATGCTGCACATCTTGTGTATCTCAGCCCACATATGTGTGCCTGTGTCACGTCGTGCCTCTGTGATAATATCCTTTAGATCTAGAACATTGATTCATGATCTAGAAAATTAAGTGTCAAAGTGCTTAGATATTTAATACTGATCCAAAATTTAGATACATTTGTTTCTATTCTATAAATATATTCAGAGCTGTGAGTGGGATTTACCTAACATAAATAAATAAGTAAATAGACATGCAGTAGCATTTTAAATCTAAAAAAAAATAAAGACAAAAACCATATAGGGGTAACATTAATCATTGGTATCCCTTAGACCTTCCAATCCATAGGTTATTTCCCAGCTGTCACTCAGTAGGGGATATTGCACAAGTTTCCACAGTCAGATTTTTTCAGATTGAGAGCTACAAAATGGAGCTATTGACGTGGCAGAACATGCAGTCTACATGTCTACTGCTTTGTCTTTTGGGTTGAAAAAATAAACACAGAATATTTCTCATCTATAAGACACAAAGGGATTCATTTAGGCACCTTGCTATCTATTTATCTATTTCTTTAGCTATAGCTTAGTGATCTGTTAGTGTCTTTCCAGCATCATAGCAGCTTCCAGAAGTTAGCACAATCTCAGCACATAAACTCAGAGCACTGAGTTTATTCAGTTTTACCTGTCTGAAAAGTGGACAACTGCAATGGAAACTGTTTTATGTTTTTCTGACAAAATGTGTCTTAAATCCATGAGAGATTCTGTGTCCATACGTATAGGCTCCCAAACATCGCAGTATGGAATATATATACATATATATATATAAAGCAAGATTATTGCTGTTTTTTACTACATGCAATTTCCACGTGAATTTTGTAAATAGACACTCAAAACAGTAATTTCTTTGTCCCATTACAAAGGCAAGAATTTGATACTTAGTAAATTAGAATAGCAACAGACCTACAGAATTGGACTGAGCAAAAGTATGTCCTTCTTACATTTCAGCACTGTAAAACAAAGCATGGTGTGTATCCCCAAATCTCTCTGTGCTTTCACCTTTCTGAACTTGAAGGGATTTTTCACAGCTGAACAGTTTTCTCAGCTAAACGTGGCCAAAGTCACACAGCTATACTGTATCAGGTTAGCTTTTGTTCACAGACTAGCCGATTCCCTGAACTGAGAGCATTAAGAAACAGAGGTAAGCAGAGAAATCAGCTAATGCAGACCCATTCAGCTGGGCAAAACTACGGTATCAGCAAAATAATTTTAAATTTAAAGACCTAGTGTTAATACTAATTAATTAATAATACATTAATAGTCATTAATGCTATTTAATTTGTACTTATATCCTATATATCTTATATAGAAACATAATCTATAATAAGACAAATAGCCTGAATTACTGCTGTTGCAATGTAATCAAAATACTTGCTTTCAAGTGCATTGCAAGGTGTCATGATGAATGCTTTTACCATTTTCCAGGGTGATATTTCTGCTCATTTCAAGTATATTCTACAAAGTATAATTTTAATTTAATCCTTTTCTTAGCCTTGATGTTTTTTATGTGAGCATCACACTACTCTTCAAATTTAGAGTATCAGCTTTAAATGGGTTTTAAGTATACATCCTTCAGATTTTTACAGAGTGATTGCTCAGTTGCAGTGACTCCATTCTGAGTTCAGATTTCTGAACTGCGTAGGTTTTTGTGTTTCAGTTTTTAGTTTCCCTGTGACTTGCACATGGAATATCTGTTTCATATCTGTTTAAATTAGATTCTATCCTAATATAGAGAGACCATTTAACATCACATTTGATGAAGCAACAAATATCTTCACATATCAGCAGTTTATATATGGATTAAAGAGATTTGTTGTGACAAAAACAGGAATACTTACAAACTAAGAATTGCTTGATTTTGTAGTTGTACAGTTTACGTAGTTGCACCATTAATATAATGCAATAATAGTCAATTTGTCCTTTTTTTTTTCGTTTTTTCATTTGAGACCCCTCTTGATTTTCCTTTTTTCCATCTTTGTTTTGTCAGTCCAGATTTTCCTTGTGAAAGTTCATACACTTCTGGCCAAGCTCAATGACTTTGTATTTCTCACACACCTTTTTGCTGACTTATATTGTCCTCTACAGAAACTGCAAATGTTCGGAGTAATAGTCCGGTAATGTCTGGTATAATGACAACAATGTTGGGTGAAAGTAGATTGGTCAAGAGGAGCCCAAGAGGGTATAGTGATATTTTTGGTAGAGTACGGTTGTTGGTGATTGGTACAGACAACAGTTTGGAAATTGGAATAACAGTCAATTGTATTCTTGTACATGGACAAATAGATGGGGCTTAAGTTTGAATTTCCTTGCTTTTTGAGGATTCAGAGTATCTACTTTTCCCTACAGGTGGCACCCTTAATGGCTTGACAGCATATTTCTTCAGGTTTCTTAAAGTTTGTTTGTTTGTTTATTTGAAGATGGGTATGGAATACACAATATCCTGCTAGATGAAAGTGTACTCAGGCAAGCAGATGGCTGATAACAGAGTATATACAAAAACAAAAAAGGGGGGCCTAGGTGTGCAGAAAAGCTTGTGGGTTCCCCTCCATCATATAGCAGTACTGCAGACCCATGGGGATATAAAAGTGCAAGTTTTCAACAGAAGTGAGGGAATGTTTTGTCTGTCAGCAGCTTTTTGTGAACCCTTATCTGTTCATTAAGGTTTCTTGTGACTAGTCCAGAAAAGTGTTGCTCCTGATGGATCCCATTCCACCAATTAGGCTCCTTTGACTTAAGCTGCAGACTTTAATCAGGCTTGTACATATTCACCACAAACCAATATCAGCTTACTTTGATTCACATTTCTTCCATTTCCAATTTTAATGTGAAGAGTGCTTATAGCAGTTTGTGTGTGATCCTTCTTTTTCCTTCTAATGCGCTTTCACTTCTAGGGAAGTAGATGTGATCACAAGGGTGGGGATCCTGCCCTGCAAAGTCAGGACACAAGCTATAAGTGTCTTTAAACAGCTTCACAGAATTTTTTTATTTTGATTAGCTGGTGTGAGGGAAAAAAAGAAAATAAAATAGTGTGTGTCTCTTAATCAAGCTGATGTTACTTGGAGCCTCAACATAAACTGACTTGAATGTGTGTACCAAGATAAATTCTGTGATCACAGAGGTCCCTGTTTCATTCAGTACGTGACATGATATGCACATTGACACTGAAATAGGAATAATGTTTCATGCCAAATAGTAATCTAGCATTTGTTGACTTGTTAGTGCTCATCTTTACAGTCAAGGTAATGTGTTGTGTCATTACTGTCAGTAATAGTGAACCAATGGGACTTCAGCAGCTATGCTATTGTCTCTCACATTTTCATTGAAGGTCCATTGAGCAGAGGATCTTCACACTGTGTTACTGTTGCAGAAACACCTGTGATAACTGGCTGTAATTGTACTAATGCACTGTGAAAATTCAGTGTCCAGTAGCCATAATTATGATGTACATAAGAACTTTCAGCTAGTAGGATTACCTAATTGACTCAAACAATTCTCAAACTGTACTATTTGTTTTAATAGACTTGCTCTGTTGAAACATAGGCAAGAAGGTAGTCTTTCCACAGATAATACAGAAGTGATATCGTGTTCCACTAAATCATTTTCTCATCTTAAGCTTCAGTTTTACTTTTATAGTACCAGAAGGATATTAATAAAAAGGGGTTAACTGAAAAGTAACTTAATTTAAATGACTGATGTTTCTTGAAGTTCCTTTTTTTTTTTTTCCTATCTATGATAAAATTGCTTATTTTGAAAATTTGAGGGGGTCGGGGGAACCTCTAGCATAGTATTTTAAAATGAAAATGTCTCTAAACAGATTTTTAGATGGACACAGGTGGAAGGTATGTGAAACCTGGCATAAACTTTATCATCCTTATTGAGAATTGGTACTTAGGGGACCTTAAAGAAGCTTGTGAGCAATTAAAAATTCATTTCTGAGAATGTCCAAAGGATATCTGCTCAGGTTGTAAGAGATTTGAACAAAGCTCCACTCGTCTAGTACATCACTGGATATTCTGCACATGCAGCCCTCTGCTTTCAGGCAGTAGTTCCCCCGTGCAAATAAGGGACTTGTGAATGTCTCCATGAAGTACGTTTTATGCAACATCTTCCAGGAAAGGTCAAGAGGCAGAAAATTGCATGTTAATGAAATTTTTAGAATTTTATCATTTGTTGTTGAATTCACAATATTATCAATATTCTTTATATATATATATATACATATGTATATATATATTGGCAAACATCAACTGGAAATACCAGTGCTGGACAGAACAACAAAATAGGACAGATGTCTGTTGCTGGCTTCAGTACAGAAATCTACATAGACACTGAATCAAAGCAGAAAGATGGCAACTCTGCACCACCATCCCTACAAATACATGTATTCAAATACCTCAGTATCTGCTTTCAAATACAGCAGGTGTTTATTGATTAAGTGTCAACACCAAAAACACATACTGAAGAAACCCTAAAAAAAAAAAGAGAATCATCATCATGATCTCATTGATCAGAAAAAGTCAATTAGACACAAAGGAGCAAATTTATGTATGTTTAAAAAATGTAATTTGTATTTATTTCCTCTCTTGGTGTGCCTAAGTCTCAGTTGAGGAGCTATAAAAAAAAATGTAAATTAAAGTAGAACAAGAATGGCTTTGTCTAATATTGCTAATAAGTTTAAAACATGAAGACTTTTCCTTATTTTTGGTCCAATAACAATAATTGCTTCAGTGAAGACAGAGCCAGAATATCACTGTATGATAGTAGCACTTTTTAAGAATGTCTTAAAAACAACAACAACAATAACAACTAGAGAATCAACATAGGTAAAATAATAGTTACCAGCGTGAGGTAACATGACAAATAAATGTGTCATATGTGGAACTCAACATTGCTGAACTTTGTGCCAGATGCAAAATATGCCAGATTTGTATTAACAACATAAGGGGAAAAAATGTACTATAATATGGTTGTCTTCTTTATTGTATTCCTTCTTTACCAGGCAGGACTTCATATTTCTGTGGAAGCACTTAATCAGAACATGTTCCGTATCAGCAATTATTTATGGAATAGAGAGAATTCAGTCTCAAGTCTCTGTAAGGGAGAATTGTCAGGCACATCAGCAGAATTACATCAAGCTATTAAAATTATTTCTGTTTGAATCATGGTTTGTTCCTGGGTGCATGTTTGTGAGGTCTTCTTTTGCTTCCTTTTAAATTTTTGTTTTCATTTGTTTTCACTTCCAGGAGCTGGAGTTTTCCAACCTGTTTGCAGTCCTTCACTGTATCCACTCATTCTTTGCAGCCAAAGTGGCTTGTTTGGACCCTTTGTTTGTAGGCAGTCAAGCCACAACTTCTGCTGCTCCCACAACTTCTGGTACTGGCAAATTAAAGTATACTACTTGATATCTCACATTACAGCACTGCCATGTAAGAAAAAGACACAGCAATGTATAAATATTCATAAGATGTAGACCTTTGGTGAACCATGTACGTGGAAACCAATCCTGGAGTCAAGACATCTTGCAGCATCAGCAGATAGATGATCACATGGGATCATAAATTCATCTCTGTTCTGCAAGACACCAGTAAATAATCCCAGCCAAAACCCCAGAATAGGATGGATATGCTTTTAGTATGATCTATTTGTACTTATATAGTACTTTAAGCAACATTGGAAGCAAAGGAATAAATGATGCAATGAAGCATTTAATGCAATGAAGTATTTAATAAAATTTTCAAATGGCTCTAATAATACACAAATAGAATTGTCATTTTCCTGTTTTCAGATTTTTTTAATGACAATATGCTAAACTCTGAGAATGAACTTAATACCCAATGATTGTGTTATAAATGACATAAGAGCAAGCAACAAGCATATAGTACATGGTGACAAGGAGATGAGCATGAAAAGGCATTTGTGTAAGTATCTCCTCAAATAAGAAAGCACTTTAAGCATTGTTGTAAATCCATACTTGTGTCCATACGTGAAGTATGGAGTCATGCTACTTTTTCTATTTTGTTCTTTTATTCTAACAATAACAAGATATAGCCATATTGACTGGCATATAGAATAAAAACAAAAACAGAACAAACAAACAAAAAACATAACCTTTCTTCCATGAGTAAGTCCCTGTTCTTCAAGTGAAGATAATGTGATATGTATTTTATTTTAATTACAAGTGCAAGTGTGTAAAAAATCATGTCTGCTATTTACTTCTCCATTTTTTTAGTTAACTAAGTTCTGTAAATCTAAAAGTTTTTGCTCGCAAGACTTAGCTGTTGAATTTGTTTCAGACATAATCCACCTAATACATTGCTCCCATGTTTAACCTTTGTTCCACTCAGGATCTCAACAAAATAGGAGTTTGAATTATGCTTGAAAAATGAGTCCAATTTTTGAATTCTTAATAATTTCTTTTTATATATTGCTAGTAAGAGACAGGAATAAAATAAAATAAATAACCTGTAATGATAGAGTAGATGACAATGGATAATGTCTTTGTATATTAAAAATATTACATCACCCTCAACTACATATTATCCATACTAGTTCCAGGGTCTCATTTATTGATGAAATCTGAAGGATTTATACATTCATAACTAATAACTTTATTTAAATATAATTTTGCAAAATAATTTCATTTTTTGCTATTACACACATCAGTGAAGATGGCAAAGTGGTGAGAGAACATGTAGGATATAGCTAAAACAGCAAAAGAGGTGATGTGTTTTTTTGGCCAGATAGGATATAAACTTAAAAGACTGCAGAAAGAACAGTTAGTGCAGATTCAGTGTGTGCATAATATTTTAAATAATACTTTCTGGAGTTTCTATTTTTTCTCCTTCCCCAATTAAGCTTGTTATAAATACTCATAGAAGATAAGGGTTGGGGACACAACCTCTCGTGTAGCAGAAAGACAAAATCTTTCACATCCACTTTTATATATTAAAATAAGGAAAACTTCATAAGAGAAACCAGAGGAAAGCTTTTTCACAATGGGAACAATTCAAATGTAATGCAGACACAACAGATGAATGAACTGCAGTGGCAAATTATGCATCTTTTTTTTTTTGCTTTGCAGTAGAAATATTTGGATTTATGTGTGTGAGAAAGTGTCCGTGCAAAATGGGGAACTGAAGTAAAGCTGATAGCAGAAGATTCTAGTTACGTATGTACTAGAATCTGAATTCAGATTATAACCAAATCTGAAAAAAATATTTTCTGGCAACTCTTTATCATTTACAAATGACTATCAGTAGGTGCTTACTTCTTATTAGTACATCTCCAAGTGTTACAGCATTAAAAACGTCTTATTTTCAATTTGTGATTCACATTTACTTCCCATGCTAAATACAATTGAATAGTGTCATTTTCCAGCTATTAAATGTTTTAAATGTCAACAAAATACAACATTTTCATAGTTATCATCCTGTTTACATGAAGCTTCCCTAAATAAGGGGGTCAGATCTAGTCTTTGCATCACAAGTAATAATGCTGTGGCTGTCCATAGGATCTTGAGTTTGTTCCTGGGAGATTATAAGTGCCAGATGTTTTGAATCTAAAACTACAACATTCTGAGGGGTGTACTGATGGTAACTCAGGCAATGTTCTTGTCAGGAAGGCATATACTGGAAATGCAAATTTTGACAGAGCACTGACAATGCTGAAAACAGAATGAAAACAGAATCTGTTAATAACAGTTCTCCCCCTCTGTACTCACAGATCATCTCCCTCTTTTGTGCGTTGCCGTGGCATTCAGCCATCCCAGTGTTGGCATATGCCAACATCTCAGTAATATGTGCTCTGCAGGTAATAGCAGAATCTACAATTAATCAACTGCCAGTTTAATGTTTTTCCTTCAGCCAGCTCATATGAAGTGCAGAATTGCACCACTGAAACTGAGCTATTTAAGAGATGTTTAGTACAGTTAAATGAATAATGGATAAATGGATAATGTATATACAAAACAGCAGAAATTATGCTACTGCGAATTGTAGTAGATTAAGAGATTCCGTGATATGAAAGCCAAAAGTAAGTAAGTAAATAAATAATTTGCTCCTTGTGTGGAACTGGTCTCATGCCATGAACTTGATAGGCTTGGACTCCACTAGGGTATCCTAAAGAACTCTGTCATGTATTTTGTTTGTGGAACTGCTATATTTATCAATAAGAACTTTTTAACTGGGCATTAAATACACAATATTTAAGAGACAAACACTAGCCTGTAATTTAGAACTGCAATACTTTGGTTGTTTTGTGTTTTGTTGTTGTTGTTGTTTTTCTTGGTTTTTTTTGGCTGGTTGGTTGGTTGTTTTTTGAAACCCCACTTTTCAAAGAGCTGAACTGTTGAGGCTTAATCAATACTTTTAGTTTCAAGAAGATAAAAGTGTGGTTGGGAGAGTATAAAATGCCATAGCCTTGGCTACAGGTCAGCACTGGTTTGTAAACAAGAGGTCTGGGGGGCTTGGGTACTGACATCAGAGTATCCAGGTTTGCCCTGTTGGGGCAAATTGGTCAGAAACTCAGCCTTGAAACAAGAGGGAAAATTTCAAACATTGAGTCGTAGCTAATGCTGAAACAACAAAATTTTATTTAAATAGCTACATATTTCATTTACATACACAAAGAAGATTCCAAATCATTGTGAATCTCATGTGCATATGTAAAAATCCAGGCTTTATATTGCTCTCATTTAACATATAACATATAACAAATACATGCATTTGGTAAGTCAACACAGCCCACTGAATATGAAAAAAAAATACAGTTATAATGAACTATTGGCTCTTGCTAAAAATTTATATGAAAATTAAAGCAAATATTTAACAAATAAAAGAACAAACTCAAATTGTAAAACATAATTAGTTCTCTTTATGTATTATACTCTTAAATAAGTTTAATTTTTAAAAATAAATCTTTATACTTATAGTACTGTGACTATTGAAATGATGTTATATAACATACCAAAAAACATACTCTTAAAATATATTTGGGTTTATCTGATTTGCTTTATGATTGAAATTTCAAATAATCTGACCTTCACAGAATAACCATATGCTAGGCTATATTGTTAACATAATTTTGTTATGAAAGTGTTGCAGATTTATAGACATGTTTGGATTTCATCAGTGAAATAATGAATATATCTAATTTCCTACATCTGTTTAAAAATACAGTTCCAGATTTTCAAAAGAGATTTGCAAACCAGTAGCATGAAGGCATTTTTGAAATAAAAATCAGGATGTTTTAAAATATTTGTCATTTTATTTTTTTAAGTTAGTGCAGTAAGAATTTTGTGTACGCAAACCAGGTTTAAGTGGATTATTTTTGAAAACCAGTATTTTGAACTTTTGTTATTCAAACTAGCATTCATAAAAATGTAAAATAATAATATGCTATATCAATATGCTTTGAGAATAAATTACTGAAAAATATTATTTTCCAAATTAGTACTTGATCCTGTGAAAATATACTTACTTACTTTCTGTGCTTTATCAGAACACCTCACAATGCACAGTTAAACACAGGAGTAGGTGGTTATATTTACTACATCCTGTTATTTTAAGTATAATTTAGCTTATTCAATGCCTTAAGATGTTTTCTACATCAAGATAAATATTAAAAAGGCTGAAGATTTTTTGAATGTACAGTTGCTGCCCTTAAAATTCAGTAGCTTTACTATATACTGTTGTTTAAGCACCCTCTAGTATTCCCTATGCCAAAAAGAAAAATCAGTTTTCATTCTGACATAGCAATGCCAAGGAAAATGTAAATTTCTTACTGTTAGACACAAACCCCTGTACTGCACTTTCCTGGTGCACTTGGTCTGGTCCCTGAGAAAGTGTAGTATCTGGAAAAAAAAAAAAAAAAAAAAAAAAAAAAAAGCAAGCTGAAGCTGATTTGAATTCAAGCAATTGCTTTGGGCAATTTAAAACCTTCAGATTTGGACATGGGAGGCACTCACTCAAATTCCCTAAATTTTAGCACCTGCCTTAGAAGCCCAGTACAGGACTTGAGGCTCTCAAAAGGGCAATACAAGGCAGGACCATGACTTAGGGCTCTGAAGGTGTGTTTGTCTCTAACTGCAGTAGAGGTACAGCCACATTCGTGTTTTCACTTGCATTAGCAATGTGCTTTAGAAGTCAAGCTCCTGCCCACCGCCTCTCACTGTGCTGTTCTTCATTTTGCAGAGCAGGCTATAAGCACATGAGATGAGTTTTTTATGCTGAAGCTAAACCAGCATCACACCTACTGAGTTCCAGCTGCTAATGGACATTCAGTCCATATGACCTGACTAAAGCAAGTTGAAAGTCAGAATCTCTCTGAAACACTAGGGCTGCCGGGTCCTGGTGAGAGCCCTTTCTCTCTGCACCGTGGCTGATGCTCATGCACCGTGGGTGCTGGAAGGACCCCAGAAAGCTGAGCTTCCCTGTGCAGTCCAACAGAGCCTAGTGCCTGGGACAGGGTGTGGTGCTGCAGCAAAGGGCTTAATGGAACCTTCTTTTAGAGAAGAAGGCAGCTGACAGAAGCCCATGCCAAACTATCCTGCATTGGCCTTTTCCTTTGCCACGAAGGGATACTACTGACTGCAAGCAGGTTACATGGTGGTGGTCAGCCCTCTCCCTGCTGTGTCTTTCTACCCGTCTATCACAAATGCATACCTACAAATTCACTCTGACATCCCCAAGAACACTACTGTGTCCCCTCACACCCTTTGCTCTGGACAGATGGCAAAACTGCACTCACTCAGCTACATAAGGGAGCCTCTAAACCTCTAATACAGCCAGGGGACAGCATTTAAGCATTATGGCAAGGGCATCCACGTACCAGAAGAATGCTGTAGTCTATGATTAACATTTAGGCTAAAGTGAATAAAGTCATACCTGAGCTTAAGTGCTTTCCTGACTAGGACAGCCCTTAAATGCAATTTTAGTAGTTTTCCTAGAATAAGGTCTGTAATGTCAACAAATTTCTACTTTCTTGACTCCTTTTCCCATTTTCAGGAAGTATAGTGGAGATAGCAATTCATATTCTGCTGGAATCAGAGGAAAAAACACAAGGATACCGGAATAAAAATAAATTTCTATTTGGATTCTGTATATTATTACAGTACATTACATATCTATTAAAGTGTGTTTAATAATGTAAAACTAAATGCTTTCATTTAGCTAACCTAGCCAGTTTTCATTGCTATTATGCACATGCCTCCCACTCTCAACAACTTTCTCTACAAGAATTCCAACTATATATTACAGAAATGCTTTTATTATTCAGTATATACTAATATATAATGCATAGTGTGTGCGTGTGTGCGTGTGTGTATATATTAGTATATACTAATGGAAAATATTCAGTATACATTAATGAAAGTTACATATTAGGCACAACTATAAAACAAAAGCATAAATCCATGAAGCTTTACATTTAAAAACTTAATCTTATAATACTATAAAGAAATATGTATATTAGTTGAAGAAATGGCTATTTTTGCAGGATATGCACAATCTGGGTATATGATAATAAATTGATGAACATTAACTGATTTACTATTTCATACCTCCAGAATTTTGATTTTTAAATTATTCTTATCCTTAAGCACATTTGCAATATATGTCATACGTTTTAATTTGTTATGAATAAAAATGACTGAAAAAAATGTAATAGAAAGTGCTATATATTTTATAAATATTAAAAATTGAAGAAAAATATTCAATTTATTTATTTCATTTTCAGTTATGTTTTTGTGGTTGTTTGTAATATGTATTTGTGACAAACATGTCACCTAGTTGTTTAAGCTCATTAATGTACCACTAATAAAATGCTATCTTCTGTTTTGTTTTTGTTATGTTTTGTTTTGTTTCTTTTTGTAACAGAACGTAACAGAAAAACATAGAAAATAAATACTTTTTTAACTAATCTTTTGCATTCAGTCATAGAGTGTATGAGTTTTACATAATTGAAAGTCAAGTCTGAGAGATCAAGAGAATACTTGAAGAACCAGGGGTGCTAATGTTATTTTTTACCACCATGTTCAACTGATTATTTGATAGAAATAAGGACAATTCCTTACTTGTATGCTCATTTCCACAAGACAAGTGACCTACTCAAAGTCTGACTAAGATTTCTAAATACCACTCTTCCCCCCCCGGCTATGAACTTCACCCACTTCAACAACCAGATTATTTTACCGTTGACATTTAAATGCTTAGTGTTGGTTGGAGTGATCCTGGGCCTGATACTACTGCAGTGCTTGAAGGTATTTTCTGGTACATCTTTGCAATGTAAAAAAATTTCAAACAGTGTTGCCACTATTAGAACAAAGCAAGCTTTGATCAGCTCAATTCTGTTTGTTTTTTTCCATGACTGAAGGCATGGAAGGGGAGAAGAGGAGCCCCAATGGTTACTTAAGCAGCATTGTACCTTTTCAACAACTAAGGAACATTGCAGCACACACTTCTTGCAGGCACATCTTTGGTGCCCTTCTTCTGCTTCCAGTGTGGAGAAGCCAGGTCATCTCCCCTGTCACCGTGCTGACGTTATTCTCTCCCAACCCATTGCTCCATAAGCAATCACCAGGGCTTTCTCAGACCTCAGTCTGTGGTTACCTTCTTTAGCTCTGTACCCAAGGAAGACCCAGTCTTGCTGGTCTCAGCCCTTTAAGCATCTCTAAAAGAAGGAAAAAAAATGTATTAGAACTATAAGTGTGATGAATACTTTGTGCTGAAAAAATCCTCACTCCTGAGTGATTCAGCTGATGTGGGTTAGCAAACATAGCTATCTCTGGCACAACTATAGTTGTTTCATGTGTCTCAAGTTTGTTTGTTTTTATACCACATTTAAGTGAAAGTCCAGAAAAGAAATGAGAGGTTAGAGTACTTAAAAAAGGTGAAGAATACCCCAGAATATTATGAAGTTAGGATTCTTTTTTTTTGAAGTAAATATATTCCAAATGTAAAGAATTGCTATTACAGCTGCAGTTTCTGTTTTCTCTTTTAGAATCATAGAATCATTAGGGTTGGAAAAGACCTCTAAGACCATCTGGTCCAACCATCCACCTACCACCAATATTGCCCACTAAACCGTGTCCCTAAGCACCACGTCCAGCCTTAAAGGCCTCCAGGGATGAGAGCCCCTCAGGAATGATGTTTTATTTTGTGAGTGTGAACTCACATAGAGCTGAAGATTTTATTTATTTTTTTATTCTAGAAATGCTTATTTTCCTCTGAAATACCACATTTGATCTAGCATCTTCTACATCCTCCCCAAAGATTTTGGCCTCACATGAAAATTCTTGGTATCAAAGTTTCTTAACATACAGTCCTTGAATAAGATCCTTTAAATTTATGGTATGTATATGTCACAACTAATATACTTGCCCTCCAAGAAGAAAAGTAAGAGAACCTTGCGGCACCTACTGGGCCCAGATGAGGCTATGCTGCTTCTGCTCCACAGAATGCCAAACCATGCCACTGTGAAGCCTTCCTCTGAGGCTCAGTGCTTGCCCAAGGAGAACTGCACAGTCATTCTTTTGTCCATGCACACACATCTTGGCAATCAAACAAGATTAAACTGGAAAGCTGTTAAGTGTAGGTAAGGCCTTACTGCCCAGAGGGCTCAGGAAAATGTTGTAAGGATGAAAACTATGAGTAATTCTGATGTAGGGAAGAGCTGAGGGTGCTGAGACCATGGAAAGGTGGGTATGTTTTGGTACCCTTTAGTAAATCAAGATAAATTTGCTCTTTACTAGAAGAAGGATGGGGAAAAACATTTTGGAAGAGCCTATGAACTTCAAAGCATTTACTCTTACATTACTGGTACAGTAAAAAGGAAACATTGCGTGGACCAAATGATTATGGTACAAGTTACATATCATACATCTGGAGACAATTTAAAATTCAAGAATCTATAAACAGAGATTTATTCTTTTTCCTAAAGGACACAGTGTAGAAAAAACAGCATCTGGTAGGGTGTGGGTGGCAGCTCTTTGTGACCTTATTAATGTTTATAAATATGTAAAGGGTGTCAGAAAGATGGAGCTGGGCTCTTCTCAGTAACAAGCTGGAACACAGGAAGTTCCACTTAAATATGAGAAGAAACTTCTTCATGGTGAGGGTGATAGAGCACTGGAACAGGCTGCCCAGAGAGGTTGTGGAGTCTCCTTCTCAGGAGGCATTCAAAACCTGCCTGGACGTGTTCCTGTGTGGCCTGATCTAGGTGTTCCTGCTCTGGCAGGGGGATTGGACTAGATGATCTTTCAAGGTGCCTTCCCATCCCTAACATTCTGTGTGATTCAGTGATACACTCCAATTTGGCCGTGCAAAATTGTAGTACTTGAAGATAGTGTTTCACTTGCTTCCCATTTTTCTGGAGTACCTAAGGTGCAACCTGACCCTTTTTTGGACTTCTTTTGTTGCTGAAGGGTTGAAGGCTAGAAAGACTTTTACCAAAGATTAAGACATCATGTGAACATATCTCTAGAAACTGGGGTTTTAACAAAAACAAAAGTACTCTATCAAGTACCAGTCCCAGTGAAAAGACAACAAAGAAACTTACTATGAGGCCAGGCAAGAAGGAAACTTCCTATGAGGTCAGATCAAAGCTTGCTCTTTTGAATAAATATAAAATTCTTTAAGATAGATGCCTTTCCTTTCCTTTCCTTTCCTTTCCTTTCCTTTCCTTTCCTTTCCTTTCCTTTCCTTTCCTTTCCTTTCCTTTCCTTTCCTTTCCTTTCCTTTCTTTTCCTTTCCTTTCCTTTCCTTTCCTTTCCTTTCCTTTCCTTTCCTTTCCTTTCCTTTCCTTTCCTTTCCTTTCCTTTCCTTTCCTTTCCTTTCCGCTCCTTTCCTTTCCGCTCCTTTCCTTTC
>CM021698.1:109151795-109216367 GCA_011074415.1 Stictonetta naevosa | reverse complement strand
TTTTCTTTTCTTTTCTTTTCTTTTCTTTTCTTTTCTTTTCTTTTCTTTTCTTTTCTTTTCTTTTCTTTTCTTTTCTTTTCTTTTCTTTTCTTTTCTTTTCTTTTCTTTTCTTTTCTTTTCTTTTCTTTTCTTTTCTTTTCTTTTCTTTTCTTTTCTTTTCTTCTTTTACTTTTACTTTTCCTATTTCTTTTTCTTTTTTTTTTTCTTTTTCTTTTCCTTTTCCTTTCTCTTTTTTTTCTTTTCTTCTTTTCTTTTTTTTCCCGCATTTTGCTTCAAAAGGCTACTGAGGGAAGAGACAGAATCTCAGAAAGGTTAAACCCCTTCACTGAAGCAAGAAAAAGAGATCATGGGGTGGCTGGCTGTGGTCTTTGCTACTGCAGTTCTGCCAAGTACAGCAAAGGCTGAGATCAGGGCAACATCAGAGACAATCTATATTCTGTCCACACTGGAAGGCAAATATTTGCAAATAGCATGAACTTAAGGATTTCCATTGGTTCACATGAAAAAAAGGGAGCTTATCCTATGGTAGAAATGGAAATTCAAAGGCAAAGGGAACTCAATTCTGTGCGGTTCATGCTTTCAGTTGTACAGAAATATTCACTGAGCTTTCCCTGATAGCAAGGTAAAGGGCCTTGGTGCTGATGTGGTGTACAAAAGATCTGAGCTGTCAGGGTGGATTAGGGGAGCCTAGTGACCTACTATGAAGGACCAAGGGGCTTGTGAGATGATAGGAAAATCTTTGGAGGAATACAAATTTAGGAAGAACGGACCAAGTCACTGAATCTTATCCAGCTTCCTCAGGCAGTCATGTCATATAAAACCTCTCACAAATGTTTAAACTTCCTCTTAAAAGTAATTAGGCATTTTGGCACTCTTCCTCTTGCTGGAAAATCTTCCAGAATTTCACTGCTCTGATGGCTTGAAACTGTCTTCTAGTTTCCAGCCTAAACCTATTTGTAGCTAGTTTATATCTATTTGATTTTGTGCCAGCATTATCCCCTAATTTAAATAGTTCTTTTTCAGCCCTGGTGTCAGTTCACGCTTTCCCCTCCTCTCCTCAGTATATTTATAGCAAGCAATCATATGCCCTGACAGCTTTCGTTTTGCCTGAATGCACAAACCAAGCTCATACAGAAGATGTCTATGCAATGCAGGGAAATTTGGTGCAGAGATTCCTAAGCTATTGCTGACTCTAGCTGATACATCTACTTGTTGTGCTCCAGCACTACCAGCTCAGGGCCAGAAGCAGTTCATCCACTTTAATGCAATTTAAGATAGCAAATACTGCCCAACAGCACCACACCATGAGGTACTGCTTCCAGAGCAGATCAGATGAAATCCATGGCAGCTCAGGGCTCTCTGCACTGCTCTTTGTTGCTCAATGCAGACATTCGCTAATCGGGTTCCCTGGCTTGTTTACATACCATCGTAATGGGATGCAGTCTTACTCTAAATCTGTCCCAATCAGACATTTTCCCTGACTGTGACTACTTCTTCATTGCATAGCATGCTCCAGATATGATTTCCCTTATGTCCTACCCAATGTCCTTAATATTTGTTGATATTCTGAATAGACGGTGACTAGTTGCATGAGTTATCCCCATGGCTGCATCACACTGGTGACTCACAGTCATCCTGTGAAAATACAGTATATCACAGACCTACTTGTTCTTCTGGTCAGCTCTCAGCTCATCAGTAATGAGGATGGGATATACAAACAGGTCAGTTTATCACCCAGAAGATAAACTAGGAGCCTGTCTTTTTTTTTTTTTTTTTTTTCCTTCCCCCTCACTTTACAGGGGGAGGGGGTTGGATTCAGTGAGAAATTCATTATTTTAAGAGTTTGCTTTTAGTGAGAAAACTCCAGTGTGTGTCAGGGCAAAGATACAGATTTGGATGCAAACCTTTTTTTTTCTTTCTTTTTTCTTTTTTCTTTTTTTTTTTTTTTCTTTTCTGGAAGGCAGGTTAGAGGATTTATATTCCAGCCCTTCCCTTTCCACATCTTTTGGCTTCCAGCCATGACTGAACAGAAGAAAATAAAAAGCCCTCTAAAGGGCAAATGAGAAAGAATGAAAGGCTTATAGGAAACCTTTTCTTTATGGTCTTCCAGAGGTAAAATATCTCTAGCATTTATCAAGTCTTGTTTCATCTTTGCAATCAGACAATTTAATTCTGAGTGATTAATCTTTCCCTTTTTTCCCCCTGCAGTTGGATTATTTTCAGGAAGCCTTGGTTGGGACAGAGCTCCGGTGACAAAATCAGCACTATATTCTATATGCTTCTTTCTGTTTGGGCCAAATAAATCACATTTTTCCAAAGCTTCTTCTCACTGTATGTGAGCAGAGGTTTTGGAACACAAAATACACAACACCATTTTATTTTTTTTCCTTGCGCATAATTAAACTATGGTCAGTCCATTGATTTTGACTGTCAGTCTCAAGGATTTTTACAAACAGAAGTGAAGATTAATATAAAATCAACAACAAAAAAATGATTTGCAAGAATTAACAACAATGATGAGTCTAGAGGTGATATGAAGATATTAATAGCAAAAAAAGTATTTGTTTTAATAGCAAAGAAGTATTTGTTTTAATGAAGAGGAACATTAAGTTATTGAATATATATATTCAACATTAGCTTTAAAGCTAATGCTTTAAAGTTATCAAGTTATCAGATATTCTTACAGAGAAAAATATAACTTCTGACACATAATACATATGACTATCTCATAGTAAATTTAAAAAGCTGTATTGTAATATGATGGCTTTTTAAAGCAGTGTTAAATCCCTGCCATTTGGCGCCCAGGAGGTAAAGCAGCTGAGCAGACTCAAGTCTTGAGAGTGCATAGGTATAAGCCAGCACCATCAGATTGTCAGAGGAAGGTTGTCCTGTTCCCGTGTTCTTCACAGAAGGGTCTGTGGCACTCTGATCTATTCCAATTTCAGTGAAGGATACTTCTGCTTTTCTCTTCTATTATTTTATGAGAAAAAACACTGGCCTCAAAAAAATGAGCCAAAGACGAGAGAGAGAATTATAGAGTAGGCTGGTTGAGGAGGGCATCGACTTCAACCTCCCATACTCCTGGATGAGAGGAGGGTAAAGCACATTTTTATTTATTTGTTTGTTTGTTTATTTTTCTAAAGCAAAATTTTCCAGCCTTATGATAGATCTGCACAATTTGGGGTTTAGGAACATGAATAGCCTGCATTTCTGCAGGAGATGGGTAGAAAAGAAAGTATTTTTATAAACTCTTGGCTGTTAAATACCAGATTTGAATAGTATGATTCCCAGCTGTCATCTAATGTAAATAAGAAATACTATGTTGTGTGGTATAGTAATGATTTAATTATAATAATTTCATTTGTTAGGTTGCTATCATGATTCCTGTACATTTTGCCATGATATCTCTATCCACTCTCCCTTGTAAAACAATTGCTTTTATGGGGATGTTTCCTTAGACTAAATGTCTTCCCAACATTCAGATGCTGCTTCTATTTCTGTTGTTTCTCGCTTAGTTGTAGAACTGTCTGGATTTTTAGTATTTCTGGATATTTCTGGATATTTTTAGTATGTCTGGATATTTAGTATTATAGTTTTATGTAAGTGGGTTGCATTCAGTTTAGATTAATTATGCATCATTATTTTCTAAATAGTGTTTTGAAAAGGGGGGAGAGATAAGGTGTGTTTTACTAAAGATTGTTAAAATGATTGTTGCTTTATGTAAAATTAATAATCACATTTCTTGTCGTTTGTACTTTAGATAACAATAATAAGAAATGTCAATGGAACCATATTTTATTTTTATGAGCTCTGATTATTTTGTATATGTTAAGATAATAAATGTATTTTCTTTCCTTAAGGCTATAAATGCATTTATACTTTCTGAAGCTGAAGTATTATTCTGAGTCCATGTATGACAACCTGGGAACAAATGAAGCCACAAAATTACATTTTTTCACCTTGATTTTATTACTAGATTTCTTTATTTATTAATTTTAGTGTGAACATATTTTCAGAAAAATAAATCTGGGATGTAAAAGAAAATTAAAGTTAATCAATTCCAAAAGATATGCACTTTTATGCATTTTCTTGAATTCCACTACCACAATGGCCACAAGTTCCAGAAGAAAAATTGGTACAAATCCCATAGCTTTCAGAAGCTAATCAGTCTCTCTGGTTTGGATTATGCTCTTTCAAATAATCCATGGGAGTTAAATTATATCATTTTCATTAAAATATTTTCCTACAGCTTTTTATGCAGCTGACCCTATTTCCTATTTTTGTTTGGTTTTGATTGTTAGTTTGTGTGTCTTTGTGTGTGTGTGTTTAGTTCCCCTCCCCATCAATATCTTTACCTAGAGTATGATCACCTTTTGGCTATTTTATGTTTTTGTTTGTTTGTTTGTCTTGTTTTGTTTTGTTTTATTTTTCTCTCTAATGCCTTTTTCAACAGATTTTTTATTAATGGACTAAAATTCATTGTCCAGGACTTCCAGGGCTGACACTCATTTACACTGGAAAGAAACTGCTGTTAAAAAAAATAAAGTTTTTTTAAAAAGTGCACGTTAATATGTTTGTCTTATGTCATAAGCTTCTACTATAAAATCCTATACTTAATCCTACTCATGTGTTTACAATTGATCTGTAAAGTACCTTGGGACAATGAAGAATAAAAAAGATGTTCCTGGAGTTATTTCAGATGAAGGCTTCTATTATTTTCATGAAGAAAATCATTCAGAAATCAAGAGACTAAAGTATTCTTTTCTTTTAGATTCTTTAAAACCCAGGGGCAAAAGCCGTTCTGTGGAAAAGATGTTTCTTCACTTTAAAACACTAGAAACTGTTGGCACTTCTCCCCCCCCTTTTTTTTAAAAAAAACTTATCACACACCCCCCCTCTCCCCGTTAAAGTCTGTGAAGGTCAAGGTCACAATTAAAATTAAATCTTTTTCTGTCAGATTTCCCCATAGATCAATAACTTACTATTTTGAGCCCTTAACTGTATGGTGTCTATGTCTATTAATAACCATTGACTTTTTTTGTTAATGAACACTTGTATGAACACTGAACATCAGGAAGCACTTATTTCCTGTGCAGGTGATGGAGCACTGGCAGAGGTTGCTCACAGACATTGTGGAGTTTCCCTGCCTGAAGATCTTCAAAAGCTGTCTGGATGTGGTCATGGGCAACCTCCTGTAGGTGTCCCTGCTTGAACAGGGTGCTTGGATCAGATGAGCTCCAGAGATCCCTTCCAACCTTAACCATTCTGTGATTCTGTGATTCTGAATGAGTTCAATCCACTGGCTCCTTGGATGTCATCAGGGAGTGGTGGGCTCTGGTGGTGTGCTCCGTGCAAAATCTCTCTGAAGTTCCTTGTTTTTGCATTTTTGACTTTCACCATCTTTCTTTTCTTCATTCATTGTTCTCCTTGACTGTTGGCATCTTGCTGAATTCTCTTCCCTTTCCCCTTACACCTTCAGAAGAAGGACTTTGAGATGTTTATCAGTCAGACACTCAAGCGGTCCTAAGGGAAAATCTGTAAAGACAGGAAATTAGAGGTGATCGTTAGAGATGCTTCATACTTCTGCACCAGAGAATTGCTGTATATGCAATGACGGTAGACACAACCATGCCTTGTCTAGTACTCTTTTTAGACCTCTTGCCCGTGAAGTTGCCTAATCCCTTTTAAATTAGTCAATATTATCTTCTCCCACAATCTCTCACAAGATTAAGTTACAGAAGCTCATTACATAAAGAATTACTTTATTTTGTATGTTTTCAACTAACCTAATATTAGTTTAATCAAAAGCCTGTGTTTCAGCACAGTTTGATATGGTGAATAATGCTGCAATGATCTTGTTCATCACCTCCATGATTTTGTAAACCTCAAGTCATGTCCCTGCCCCATCACCCTCCTCTCCAAATTGAAGAGTTGCAGTCTCTGTGGTTTCTCCTCAGACAGAAGCTGCTCTATCCAGCTGATTGTTTTACGTGGTCTTCTCTGTATCTTATCTATCTTGATTGATGTCATTCTTAGGTGTAGAGGCTGCAACCATAAACAATGCATTAAGTCTGGGACAGCATGATTTTATTTACTAGCAAAATGACATCCCCTGTCTACCTCTCAGTGTCAGTCCTGAGCAAAATCCATTCTGGTGGGTTTTGTTTCTGCTACTGCAGTTGGAGCCAATGATTTAGAAAACTTTTAACCTTTAGTTATTTTTAAGTTATACTTCCAAATTTAGCCTCATCATTTGTTTGGTGATTTCTTTTCCAGTACTTTGTCACTAGTACATCGGTTGACTGCTTCCAAGAGGTTAATATGATATATAATCTTGTAAATGTACTCAATAGTCCCTTCTCCATGTCCTGAAAAGTTGAATAAGACTGGTCACAAGATGAATTAATGGTTGACTCTTCTCCAAAATGGAAAATAATTAACTTCTAGAGTTTGCTTCCAATTTTTAAAATATACTCTCCTGCAATCTGTTGACAGCTCAGTTCCTTTAACAGATTTGGGTGTGGAAGACAATCAGAGGCTTTTTGAAAATCTCGTTATATGGTTTCCATGGTGTCTTCCTTATCTATGGGCCACCTCAAACCCAGCAGGTCAGTTTGGCTGCATTTCTCATCTCAGACAATATGGACTCTTTCTCAGCATACTAATTCACATGTGTGTTCAGTAATCTGTGCTTTATTATGGGCTCATCTGCCTTTGCAGTCAGTGAAACTGCAGTTCCCAGAATTCCCTCCAGACCCCTTTTTCAGAGATGTGAGCATGGGCAACTAGAGATGAGCAATGTGTTGGCATTTGTCTCAGTGGCAGTTTGTAATGTTATCCATCTTTTCCATAGTCCTTCAGTTTTTCAGCTGAGTTCCTTGTGTGACTTGTCATCTTATCCTAGTGACATCTTCTCTTTGGTTTCACATTCTTATATTTCTCACAATTTACTGTCACTCCTACAACCTATCTGTTACCACAACCACATTATGTGTGGTAATCTCCTCAAAATCCCCAGGCAGATTCAAATAATTGATTGAGCTTCCCTCTTAAATAAATTTTTATGTCATTTTCCTTAAGCATTTGATGAGAATAATTTATTAATATGCAAAAATATTCTGAACTTATTTTTTATATATGTCATTACTTTTGACCACAGCCTGAAAGGTTTCCTAGCACTGGAAGCAGGAAAATAAAGTACACCATGTACCACAAATAGCCTCTATTTGTTGCAAGTCATAAATGACAGAAATCCAGGAAATATATATGTATATATATTCTGTTTTTGCTTGTTTTATTCAAATTCTTCCCTACAGATCAAAGTTCCCCCGTGGTGCCAACCTCACACTTTGAGATCTGCTACTTTACACATAAAGCACTGTGAGGTGCAAAGAAAAAGCAGGAGACACTTCTTGGAAATGGTCAATAGTTTATTACAGACTCTTTTGCTTTACCAACAGTATCTTAAATTATTTTATTTTTTATTCTTTATTTTTATCTGTAGGATCAAATTAAAGCTGACAAATACCAGAAGTGAGAATTTGATAATTTTTGATAAAATAGTCTTCCACTTCAAGAACATCAAATATGTAGTCCGAATTATAATTATGCTCTTAGGAAAAGAAATATATGCTCCTGAATCATTTCACTTGTTTACTACTGGCAAGTCATCCACCTGCCTCATAGTTTACTTTTCTCACCTGAAAAATCAGCTTAACACCTTAAAATATTTTGAGATCAATTGAAGAAGAGTTATCAAGTTTACTTAAGAAAATGAACATAATGATTCAAGCAAGTCTATCATTTCAATGTAACATAATCATCATTAATAATAATATTTTAATAAGCTAACTTATGTTACAAGCTTTTATAAGAGTGCAAACTGTAATATAATTTTAAATAATAATAAAGTTTTAAATAATAATAAAGTTTAAATAATAAAGTTAATAATAAAGTTTTAAATAATAATAAAGTTTTTAACAACCCATGTCTTTTGGCAAGTTAAATCTCAGATATACTATTGAAAATTTGATATAACCTCAATATATCATTAATTATATCAGTAATACTAGAGTATCACTAATCATAAAAAGAAATTCTGTATGTTCACAATTCAATCAGAACAAGAAAGTGCAGCATTATCTCCATTAACCTAGAAAAATAGCATGCGTGCATACTTTAAGTCTTTACAAGAACTCAATTTATTTCACATTACCTTTTAATATTAAAGTGCTTTGACACAAGTCACTACCAATCATCATATTATATTCCAGTTTTGGTTGTCATTCCATCACACTACATGTTTAAGGCACTCAGTTAACTAAACTGGTAACTATATTAAAAAGCTTGAACTGAAAAAAAAATAAAAATTAGAAGGATCAAAAACTTGCTTGTTTGAAATGCATTTAAGAAAATTAAGCAATAAAGAGGCTTCTACACCCAGCTGCTCTGGATTCAGATATGTTTGGATTTTTGAGGACAGAAAAAGGAAGAGGAAATGATTTCCAAGGTAAGTAATGGCAATATTTATGTCTTGGCTCTTGACAGAATAGTGTTTGTACTTCTCTACAAGTTTCTGCCAGTGTTGTTGTTTAATCCAGAAGGCAGCTAAACACAACTCAGCCATTCACTCCCTCCCCCTCCCTGCCCTGAGTTGGATGGGAGAGAAAACCAGAACTAGAAAAAAAAAAAAAAAAAAAAAAGTTTAACGGGATAGAAAAGGAAGGGAAAATAATGATAATAATAATAATATATCACTGTTTTGCCTTGTAACCCATTTACCTGTGCCAGGGTCAAGGCAGATTTTCCATCAAACTTCTTCATGTCATCCCTGTTGTCATACAGATAAAAGCAAAGGGTGTTCCATAGTGTGTACTTGTTAATAGTTTCCATTGTAAAGTTCCCAACATGCAAAATGATGGTCATCATAATAAGTAAAAACACCAGATTAAGTTCACAGTCAGTGTAATATGAGCACATGATATATGCTAATGGGCAAAAGCATAAACAAATTTAGGCCAATGTAGTGGGTTTACTTTGCAGGTTTTGGTATCAGGGGCTGCAGGGTTGGCCTTTGTGAAAAGAATCCAGAAGCTGCTCCATGTCCTGCTCCATGTCAGATAAGGGCCAGTTTGAGGCAGCTCCAAAGGGACCCACTGCTGGCCAGAGCCAAGCCAGTAAGCGATGTTGTTTGTGCCTTGCTAAGAAAAGATTTAAGAAAAGGAGAAAAAAAAAAAAAAAAAAAAAAAAAAAAAAAATAAGAACTGCTGCACAACAGCAGCTGGGAGAGCAAGGAGTGAGAACCAACTGTGCAGACCCCCAGGTCAGTTCAGCAGGAGGGCAGGAGGTGCTCCAGGCAGGCAGCAGCAGTTCCCCTGTGGCCTGTGGAGAGGCCCCTGGTGGAGCAGGCTGTCCCCCTGCCTGTGGGCAGCCCCCGCAGGCTCAGTTGGGGAAGGACGGCATCCCGTGGGAGGGACCCCACGGGGAGCAGGGGCAGAAAGAGACCACGAAGGAGCGGTGGAGACGAAGTGTTAGGGACTGACCGCAGCCCCCATTCCCCGTTCCCCTGTGCCACTTTGGCGGAAGAGGTGGAAGAGGGTGGATGTGTGTGGTTTAGTTTGTTTCCTGTGTTTCTCACTTCTCCAGATTGTTAGGTAATAAATTTCTCTGTTCTCCCTATGCTGAGTCTGTTTTGCCTGTGATAATTGTTGAGTGATCTCCTCGTCCTTATCTCAACCCTTGAGCCCTTTTCATCATATTTTGTCCCCCTTTCCCTTTGAGGAGGCGGAGTGAGAGAGCGGTTGTGGTAGATCTTGGCTGCCTGGCTGAGTAAAATCACCACAGGGAGCTCCCTGAGATGATAAACAAGAAAGGAATTAAGAAAAACAACCTTGAAAGCACATTAAAAACCACTGTGAACAAATATTCAACATCGTGACCAGCAACAATTAAACTAATATAATGCTTATAACAAATCTAGTTTTAACACTCTCTGGTCCTATCTGTTGTTATCTCAACCCTTCAGGCCCCAAATTATATATATATATATTTGTATATATATCTATATCTATTCAAAACAGTTGATGCACAATGAAATGTCTCACCATCTGCTGACTGATGCCCAGTCAGTCCTGAAGCAGTCTCCAACCCTTCCTATTGTCCAGGATGGTGCCATATTATGGAATATCCCTTTGGGTCAGCTGCCTTGGTTGTGTTCCCTCCCAGCTGCTTGTTAACCCTGAGCCTCCTCACTGGCAGGGCAGCAGGAGAAGCTGAAAAGTCCTTAGCATTGTGTAAGCAGTGCTTTGCAACAACTAAATCATCAATGTGTTATCAACATTATTTTCTCCTAAATCCAAAACACAGCACATATCAGCCACTATGAATAAAATTAACTTAAGCCCAGCTGAAACCAGGACAACCAGATATCTTCTGTCTTGGTTCCTTGATCTAATATGAACAGAAGTGTTACATAAGTAATGCTCTTTTAATTTGTTTTTTTTGATTGTTTCTGTAAAGAAGAAGATATCATGTTTTCCTTTTCAGGTCATCCTTTTCATGAACACCCACATGGAAAGCAGCAGAAATTTTGCTGATGTTCACAGTGTCTGTGTAAATGCAATGCTGTAATTTATTTGGTACTATCACCAGATAATGACAACAAAAGGATCAATGCAAGTAATGCTATAAATACTCCCACAGTTCTGTTGTTATGTCCTTGTGTAATTTCTCTGCATGGTTTTTGCTCTCAGACAGCTCAACTCTCCTTTTCATTGTAGCTTAAGTAGCAGTAAAAGATAAATTAAGCAAGAAAATAACTTAGAAGGCTCATAGGATAAAGAAACTATGAGGGAACATAAAGGAATAGTGTTAGTTGGGGAACTGACTGCTCTCTCTGTGGGAACATGACAGTTTCACAGGTATGAGCAAAAAGCTAAGGGCAAACAGATTCCTCACCAAAATGAGTAAGCAGGAAGACAACCAATCTTCCCGTGTAAACGGGAATCCATTCTCCACCCAGCTTATATTTGTGCTTGGGATTGCCCCAACCCAGATGCAGAACCCTGCACTTGGGCTTGTTGAACTTCATGAGGTTTGCACATGCCCAGTTCTCCAGCTTGTCCAAGCCCCTCTGGATGGCATCCCTTCCCTCCAGTGTCTTGACAGCACTACACAGTTTGGTATTATCGACAAACTTGCTGAGGTTGCACTTGACCCACTGTCTATGTCACCAACAAAGATGTTAAATAATGCCTGTCCCTCTACTGACACCTGAGGAATGCCACTTGTCACTGATCTCCATTTGGGCATTGAGCTGTTGACTGCTGCTCTCTGAGCATGGCCATCCAGACAATTCCTTATCCACAGAGTGGTCTAAGTGTCAAATCCACGTCCCTCCAATTTAGAGACAAGGACATTATGCAGGATAGCGACAAATGCTTTGGACAAGTCCAGGTAGATCATGTCAGTTTATCTTCCCCTATCCACCAGTACTTTAACCCCGGTGTAGAAGGCTACCAGATTTGTCAGGCATGATTTGCTCTTAGGGAAGCCATGTTGACTGTCAACAATCACTTCCTTAATTTCTATGTGCCTTAGCACAATTTCCAGGAGGATCTGCTCCATGACCTTGACAGGCACAGAGGTGAAGCTGACAGGCCTGTAGTTCCCTGTGTCTTCCTTTTTTCCCTTTTTAAAAATGGGAGCTATGTTTCCCCTCTTCCAATCAGTGGGAACTTCTGTAGACTACTACGGCTTCTCAAATATGATGGACAGTGCCTTAGCAACTACATCTGCCAGCTCCCTCAGGACCTGCAGATGCATCTCATCAGGTCCCGTGGACTGGTGCACTTTCAGGTTCCTTAGCTCCTCTCAAACATTATCTTCTCCAACAGTGGACAGTGCATTCTCCCACTTCCTGCCTTTGTCTTCTGGGGCTTGGACTATGTGGCTGGTGTACTTGGCAGTGAAAACGGAGGCAAAAGACAGTAAGTACCTCAGCCTTCTGCATATCCTGGGTGACCAGGTCTCCCATTTCCTTCTGGAGAGGGCCCACAATTTCCCTAGTCTTCCTTTTACCACTTATGTTCTTATAGAAGCCTTTCTTCTTGCCCTTAATATCCCTGGACAAATTTAAATCTAATAGGGCTTTAGCTTTCCTAACCTAATTTCTGGCCAATTGGAAGATTTCTCTGTATTCCTCCTAGCTTCCACCCTCTGTAGGCCTCATTTTTCTGCCTGAGTTTGTCCAGGAGCTCTTTGTTCATCCATGCAGGCTTCCTGTTTTTTTTTGTTTGTTTTTTTTTTTGTTTGTTTGTTTGTTTTTTCCTGATGTCATCTTTGTTGGGATGTATTGCTTCTGAGCTTGGAGGAGGTGATCCTTGAATATTAACCAGATTTCTTGTGTCATTCTTTCCTCCCAGGCTTTGTTCCATGGCACTCTACCAAGCAGATTCCTGAAGAGGCCAAAGTATATTCTCTCAAAGTCCAGAGCAGTGTTCATTTCCCTTAGGAAATGAACAAAAATGATCCAAAACTTCACCATTTCATGTTCACTGCAGCCAAGGCTACCTTTGACCTTTACAACAATAACAATAACAATAACAATAACAATAACAATAACAATAACAATAACAAACAATAACAATTATAATACAATCACAGTAGACTTCATATACAAAGGTCCCTTTTGGATTTGGATCAAAATATTTTAATTACTCAGCTAGGGAGAAAAGTACAAATGCTAGAAGTATATAGCAAAATTCAGTCATAAAAAATTTCTTCAGAGTATAAAAGTACCTTATTTAACTTATAATAGAATTATAACTGTTAGCATCAACTACACTGTAAATTTTCACTAGATGGTAAAAAAAAAAATGCAATAATTGAACATATTTCTGCAAGATAACTAATGAGTATGACCAGCACAAGAATAGTGATAGATGGTCAAATGAAGCAGTATGTTTCCTGCAAATAAACTACCTCTGCCTAAAAATAAAGCTATTAAACTTTCTCAGGGAAACTGACATAATACAGTGTAGTGATCTATGCCATTGGGCATATATTTCAAACATATTCTCCTGAAATAAATGTTGAAGATATCATAGGCAAAAATGTATTCAGCTATGGTCATGGTCAGGCAAGATGAGCAAATATGTCTTAGGAAAATCTGTAAATAAACTAATTTGAAAATCTGTAATAGAGATATAAAAATGTGATAGCAGCTGGCAATTAGAGTACTTTTGTCTGGAACAAAATTCAATGACCCAAAATCTGCAATCATCTTTTGTTTCCATTTAGAGAACAAATGCAGCATTCTGGACTTAGTGCAGAAGAAGAGCTAGTACCTAGATCTCCTGCTTATGCCTCTGTCTTATGATGTATTACAGATTTTTTTTTCTTTTTTTTTTTTTTTTTTTTTTTGGAGAACAGCTGAGAACAGGTCAGCTGTTGTCATCACAGTAGATACATGACTAAGTGTTGTGGTTTAACCCGGCCGGCAGCTAAACACCACACAGCCGTTCGCCCACCCTCCCCCCGCCCTCTCTGGGATGGGGGAGAGAAACGGGAAAGTGAAGCCTGTGGGCTGAGATAAAGACAGTTTATTAAGATAGAAAATAATAATAATAATAATAATAGTGTGTACAAAATAAGTGATGCACAATGTAATTGCTCACCACCCGCTGACCGATGCCCAGCCCAACCCCAAGCAGCCGGCCCCCCACCCCGGCTATCCACCCCTATATATTGTTGAGCATGACGCCAGATGGTATGGAATACCCCTTTGGCCAGTTTGGGTCAGCTGTCCTGGGTCTGTCCCCTCCCAGCTCTTGCTGTACCCCCAGCCTGCCCGCTGGCAGGACAGAGCGAGGAGCTGAAAAGTCCTTGGCTTGGTGTAAGCATTGCTCTGCAGCAATTAAAACATCAGCATGTTATCAGCACTCTTCTCATCCTAATCCAAAACATAGCACCCTACCAGCTATTAGGAGGAAAAATAACTCTGTCCTAACTGAAACCAGGACACTTAGCTAATATGTCAAGTTTCTTGAAATCTGAGCAGCAAGCTCTAAGCTATTTTGCCCTAATGTGACAACTTTTTGTGTTTTGGAATCAAACCTAAAGTGGAACAAATGTTCAAGTGAATAAGAGTATTCACAATTAAAATATTAAATGAACACATCCAAAAATAAACCAGCATGCATTGTGAATGTGTAGTGTATTAGAAATTCTGACTTCTAATATTTCATTCAGAGTTGATGACCTCAACAACTTTCAAGTGGTGTTTTGTCTTTTAATTCTTACTTGTTTTCTAGGGGATTGGTACACTGTGCTTTGTGGAAAAAAATAAAAAAATAATAAAAAAAAGCAAACATTAACTTGAAAAATAAAAATAAAATCAATAGTCTGGGTAAATAGGCTTTTACACAATAGATGTTTTTTTAAACGTTTGTGGTGCTCACAATAGGCTCAAGCTCACATCAGCTCTTCTAGGGTGCTTCTGGAACAAGTCCCCAGTGGTAGCAAGAGTGGAAACTGTAAAGTAGAATGGCTTTTGGCAGCGGCAGCCTACTGATGCTTTCCCTTTCCACAACAAAACTATTGTTCTCTAAATGTCAACAAGTGTAAGCGAGCAGAACAACCTTCTGCCATTCTGCAACCAATGCCTGTTTCAATATTACCTGCAATCTTGTGGATACCAAGTAATGTGAATCCAATGTATTGTAGTACATAACTATTTCTCTTCCACACCTTTCCAAGGTGTAATGAAAAGCAGTGAGTAATGATTATATAGTGTCCAAACTCAATTTTACTGACTGACAGCTGGAAAATCATGTTCCATCTGCTTTTATCATAAGGGAATATTTATTTATTCATACTCTTCATTAATAAGTTGTATTGCTTCCTTCTCCTTACTGTTCTTACATTCCTTGTGCTTGGGAACTAAGTCACGTTTTCCTCAATTTTGACACCTGGTTTTGGAGCAATTAGGGCAGCAAAGCCTAAGTGTTTGAGCTGTGAAATAAAAGGGAATGGATACAAGTTAGTAAATTTACTTGAATTTCCATTTTCTGCAATGCATTATAATTTATGAAGTCAACTATGGATGTACTTTTATGTTGTCAAACATACATCTCCCTTAAGGATATAGTAATATTTATCCTATTTATCCTTTTTTTTTTTTCTTTTCTTTTTTTTTTTTTTTCCTGAATACCTGATCTGCACACTATATCTTTAATAAATACAGTGTCAGTTCCACTAGTGAGAATTTAAACTGTCAATTTTTAGGTATTTAATGGTATTCATTGTGGTACTATTATTGGAAAATATGAACTTCTTAATGGATTCAAATACGTGCAAGAACAATTCCTGTAAGATCTTGTCTTTTGCAATGTATCTGCTTTATTCATTTGCAAATACTGAATGTTATTAATGTCAGTGCATATGCTCATAAATATCACCTTCTTCTATAAATGGCACGTGCTTTTTAGCCCAAAATAAATATGAAGGAACATAATCTGTATAAATCAGAGAACTACCAGCATAATTATACAGAATCAAGACTAAAGGTATGTCTGATATTCCAGATGAAGATCCCAATAAAACATTTCTCATTATTAAAGGATTTTCCATTTTAATGTTTTTACTGACTTTAGTAAATTAAACACATGGAAAATATCATCACAGAACTTTCCTACACCTTGTCAGTATTAAAGAAATAACACTACAGGAAAGAAATAAAATATAAAACACATTTTTAAAAAATCTCTTACATCCTTGGCCTCAGTGTCATATGTTCCAGTTCATCCTGTTGTATAATTATTCATTTTTCAGACTTTTTAAAAAAGATAAAACTTGCTGCATCTAAATCTTATTGATTGTTCCTATCTATTTAGAGTGTAAAACAGAGGAAAGATCCTGATCGTTTTTTTCTCTACTACATATTGCTTGACGTATTTTCAGCTTTTTTTCTTCTTCTTCCTTACCTTCACAGTTAGCAATCATGTTTCCATACCTGAAAACAAAATAAAAGACAATCCCTCTCTCCCCCCCACCCTTCCCCCAAAGTAACAAAAACTTCTTTAGAGAGAGCAGAGAACAGTTTTGATGTTGTAGTATTAAGTATACTAAATATTAGGAGATACTAGTATTAGCCCTGACTGAAAAAACTTAATTGCTTCTTTCCTGTCAGTGTCAGGCCATATTTTGGTCTCCTTAGTTATATTATCATCTACCACTTTCTTACAAAGGTTTCTTGTTTTGTTCAGATCACAGTTGTGCTTAATGAACCACTTAATGAACCACTTAATGAACTATTCAATACTTTGTTTTTCATTTATCATTCAAAGTTTGGTCCATGCCTTATTTAATGCATGGTATTAAAGCTCACTCTGAAGAGAAAATTACTAAATCTCCTGGGTTTTCCTATGGTTCTCATCACTATAATATCTGAACACCTCTGAAATAGCAATGGACTTGCTTTCACAGGGTACTGAAGGATGGCTGGGTATTTTTCTTGTTTGTTGACATGAAATTAAGACAGATGGATTACCAATAAAATTTCTCCATTCACATTTGGTATCAGTCAGAACTGTGTAATGGTCTGCAAATCTGCAAGTTATGGCACCAATTACAAGTGTGTACACCTGGGAATTTGGAAACAAGCCTCTAAGACAGGGAATCATAAAACCAAAATGGTTTACACTGGTTTCAGTAGGCTCAAAGGAATGGTATCAGATAGAAACATGTTCTTCAGTCATAATTCACTTGCTTCAAAGACAAGACCATCCTTTCTTTACTAGGAAGGCTACCTCATTTGTACCACATCATTCCATGTCTACAACAAAAGATGCATTAAATTTGCAGACAGTTTCATTTTCTAAACAATCCTGTTTTACTGTCGGAGGGTGAAGTCTACCAGAAAGCACTACTTTATAAGTGAGATGTTGAGTGTGTTTGCCCAGCTCTAACTTATATGGTTCTGGTAAGTGGTGGGAAAAAAAAAGCTAGCATAGGTAATTGTCATGGGAGAGGCTTCCCTGAAAGAGTTGCATTATATCTGGCCAGCTTTAATGGCTTAGAAACCTAAGCCATTAGGTTTCCACAGAAAAGAAACAAAGAATCACAGTTACTTAAAATCCATATAACAGGTTTAGGGCAGGAGACCAGAAGGTGACAGTGAGTCAGGTAACAGCAGCTCAATGGCTTTAGACACAGACAAAAACAGAGATTGGCCTGGGGTGACAAGATGAAAAAAATATTGTAATAAGTAACACTTTTTTACCGACACTAATTATTCTGAGTACATTTCTGAACAAGATCTCCTCCTCTGAATCTTGCCTCACATGAGATCTTAACGTAACTTTCAGCTGCATTAAATGTCTATATTATTTTCTGACATATTCATTTTGAATCTTAATGTTTCCTTTTCCCCTTTCCCCCTTTTTTCCCCCTTTTCCTTTTGTATGTATGTATGTATCTATCTATCTATTTATTTTTTTCTTACTTTAACTGTATACTGCATTTTTCATTTGTCTGTCTATTGCAATAACCAAGACAGGTCCTTAAGAATTATCTTAGGAACATCCTTCAAAAGAGAATATTCTTCTCTTTTCCCTTTTCCCCCTCTTGCTGCCAATTTTGCTGCCCAAAAGGCATTTCTCCTTTACTAATGCATGGAAAGGCTCTCACCATGAATCTCCAATTCTCCCTGGTCTCCCTTATAGCTGTATATCATTATAAGCTCTGTTCCCATGTCTTGATCATTCTCCTGCCTTGCTCCAAGGTTTTTATTTCTGAGTGGCTGAAATTTTGAATTTTGATCAATTTACCTGAAAATAAGTAAAATAATTTATATCCTGAGCAATATACAAATGAGGTCTCAGATTTTTTTCATTATTATTTTTTAGCATATCCAGTACCACTGAAACATGCTGTTATATAAAGAAAACCTAATATTACTGGTGTTAAAATGGAAACTTCTGTGAAGGTACTGAGGAGAAAAACTGAAGCAGGGGTTGCAATAATTTAAGGTAAGTAATTTCCAACAAGTATATGTATTTTTTTAATTCATTTTTTACTGGATAATCTTTCTACCGATATTTTTAATTTCCTTATCCTTATCCCTACTACTATCTATTATTACCACTGGAGTATGCAATAGAGAAACACAGATTTAAATATCTTCATGGTATGGAAAGTCTTAAACACTCTTGATCTTCCTGTATGTTGGAGTAGTGAAAATGGCAGAGCACCCTTTCTTCCAGGGTGTGAATCTCCATGTCACAAAACCATCTAATTCAGAGCTATTGAAAAGTAACTTGGTCTAAGCATCTGGAGTGCAAACACATCCCTGTCTCCCAGGAAATGTTCAGTTTCCTGACATTTTCAGTACATATGCAAGATGTGGAACTCACCAGGACTTTCTAGCTTATAGGAAAGAGTACCAGACTGCAGATGCAGCTTAATCATATCTGGACTGCATAATGGGACTGGGGAAGATGTATCATCTCTCTCCATCTGTTCCATACTTTCTCTTTTCCAGTGCCCTAGTTTCAACTGGAAGTAAATTCAGGTAGGAAGTATTCCAGGGAGAGAAGTATTTACCAGCAGGACCCTGTTCAGGGTAGTATCAGAAGAGAAATTGAACATCCCACTTAAACAACAACATTAAGTACATTTGGGTGGGGAAATTAGGTTGCTAACTCCAGATTTAACATTCCACTTGGCATCTGAGTACTTTGGGTGACCTCAACCTGCAGAGTTGCAACAATGAGCAATCTGGTGCTCAGCTTTCATTTGCCCTGGCACCTAGCTGAAGCTCTTATTTTGTAAGTAGGAGCATGTAAATAAGGTTGAACTGTGAATGTTCTCATGTAATTCATATTTAAATATCACTGGATAGTTAGTTTGTGACTCTATAAGGTGCCATGTTAATGTCTGTATGAATTTAAGAATACAAAAAGAAGACCTCCTGGGATTTTGCAGAGAAAAAAATATTTCTTAGGGAGTTTCAGGTTGGGAATTCTTGGACAAAAATAGAATATCACAAGATGTCTGTCTTGAGGAATGGCTTTGTGATGACCTGCGTTTCTTTCTACCTCCTTTAAACCATCTTTGTTTCCATGGAAACAAAACGAAAGCAGAAACACAAGGTAATTTGATAGATGGATAGAAAGCTGTTTGTTTAGTGGTTATATAAGTAGAGTAGAAGGAAAGCATCAAGAAGCAGGCATGAAAGGAAATAATTGTATAATGGCAGGCAGTGCTAGTTATAACCCTAAAACAATATGTATAATTTATATTTATATGGAGATTTCTGTGAGAATATATTTATTACCAATACAGGGAGACTAGCAGCTGTCTTTTTTCTGTAAATTACTCAAGTAGAGGGGAGAAGGAGACATTTGTGCACATAGTAATTTTCTTTTAGTGGCATAAAGGAAGATCTACAAGGTGTTTTTAGAAAGTCTTTAGTTCTCTGGAGGTTGCAGGGCGGTAAAATGCAAATGTGATACTAGAGACTCCAAACCTTTTGATCGGGACTCTGTGAGCAGCTAAGAGTGAAGAGAGATCATGTCCAGAAGATAATGCTGCCTAGGGGGAGCAAGAAAAAAAATGATTGTGAGAATGGCAATACAATCTCTATGTGAGCTGTGGGTGCTATGAGTCCAGATCCAGCTGTGCCGCTGTGCACCATTGCACAGTTACAGAGACTAAAATGTCATATGCTATTTTGCAATTTGGATTTACTGCTACATAACCTTCTTGCACAGTCATAGCTCAGGTGCTGCATTACTTATTTAGACATATTGTTATTATTTGGCATATAATCACTTCCATGTTCTTTGCATTCCTGATCCAGGAAGCAGATATAATTACATAGCAAATCAGGACTCTAATATTTTGTTAGTGACTCACTGAGTAGGGTTCTGTTCCCTACGAGTTTGGAGTCCAAAAATCTTATTCCAAGTTTCTCATCAACACAAACTCCTCTGTGCATACACACCCAAATTGCTTTGCTGTCAGTCAGGAAGCTGTTAGGTCTTGCAGATGTCCACTCTCTCTCATTATTATAGGAGAGGAGGCAAAGACAATGAAAGCCAAATCCTCACCATGAGAGGCACAGCAGTGTGGATCAAAGCTAGCGAGTTGAATAGATGGAAAGACTAACACAATAAATCATCCAAGGGTTCAGGTGTATGATTCAGTGATAGCAGCTCTCTCCTGACATTTTCCTGCAGCACAAGTGACCCAGTGCATATTACTAAAGATGAGAAAAAACAGTGTTCAATTTGGTAGATCCTGTTGAGAAGGCTGCTAATAATATGGTTAGTTTATCTCAATGAGTACCATGAGGGCTAAAGTGGAACTCTGACCACACTTGATCCTTAAAATGTTCTTGACAACTTTCCCCAAAGGCAGATTTTTATTCTTAGAATTAGTGTAAAATTATGTTCCTGATAAAGCCTAGCTACTTTGTCAAGTTTCTTTCCTAATGTAGACTGCTATGCAGTGCTACTGTCTGTTAAATGGCTTTCACACTTTGACAAACAGAGCTTAGCTTCCCTCTTTTGTTGGTCTGATAAATTCCAGTTTGGCATGTGGAAAATTCCATGCACTTGGTGTACATGGATTAGTCTTCTGAAACTGGTTCATTTTCTTTTCTAGTACTAACCTGACATTAACAAAAAGTTACAGGCAATCCAGGCAATCTGTTGTGGTATTAAACAAAGAGGATAAGAGCTTTTCAAGTGCCTCTTGAGACCTCTAGCAACTAAGTAACTAAGTTATCACCTATTTTTAATTAGTTTATTTTATTAATGAGTGGAACGGCACATTTAAATGAAAACACTCCATAAAACTCTTTTTTTTTTTTTCCCCACTTTTTTTTTTTTTTTTTTTTTGTAGCAAATATATACTTCTCTAGTAGGAGGAATAGTTTCTGGTTGTCTTTTCTCAGCCAAAAGAAATAGAATTGTGTTATAGAACTGGTATATTTTACATACTTACTGCTACCCAGGTGGCATCCTCATTTTAGTCCATATATAGAAACATTATTGCATGCTCTCTGGATACTAAAATTAGATTTTCATCCTGGGTATTGAAACTGACAGCCTTCAAGGGCAAAAAAAAAAAATTATGTAAGAAATGGTCTATTGTTTGAAAATGAAATGCAATTCTCAGTCAGTGAAGCTGAGACAGAGAAGTAAAATCCCTGGAAAATTATATTTTACAACAATGTCTTTCATCGTTGGATTCTTAAATAAAAGTAAAGTTATCAGAGTAACGTCTTATATCTATACAATTTGTTCTCATTGACAAGTAGTTTCCACACTCTTAAATGTATTTAATGGAAATTGCATTACTTATTCTTAGAGCATTTTTCATTGTCAAATATACTAAAAGAGTAAACAATGGTTTCCAGCATTAGCCCTATCTCATCATTTTAAGTTAATTAGCTGATGAACATACCACTCCTTTTTTTTTTTTTTTTTTACCAAAACCAATAAATAGAATAATAAAGAAATAATAAAATCAGAAATATGTGTATTTAAACTTTAAATATAGTAACTAAGTGACAATGTATTAATCTAACTCTGGCCTTTTAGCTGTTCTGGACAGTAGCTTCCCTTCTGAGTTCTCTGCTTGTTGAAGCATGGTCAGATGTAGAATGAGTCATGGGGCTGAAAGAAGAGAAACAAAGAAGACTTCATGTTGGGGAGAAAAAAAGCCAAGTTCCTTTCTCTGGACCGTGAGTGATTTACACAGTTTTACAGCAGGCAGCAAAAAAATGAACAGAAAATCCTGGAAGCATATCTGAAACTTGTGTATCTCATTTTGGGTGAGAACTCACACTGAAGCTGTAATCATATTCCTAGTTTGCTGTTGTTTGTTTGTTTGTTTGTTTTTCTCCTTCTGGTTCCATCACTCTTGCTTGCTTAGCACAATGACAGCTTTGATATTTGATAGCAAATACTCCTTTTCTCATCCACGAGTAGATTTAAAGACATTCCCTAAAGAAAACAGAGAGAAAATCAGATCTCCTTGGGCAGACACAGGAGCTTAATTCAGGTCATCCATTTACCAGACAAATAGATGTTCTTGGCCACCAGGAAATTATACAATCAATGGATTAGTAATGTTTTCAGCTCAGTTATTCCAGGATTACAGATCAGGACTGTGATCCTGTGACTAAAACTAAGCTGTGAAGTCATTTAATGTGGTTGTATGTGGGGCCACCAAATGATGAGTTCAGCATTTGTAGTATACAAAATTAAGAAACACAAAAATACACCAAGCAAAGTTTATGCAGATTGTATGCAGACACATAAATGGATTTAAATTGAGTTAAATCCAGCCAGTGACTGGTCACCAGTGGTGTTCCCCAGGGACTGGTGTTGGGGCCCATCCTCTTAAATATTTTTATTGATGACTTAGATGAGGGAATTGAGTGCACCCTCAGTAAGTTTGCAGATGACACCAAGCTGAAGGAAGTGTTGAGCTGCCGAAGGGGGTAGGAAGGCCCTGTAGAGGGACCAGGACAGGCTGGGTCAATGGGCAGAGGCCAATGGGATGATCAACATGGTTAAGTGTGAGGTCCTGCACTTTGGCCACAACAACCCCATGCAGCACTACAGGTGTAGGCAGAGTGGCTCAAAAGCTGTGCAGAGGAAAAGGATCCTGGGGTGCTGATTGACGCTTGCCTGAAAATGAGCCAGCAGTGTGCCCACATGGTCAGGAGGGCCAATGGCATCCTGCCTTGCACCAGGAACAGTGTAGCCAGCAAGACCAGGGAGGTGATCATTCCCCTGTACTCTGCTCTAGTGAGGCTGCACCTCGAGTACCATGTTCAGTTTTGGGCCCCTCACTACAAGAAAGACATCGAGGCCCTGGAACATTTCCAGAGAAGGGCTACAAAGCTGTTAAGGGGTCTGGACACAAGTCCTATGAGGAGCAGCTGAAGGAAATGGGGTTGTTCAGTCTGGAGGAGGCTCAGGGGAGACTTCATTGCTCTCTACAGATACCTGAAAGGAAGTTCTGGGGAGCTGGAGGTCAACCTCTTCTCGCAGATAGGACTAGAGGGAATGGCTTCAAGATGCACCAGGGGAGGTTTAGGTTGGAAATTGGGAGAATTTTCTTCTCAGAAAAGTAGTCAGGCATTGGAACGAGTTGCCCAGGAAGATGGTGGTGTCACTGTCCCTGGGGGTGTTTAAGGAAAGGTTGGGAATGGTTCTTAGGGACATTGTTTAGGGGGTGATACTGGTGGTAGGGGAATGATTGGACCAGATGATCTTGGAGGTCTCTTCCAACCTTAATGATTCTACGATTTTTCACAATTTTTATCCCTAACATAAAACATACAAATGCCAGATTAAGATTATTTCAAACAGCTAACTGTTCTTTGATATCACAACTTCATGGGATTTAATGTTCCTGGAATCTTATTTATATCATTGTTTTTTGTCACACCAATGAAGTTTCTGAAAATAATTTGCTGAAGAAAGTGATTTATTTCTAGCTAGATAGGATGTGAGCTATTTGAGTCGATATATGTTCCTTTCCTTGTAGACTTACTAAATCTGGGCATAATGCCTGTTTTTCTCTACATTAGACGGGATAATTGGTGAGGGAAAATCAACATAGATTAAAGAAAGTTGCACAGCTAATCAAGAAAGATTGGAGGAAGTGCCTCTGTAATATGTTTTATTCTGATTTTTTTTTTAGTTGCCTACAGAGAATGTATATTCATTTATACACAGTGTATTTACAGCTTCTAACCCTTTCTGCTTAGGCACTTAGATATCATTCTTCTCAGATATATCTCAAATATGTTTAAATTGTTCTCCGAAGAAGATTGCAGTCAAATGTTTTTAAATATTGAGTACTGGGATGCTAATCATTAGAGCCCTGTATTTTATTATTATTTTTAATGTGAAGACAGTAAGAATTATATTTTAACAAACATGACAGCCTTCTTTATGTCTGTTGAATTGTATAATTAATTACAATGACAGCTCTTATCAGATCCTTTTTGCTGGGCCTAGTGACATTAATAAATTATATGAGCAACCTTGAATTTTTATTTTTATTTTTTCTTAAAAAAGAGCTTCACTGACTTTAGTAAAATATATCTCAGTTCCTCTTAAATTTATACTATAAAAGTTTTGGTAGTGACTTAGAAAATTTTTCAGGATGACTTTCCCCTGTAGCCCTGATAGAATATTTTACTGACTCTGCTATTTCTTTTCTCTTATTTCATGTATTTTTTCCACTTTAACTGGACACATGCTTTTCATGTTCATAGTGCTTTGAGGAGAAAAGAGATCTTACTGTTCTTAGATGATGTGCTGCTTAAAAAAGAAGATGAAAGGAATCAAAAGATTTCACCCAAACAAACACACTACCTAGTTTGTTAATTTCTTATTTCTATTCATATGCAGTGACATATCACTGCTGACATCACGCTTCCATCACTAAAGATGGAAATATTGAACTGTCATTCTTTCACACTTCATATTTGCACATTTCCCTGTCTAGACTCACATTTAAGTAGGGGACAGAGGGAATTTCTGCATCAGGAATACCTGGTTCTGTACCTGGTTCCATCAGAAACTTTGTCAAACTTACCAGTGATCTGCCTTACTATTTTTGCAATGAACAGATAAAGCTTTTTCTTTGCCTTCTCCTGGATATTGCCACTCTTAAATAACATAGTGATTGGCCTGGCATGTCATTTTTCACTATTCATGGGCAAATGAGCTGACACAGATATTGCCAGATAGCTTGAGAAGGTTTTTTTCTTTCTTTTTATTTTTTTCTTAGAGTGGAATTGGATGTTTCTTGGGAGGAGCTGCTAACGCTTACAATCTCTTAACTAGTCAGTGATCATATTTTGCCAGTTTTCAATGCAACACCGAAAAATAATCAATGCAACACCTAAATACAATGTGGTAAAGCTTCCCATTAAGTATTCTGAGTGATACCATACCTTTGTCACTCTGGAGGGGTTATATGAATGATCTTTTACAGATAGTGAGTGTTGCATAGTTGCAACTGCTGTTAATTGTAGGCAAACACTATTTAGTGCTTAGCTAAGCAGACTGTTATGTTGATTTCTGCTGCAGAAGAGGAAGGTCAGGAAAGAATTGCTCAGGTATGCACTTTTTACAATGTTTTGATGTAAATCTCCCTGATATAGATAGTCATGTAATGACAAAATTATATGTTGATTGTATGTATATCATTACCCTTATCTGTAAAATGGAAATTATATTTGTGTATACACAGAACATACATATGTTCACTGCATAGTTAATGATAAGTGCTTCAGTTGTGTTCTAACCAACAAAAAGGAACCAGATAAACATATAAAGGGAACCTGAGTAAAAGTGATTATGAAATAATAGAGGTGATAACCTTCAAGTCATGAAGAAATAATAACAGAGAAAATAAAACAAAAATAAAACAACAACAAGCAATATATTTCAGTCAGGCAGACTAATAAACTCACAAAAATGGCAGCCTTTCAGCTGGAAGTTTAGTCAAATGGAAAAAGAGAACTGGCAGGTTCTTTCAGAAATGATGTTAAGGTCACAAGTGGACACTATCTCCATGTAGAAGAAAAATGGAAAGTGTGCAGGAGATGAACTGGACTAAATCATGTGTTTTTCTTTTACTTTGAAGAAAGACGTTCCAGAAATAATATATAGGGAGCGGAAAGAGGGTTCCCTTCCGTTCCGTTTCCTCCCCTCCCCTCCCCTCCCCTCCCCTCCCCTCCCCTTCCCTTCCCTTCACTTCCCTTCCTTTCCCAAGAAGAAATTATAGGCCAGCCAATCTTCAATACTACAAATGATCAAAATGTATTTGTATGTCCCTGGAAAGGAACAAGGAAATGAGTAGCAGCCAAAATGAATTTGTCAAGAACAACATGTGTCAGGCCAATTTAATTTCTTTCTGTGAAAAGGAAGCAGATATTCTGGATAGGGAATAGCCAGTAGATGTCATATATCTTAAATTTAGTAGAGCTCGACACAGTTTCATGACATCTTTATAAGCAAACCATTTGGTCTGTAGTAAAAATGATTGGAAATCTGTTCATAGAGAATCAGAGCCACAAAACTACAGAATCACTGAATTTTGAAGGGTCTTGTGATCACCTAGTACCTTCCCTGTAGCACCCCACACCCCCACACCCTTTCCGTGCTCAAGCAGGTTCAGCAAGAATGGATAGCACAGGACCATGTTAAGTCAACATTTGAGTATTTCTACAGGAGGAGACTGTAAAACCACACTGGAAAACTTTTCAAGTGTTTGATCTCCCTCACAGTAAAAAAAGCTTTTTCTTGTATTCAAATAGAATGTTGAGTTTTTTAATTTATTCCCAATGATTCTTGTCCTTTAAACTGGTGCTACTGAGAACAGATTGGTTCCATCTTGTTCATTGCTTCCCAACAGTGCAGTATGGTTTCTTAGGGCTATGTGTACTATCACTGTTAGTAGATGTCATTAAATTGGAAATTTATTTGATTTTCTTAAACATAAGGAAAATTTAGGATTATGATGTGCAAGTCAAGTTTCTAACAGCTTTTATCTGAAAAATTTTCCTCAAAACCACTTTTGGACATTAGCTGAGCACTTGCTATTTGTATCTCTTTTACAATTAATGGAAACTCAGAGTTAATGGCTATTGACTGACCTGATAGTAACACTTAAATCAGTTTCAAAAGTTTTATCTTGCCTGTTTGTCTGATGTCAAAAAAACAAACAAACAAACAAACAAAAACAACAGCAACAACAACAAAAACACAGTTAAGTTTAGACAGTGTAAGGATTCTTGTTGATTATCAAAGACGAACACAGAAAAAAGTTACATTCTGAATTGGGATCCTTGATAAAGAATCATTTTTTCTTCTCAAAGTAGTATGATGTATTTAGTATTTCAAAGGCTTTATTTATATATAAAAGGGTTTTAATCCTATTTAGTGTCAAATTATAACACAATATCAACTAATTTCTAAGCAATGCTATTATTTCTATGTTTTGCTCCTTTTCTTATTCCCTATGTTTACAATCTTTTCTCATAGAAGGCTCTTTCTTTTGAGACTGATATTGAGGCCATCAGACTGTTTCATGAACAATGATTCACCTCTAAGATTAGTACTCAAAACTATTCAGTTTCAATACTTTATTTCCATTGTATTAGTAGAAGACAAGAGGAGGGGAAAAGATTATGTACGCTTATATTATTTTTACACTTTGTTTTCTTAAATGGTGGATCTTATCAAACAGAAATCATCAAATAAGTAACATAAATATTTCATGAAAATGTAACACCTCTAAGAGATGTGTAGTTGTTCTGGAGAGGTCGCAACTGAATGAAGCATTCACATCAAATTCTAGACATATGTTAATAACATCCCAAACAACTCAATCACTCAATTCACTCACAGCAGATATAGAGTAAATGACATGAACGAGGTATGTCGAATAACTTGTTTCTCAAACATTTTATATGTGATGATGCATAGTTTTTGAAAGTGAGCCACAAAAATTAGCCTACTTTGCCTGGTGGTTTCAAAACTAGCCAGCTGTTCCCATTAGACATGTATACAGGTACGCCTTTAAATTCTTTCCTACCTTCAATAGAGACGATTTCAGAGATTTTATTTATTTCTCTGGACCATTTGAGGAAAAGTGTGTCTTGAGTACCTTTGTTCATGTAAGATCAGCTTAGCTGTCTCCATCTGCCACAGTGTTTCTTATTGCAAAGGGATGTAGCACTGTGGAGCATATTCACCATTAATTAACAATTTGCACTGAGAATAAAAGTACAGAGTTTGGTGGTTCCCCATAGAAATATCAGAATCAACTTTAAAAAAATACTCAACTTCAGAAACCAGTATTAGTGTAGCACTCAACTAGGGCAGTCCTCTGCTAAGAAACAAAGCTAGATGGCAGAGTGAGTACTGCATGCCAGAATTCATCATGCTGATAAATTTTCAAAGCATACATTTCTGGCTTATGTTTCTCTATGTTGAAAAGCATATTGCTTTCTGATGATGTAAACCACTGCAACTGAATCCAAAGATATCAAGTTTATTTGTCATAAGAGGCCTGCCACCAAATCCTAGTTATTGTTACAAAACTGTTTTTCAGAATAGGAAGGCAGTAAGAAATAACACAACTGGATTCTCTTAAAAAGTGGGCAGGTCAGTGAGCATGCACAAAATAAGATTATAAACTAAAACAGTTGTAACTACAGGCATAACTACAATTGAACTTTACTGGCCTATCAGACGCTGTTGCACATTCACCAAACAAATTGCTATTGACTGATTGAATGTCTGCAGTGGCCAAACAGATTAAATTTATAGAGATTTTGGCCATTGTTTTGCTATGAGTGCAACTCAATATGATTTCTTAGGATTTATTTTTCATTTAATTAAATATAGGGTATTTTCAGCCTTTGGATCTCACACAACATATACACTAAACTGTGAATGTTAACTGTGTAACATCTTAAAAAGAAAATGTGTGCATGTGAAAACAAAATAAACAGAACACTTTTATTACTTCAGTCTTTGATGATTGAAATCTATTATTTATTTATTTATTTATTTTGTACTAGTCATTTTTCTAGGGTCCTGTTTCTTCCTTCCACTTGTATTATCGAATATTATCTTCATGTCCTCCTCATCTATTACATTTTACTGTTTAGCATTGCCCCTTGATGTTTGTTTCTTCACAAAACTAAAATTTCTTAAATAAAAGGATCCATTTAAGAGAAAAATCTAAATAAATCTTTGCATTTATTAGTAGGCTAGCCCAAGTAGTGACTCTTCCATTTCATAAAGAACAGAAGTTGAATTAAAGGGGAAAGATCAATCTGCTGCAAATGGCTACAAAATGCTGGTACATCCCTAAAATAACCAGTAATGGCAGCTGCTGTGTTTTCCACTCACGATGCACAAATGTACTTACAGGCGAGATTACTGCTATCATCAATCAAATGAAACAACAGAAAAAGAATGAATAAAATCATATGTAAAAAGCTTCCAAGTATTCTTGGGGAGAGTGTGAGTATAAACAATCAAAATAAACCTGATTTTCATTTTTTTAAATCAGAAATTGCCATATTCTTTTTCTTTTTTCTTTCATGATGACACTGTTCTGTTTTTTATCACTTTGCCTTACATAGAGGAAAAGAAAGAATAAGAAAGAATAGGGGGGATAATATCTTTCCCCAAAACAAACAAACAAAAAAACCCTCCGGAAATACTTATGATATTTTTTTCCAACTTAAGGAGTGATTAACTTTCCAACTTAAGAAGTGATTAAACTTCCCAGTTTAAGAAGGGATAAGAAGGGATTCGTCTACAATGATGCCACAGTTTTTACAAGCAGACGCATGGTAACATTTTTTATTATTATTTTTTTTAATAGTGTGTCTTTTAGAAAATAATAAAGCTTGAATTTTGAAATGGCTGTATAATTAATATCTGATGAAATAGGTCTTATTACCTTATTATCACTGTGATAAAGCCTGTTCATAGCTTTTTGTTACTGAGTGAGCTTATGGAGACTGAAGAGAAAATGCTACTTAAGGAATGTAAGTGCCTGGGGATGATAGTGGAGTATACAATTTTTCATCTGTAAGTTATCAGTTTAGATAGAGTCAACATCAAAATGGCTGAAGTCTGATGTACATTGTGTTACTGGTGATTATTTTGAGGTCATGTCTAATTATTCAGGTGTCTACTACCGTGTCCATTTATAATCTGCCTGATTACCTCAGATAAGGGACAACAACAAAAAAGGAAATTTATTGGTGTATTAGCACTGAACAAGTATAACATTGACATAATGTTCAGTTTTCCATCAGCTACCTAAAGCAAGATAACAAGATCAGTGTATACTTACCTGTTAGCACTGAGATTTTTTCTTGATAATCCACTGCTAACTAGAAGTGTTCTGTAAAAAATCTTGACCTAGGTAACCACAAACTACACTTACTACAAAAAGACACTGGCAGCTGGTATACTTCTGATTCACATGTTCAAAAGTCAAGGCTTACGTTACTATAAGGCAGTATATAAGTGCTGAACAAGATAATTGAGTATTCATCAGTCTAATTCATCGGTCTATTCATTCTAATAACAACATAAATTGCCATGCCATAAGGGAAAACAATTTTCTACCATTAATCAACTCAGTCTACCATGGAAAGAAAAGCAAAAATTAGACAGAAAGAAGATGATTAACTGATGGCAGTTGGTTAAAAGTTATTTTATTTCATTCATTAGAATTAACTAACAATGACATGACATCTATACAAAGAATTTTGGAATCCCAACCACTTAACTGAATTTACAATACAATAAGGCCCACAGTGAAATTACCAGAGATGAAATTACTACTAAAAGAGAAGTGTTTAAATGCAAGTTTAGAGGAGGGGTGATTGGCAGATAGCATATGAGAGAAACACTCTCAAAAGTCAGAAGGAAAAATGAAAAAAAGAAGAGCAAACCAATAACATGGGAAAGTTGTAGAGAACATTGGGACTGTGTCAGTCACAGAAGGAAATGAAAACAGAGATATGAAACAGGATATGACTATGTGGAATTTTTAAAGATGGGGGTGTCCTAGAAACCTAAATGCATTACACTGAGAGAACAACCAACCCGGGTGAGACTTTTAGAATGAATAATGGAGCTAAAGGAAAGGAAAACAGATTATATGGTGGCATTCTAAGTATAGAGATGACATTTTAAAGTCAAAGAGAAGTTGACTTTAATCAAACTATGATGTAGTTATGATATGTATTTTAGAATACATAACGCATAATTAGAGAGAAATAAGTTATAAATGAACAATGAAAACAGACACATGGAAACTAGAACTGGCCATGAAGATCGCAAACAGGTATCTCATCAAGCACTTATACTGGGGAATGAATTTATTCAATGATGCTTTAGAAAAAGAAAAAGAAAAAAAAAGTTATTGATTATTCTGTTAAGCTAGTTGGAGTTGGATCCTATGAAATACTGCATAATAGCTGCAAAATGAGAATCCACCGAAGAGTGGTAATCCCCAAACTAATTGGGAAGTTAATATGTATAGTGATTTTACCCAGCTGGGTAGCTGAGCTCCACCACAAACACTCTCTCACTCCCCCTCATCAAAGGGAAAGAGGGAGAAAAATATGATGCAAAGGGCTCAAGAGTTGAGATAAGGTCAGGAGGATCACTCAGCAATTATAATCACAGGCAAAACAGACTCAGCATAGGGAGATTAATAAAATTTATTACCTATAACTAACAAGCTAGAGCAGTGAGAAACCAAGAAGACAAACAAAGACTAAGACCACCTTCCCCCATCCACCCTCTTCCACCCTGACTGGCGCAATGGAACAGGGAATGAGGGCTGCAGTCATGGTCCCTCTCTGCCCCTACTCCCCGTGGGGTCCCCCCCCACGGGATGCCGTCCTTCCTGAACTGAGCCTACGGGGGCTACCCACAGGCAGCAGCCCTTCAAGAACTGTTCCAACATGGGTCTGTACCAAAATATCCATCCGTCAGGAGAAAACTGCTCCAGCGCAGGTCCCCCACAGGCCCCCCGCAGGCGGCAGATCCCCCCAGGCCCCCTGCTCCTGCGTGGGCTCCTCTCCACAGGCTGCAGCTTCGGCCCGGGGCCTGCTCCTGCGGGGGCTCTCCATGAGCTGCAGCCTCCTCCAGGCCACATCCACCTGCTCCACCAGGGGCCTCTCCACAGGCCGCAGGGGAACTGCTGCTCTGTGCCTGGAGCAGTGTGCAGTGACCTTGGGGTCTGCAAGGCTGGTTCTCACTCCTTGCTCTCCCAGCTGCTTTTGTGCCCCATTTTTTTTTTTTTTTTCTCTTTCTTAAATCTGCTCTCCCAGAGGCACAGACAACATCACTTACTGGCTTGGCTCTGGCCAGCGCTAGGTCCCTTTGGATCTGACTGTAACTGACCCTTATCTGACATGGGGCAGCTTCTGGATTCTTTTAACAGAGGCCACGCCTGCAGCCCCCCATTACCATAACCTTGTCACATAAACCCAATACAATATGTTAGGAAGAAATTTATTTGGATGTAAAACTCTAGTGAGTAGAAAAATTATAAGAGGAAAATAGTTATTTTTTAAATTAATGAGGAAATTAGCTAGAAGAATAAGAGTTTTTAAATTTTCTGAGTGATCTTATATTTATGCTACTTTTAAAGTCCTAAAGGTGTCTCAAGGATCTTTGATACATAATTTCAAAGAACCTATATGCATGGCCATACATGCAAAACAAGCCTTTTTTGATGGAGGTGAGAGAGACTCCCTCAGGGCAGCACCCTCCAGGACACCACTGAGGTTTATTGCTCAAGGACAGAAGAGTCTGGGTGTAAGGGCTGTCCTGGTTTCAGTTAGGACAGAGTTATTTTTCCTCCTAGTAGCTGGTAGGGTGCTATGTTTTGGATTAGGATGAGAAGAGTGCTGATAACATGCTGATGTTTTAATTGCTGCAGAGCAATGCTTACACCAAGCCAAGGACTTTTCAGCTCCTCGCTCTGTCCTGCCAGCGGGCAGGCTGGGGGTACAGCAAGAGCTGGGAGGGGCCAGACCCAGGACAGCTGACCCAAAGTGGCCAAAGGGGTATTCCATACCATCTGACGTCATGCTCAACAATATATAGGGGTGGATAGCCGGGGTGGGGGAGCCGGCTGCTTGGGGTTGGGCTGGGCATCGGTCAGCGGGTGGTGAGCAATTGCATTGTGCATCACTTGTTTGTACATATTATTATTATTATTATTTTCTATCTTAATAAACTGTCTTTATCTCAACCCACAGGCTTCACTTTCCCGTTTCTCTCCCCCATCCCAGAGAGGGATGGGGGAAGGGTGAGCGAACGGCTGTGTGGTGTTTAGCTGCCAGCCGGGTTAAACCACAACAGGGCACAGAAGAACTGAAGATGAAGAAATATGGAAATAGGGCATGCCACAGGGCTTCTTTTTATATTTTGCTGTTCAATGCCAGTCTTAACACAAAAGATGGAAAACTTCCTAGAAATATCTTTCCTGTAAGTTGTTCTATATAATTACATTGAGGAGAGGATTAATTACATCGACTCAGTCCTAACATGCACTTTAATGTGTTTTGTGATGGACATCCAGACCTAAAACATTAAACTTAATTCAACTGAAGTTTATAACGGGAAACTTACTGTAATGCATACACTGGTTTATGATGTGGAAGAATATTCTGCCAGAATTAATGAGTGAGCTCTTGTCTCTTTCCTTTGGCAGTATTACTTAGAGGTTTCATCTATTTCAAAATATGCAGTAGAACCCATGGATAAAACCACAAGTTACTGAACACTTGCTCTGTAATGTCCTGAGTTTCTATTTTGCTCTGCACTGCTCATAATTCAGATTACCTCTGACCTCATGTGTACCCTTGAAATTTGTCACCGTTGAAGAACAGAACTGTGGCCTTTGGAATAGGTTCTGGATCCTTATTGTATGGCTGTGCTACGTTATATAATTCAGGATTAGCACTGTGATAGCTTTTATGATATTTTATCTGCCTGCATTATGAGACTGACTGCATTATGAGACTCCTCCATACAGAAATCCTCAAGGATTATTTCATCATATGAATTATGCTGTCTCATCATTTCTGTGCTGTTTTGGTCATCATTTTTTTTTCTAATTATATTTTTCTTTTACTGTGATTGACACAGATTCCCCAAATCATATTGCAAGTAGGTGTCACAATTTATGTGTTTGAAGGCACAGATCAGCAGTGCAGCAAACATGATGCTAAAGAGCATACAGTTAATAAATTGGCTTTTTAAAGTACATTTGCAACAACAAGCTTATTTTATAAGCATCCTTGACTGAGGACATACATGTTTTGGATTTTAAGATGTTGATGACTTTTCAGGCAGTCAAATTTACATAACATCATAAAAATTTACATAAGAAAGATCATCAAATTTACTTAAGATCATCATCACACACAGACCATCTCTATCCATGAGTCAGTGCTCCCTTGAGCCACAGAGTTGTGATGCTGCTCATGGCATTTTTCTTAGATTCGCTATTCAACAAAATTTGTATCACTTGTACTGTACCCAGAAGAGAAGCCTGACTGATTTTTCTATTCAGGTCTCTGTAACTTCATCAGTCAAACAGATCAGAATAACTTTGGCTTGTATCTTTCCAAGCAGTTGCCAGTAAAGGAATGCCCTGATGACTATCATATGATGTCTGTTTTCATTTCCTTGCTCATAGATGGAAACTGCTAACATCTTCAAAATCTTTCTCCTAGGCTCAAATAGAATGTACTGAATTTTCCAACCAGCTTGAACAAATCATCTTCTTTGCCATTTGCTATTTGTATATTAGCTTTCACAACTATAGAGATACTTAAGAATATTTAAAACCAATCAGTTGTTGAACACAAGTTTTAATTACCTTGCCATTTACTGTATACCAAATAACCGTTATGTGTATTATATTAATCATAGAATCATAGAATATCCTGAGTTGGAAGGGACCCCTAAGGATCATCAAGTCCAACTCCTCGCACTGCACAGGTCTACCCAAAAGTTTAGACCATGTGACTAAGTGCACAGCCCAATCTCTTCTTAAATCAGACAGGCTTGGTGCAGTGACTACTTCACTGGGGAGCCTGTTCCAGTGCACAACCACCCTCTTGGTGAAGAACCTCCTCCTGATGTCTAGTCTAAACTTCCCCTGCCTCAGCTTAACCCCGTTCCTGCAGGTCCTATCACTGGTGTTTATGGATAAAAGGTCTCCCCCTCGCGAGGAAGTTGTAGACCACAATGAGGTCTCCCCTCAGCCTCCTCTTCTCCAGGCTGAACAGGCCCAGTGACCGCAGCTGCTCCTCATATGTCTTCCCCTCCAGGCCCTTCACCATCTTTGTTGCCCTCCTCTGGACACTCTCCAACAGTTTAATGTCCTTTTTGTACTGTGGTGCCCAGAACTGCACACAGTACTTGAGGTGAGGCCGCACCAGCACAGAGTAGAGCGGGACAATCACTTCCCTCAGCCGACTAGCAATGCCGTGCTTGATGCACCCCAGGATATGGTTGGCCCTCCTGGCTGCCAGGGCACACTGCTGGCTCATATTCAACTTGCTGTCAACCACAACCCCCAGATCCCTCTCTGCGAGGCTGCTCTCCAGCGTCTCGTTGCCCAGTCTGTATGTATAGCCAGGGTTGCCCTGTCCCGGGTGCAGGACCTGGCTCTTGCTTTTGTTAAATAAACTTCATGTGGTTGGTGCTCGCCTAGCTCTCCAACCTGTCCAGATCTCTCTGCAAAGCCTTTCCACCCTCATACAAGTCCACAACTCCTCCAACTTTAGTGTCATCGGCAAATTTGCTCAAAACACCTTCTAGTCCTACATCCAAATCATTTATAAAAACATTGAAGAGGACTGGCCCTAAAATAGAGCCTTGAGGGACCCCACTAGTGTCCATCCACCAACCTGATGTGGCCCCATTTACCACAATCATTTGAGCCCTGCCCATCAGCCAATTGCTCACCCATCGTATGATGTTTTTGTTTAGTTGTATGCTGGACATTTTGTCCAGTAGGATCCTATGGGAAACCATGTCAAAAGCCTTGCTGAAGTCCAAAATGACTCCTTTCTCCAGAATCATTATATCTGTTTACATGGCAGCACAATTTCATTTTCTGACCACAGACCATACAAAGCTTTCAATTCATCTATATCTTTCTGTCTGTCTATTTATATTCAACATGCATGAATATATGAAAGCTAAATCTCTTCAAGGGGCTTTTTTAACAAACGTTCATTCATAAAATGTCACTGCCTATTATTTGGAAAAAGGATTTTTTTCTTTCCCTGAAGACAAGTTGCTTTTTGTTTACCTGGTTTTGTTTAGTCTTTCCTGATGCTGGACAGAAAAGCAGAAGTTTTTTTCTGATTGATAACTATGCTTTTGTTGATCAGAGATGTTGCAGATCTGGCAAAATGTTATAAAAAATGTCAAAACCATGCCATATCAGTTGATCGTTTTTTTTTTTTTTTTTTTTTTTTTTTTTTTTAAAAAATTTTTAAAAATTTTTTTTTTTTTTTTTTTTTTTTCCCCAGAGAAAAAAACACATTGGATGTTTTGAGTGTGCTGTCTAAAATCCTAATAGTACTTTCTTTTTTAACCTTAATATTTAGGATGATCCTAATATTAGGATGTATTAAAGTACTAAGTTTTGCCATGGTATCTTTTCTAAGTCATGTCAACAAAATACGGGATTTATTCTAAACTTTATGGACCTATCTTTACCCATTATTTTGTAGGATATGAGTTCAGTTTAAAAGATTAGTATAGAGTAAGAAAAAAAAATCAAAATACCTTTGGAAAGGTAAGACAAAATAAAAGGAATTAAACTGAAAAATCTTAGGAACACATTCTTTCACAAAGAAAATGTTTGCACTGCTTCTGGTCTGAGGTAACTTCTGGTGTAAAATGGTTAGAAGCATGGAATATAAATTGTAGGTCAAACATAATTTAATGTAGCTATTGGTCCTGGTTTTGCCAAGCGTTATAGAAAGGTTAACTTTTAAACAATTTGAGTATTCACATTCCCAATTTTCCAACTTCAGTTGTGCCTAGATCTTTATAAATTTGAACCCATATTTTTATAGACTTTTCTACTTTTTTTTTTTTTGGGGGGGGGGGGGGGTGAAGGGGTAGGGTGGGGAGGAATGACATAAGCTGTTTCCCAATAGCTATCCCAATAAAAAAAGATGCACAAGTTTACTACATTAAAAATTCCTGTTTATTTTCACTTCCATCCTTCAATAACAGCAATAATCCACTGTGCTGAAAGAAAAGGAAATCATTATGTAGGATTCATGAAATATGGTGGGGATTACCTCACATATAAATCCTCACAGCCACTGACATAAATGAACACACACAATCAACTTATAAAGAACAGAACAGAAGCACAGAAGAAGCAAACCAAGAATAATTTTCATTCTGTGCTATCTCAATCATCAAAATTTGAATCTTTAATGGAGATCTGCAGAAGAGCTTCAAAATATGAGATGGAAAATAATAATCTCAAAATTTATCAAATTTTAAGAACTGTGGATAAATTGTAGATCATGTTGAAACTGATGTTTTGATGGTATCAAAATACCATGAATATTTTCCTATTCTTCACTTGCTGCTGATAGTTCATTCTCTCATATATGCAAAGTACTTGCATTTACTTGTCAACTTTTGGCTTGTCTGTATCCCAGTATACTCTGCTATTACTAACTAATTTTCTAATTCAAAGTGTAAAATGGATTAACATAATTCACAGGTTATTGTTCTCAACCTGGTCTTGGATATGCGTGATTTGTATTTTTACTTTTTTCCTGTTAATACCATCATGACAATGAGTCCATTTTCTCAATTATATCAATTGCTCAACTAAAGACACTATTTTGTAATACATACCTTGCTTTTACTATATCCTTAGATATATTCAAGCACCCATTCAGTTCAGATAAATATTTGACACTAAAATATTAGTTAAAGTGTGAAAATATGGAAGAAATTCAAGGGTTGTTATCTTCATCATGAAGCAAAATTTATCAAGGCCAAACATTTTGGGCTTTGTTTCCTGCCAGAGACGTATTTGGAAAAACAGCCAAAATGAACACTGCCTTTAAATGAAGAAGACAGAAAATTTGAAACACTGTTGGGTGATGGCTGTTGAAAAAATAACTGAAATCTTTAAATTTTAATATTTATAATTCATTATCTCTGATGTTCACATCTTATTAGTCAATACCTATGAACAATTTTATCTGTGAAGGACAAATTTGGATCTAGGTCTGAATGCAAGTGCTATATCAAATAACTAAATTGAAATTTGATTATTTCATCTGTGTGGCAAACTCTTTAAAGAGAATTCGGTATTTCTACACTACTGAGGGTTATTGCATTTGCTAAAAAAGTTTCATTTTGATTTATTTTTTAAGAACCATGTGCTTCATGTTGTACTTACATGTATTTAGATTTCATTAACTGTGTACTTTTTACAACACTGGAGGACTCATTAACAGTGATGAACAAAGCATGGAAAATCCGCAGGGCTGAGACATTTCTAAATATTTCTGGATTTTCCAGCAGACACCTTAAGTGCCAGAGCAATAAAAGGCCAATTTTTAAAGGAATCTATATAATGATTAGAATAACCATTTGTATATTAGATACATACACTGAAAGTGATGAACTATTGTTATTCTGAGAACATCTCACAAGTCTGGTGAATAATTTGATGGGAAAAAAAAAAAAAAAACAGCTTCAGTCAAAAGAAAGTGCAGGGCAGGAATTACTTCATATAAGTATAAAATAAAATAAAATAAAATAAAATAAAATAAAATAAAATAAAAACACTCTTACAATGTTTTATAAACTTAGATTATATTCAGTCTTGAATATTTGTATGCTCTACCTGAAAAGGTACATAGAGAGTTACAAAGGCTGCTCAAGGGAGTGGGATGCTATCTGTAGAAGGGGACGCTGAATAGATAGTATCACAGTATCTCAGAAGAAAAATGACCAGAAGAAGACATTACAGAGGTTGTAAGTGGTTGGGTGAAAGCAAACATAATTTTATCTTTTTTTTTTTTTTTTTTTTTTTTTCCATATAAGAACACACCAAATAAAGTGATCAGACTGCATGTTGGAAATACATAAAAGACAGTTTTCAAGCAGCAAGCAGCTGAATAGCTGAACTTCTTGCTAAAATGCTAGTCCAAAAGCATAAATAAGTTCATAAAAGATTAGATACATTCATGAAAAAAAAAAAAAAGTGCAATTAAACACAGACCCTCTGGCTGAGGCAGTCCCTAAGCTGATGATTGTCCAAAATTTTCATTTCTCTACTCTTAAGATGATATTTTTGCTAAGCAATGCTGTCCCTGCTCTGAGGCAGGATTCCAGGAAAGACTATCTTTAATCTGACCTAAGGCACCTATACATATGTACTTATGCTGTCCTGAAAAACTTGAGTTCAATTTGAAACCATGACTCCAGCAAGTACTTTGATGTGCTGCCAAGCTCTAAACATTTTGCTAAAGTATGCTTCCATAATAATATTTTACATTTTGTCTGGTGCAGTGTATTCTCTTTTCCCTTCTCTATTTTTGATTCAGCCAAAATTTACTCTAAAGCAGAGGTTATAGCTCCATTAACACAGAGGTCAGTTTCATTTAAATGGCAACAATGAGGCATGACAAGTGAATACTGTGTTGAAACTGGGTCCTTCCGCTCAGTAGGATATACACTTCTGAAACTTATCAGTAAATGTCACCATATCAAATAAAAAGGCATGACATCTAGACATCTAAAAAAAAAAAAAAAAAGACATCAAATATAAGTGGCTGGCTTCTCCAGTGCAGGATTTAATAAAGTGAGTGGCACAACTGAATGAAAATAAAATAAATAAATAAATAAATAAAAGCTGACAGTAAATGTCTTTTCATATATGGAAAGAATACCTCACATATTGTGAAGGGACAATATGTGAGTTACAAATTAAATGTTCTCTCTTATGAGATAGTATTCCTCCAACTTCTAGGACAAGATGACTGAAACAAATGCCCCAAAATTAATCTGGGTTGTTTTAGTTAATGGCCAAAGACATGTTTTGATGTACCTCAGAGCTGCATTGCCTTGAAGTCGCTGTTACCTTTGCCCACCACTTCCCTGACCTGAGCTGAGATCACATGTGGTTTCAGTCCTTACCCTTTCATTTTTGTATTGTGCAAAATTTCTACCCTTGTTTCTAACCCATCAAGATCAGCATTTTTTTCCTAATTATAGCCCAAGTAACCTTTCTGGATTCTCAAGATTTTTGAAATGTCAGAACCTGTAGTATGACAAAAATTGTTCTGTAAAAGGCCCAGAAGCTGCTTGCACAAAAGCTGGAAAAAAAAAAAAAAAAAATCATCTTTTTACTTCAACAGAGTCAGGATGTCTGGATGTGCCACTGGGTAGGTATCTTCTACTTCTGTAGAGTAAAGGGCATTTCAGTATATGTTTCTCTCTCTGATCTGTCCAAGACCTATATTGCTCAACCTGTCCTAGGAAAATAGGTTGTGCTCAGAACAATCACCACAGGCTGTGCCACACAAGTAAAAATAAATAATCAAAGAGCCAAAGTGCCAAAACTTTGCTTAGAATCAGAATGCAAAGGCCTGAGCTTGTCACTTTTGAAGTGTCACAGAAGCCCTTTGGAAATATGGGTAGTTTTCACTGTTTGTCCAGTGTATGAATTGAGGTTTAGTTTAAGATTTCACTGGAGACCATTACAAATGCAAGTACAGTATTTAGGATATTTTTACTTTAAGAGGAGGAAGAGAAACTGTCACAGGAAATCACAATACCAAAGAATCATATTGTCAAAGAAAGGGGAAAAAAAATATCTAGTTTTCTGCCTTCCTTTCAATGGCAATGAATTAAGTCTCCTTTTAAAAGCGAGGTAGGATTTCTACCAAGGCCTAGTAAACAAATAAGAGAGAAAATGAAGGTATTTAAATACAAGTCTAACAGGGAAAAATAATATATATATATATATATTAAGTGTTTACTTGTGCAAATCAAGTACTCAAAATGAACACACTGTTACTCCAGAGTATACTTTTGTTAATATTTTTAAATGATGAAAAAAAAAAAAAAAACAACACCCATACGCAACATAAGATATTATGGAGAATATTCTGGTCTTTCTGAATAAAGAGAAATACAGTAACAAAAATTCTGGTAAATGGTGCTTTTGGAAGGAGAAAGCTCACTTTGTATGCTTTGGAATAAAAACCAGGACCATTAAGACTGATTTCTGCTGTGAGCAGGAGCTCTGTCATGCAGCAACAATCCCAAGCAAAGAGCTACAAGTAGCTAATATATTTTACTAGTGCGTGAAGAAGAGCACTGCACTAGCCACCTACTGCTCTCTGAAATATATACCCTTGTTTTCTAAGAACTGCCACTCGTGCTGCCATCTGGTGGTTTGTACTCAGTGCAACTGCCTTGGATTAAATTTCCACTTGGGCCTTTTATCCAAAAGCAAGCGTCCCTCTTAAGAAACCTATTTGCAAACTGATTTAAGCAATGAATTCACAGAATCAGAGTAATTCAAGCAATAGTTGATAAAAAATGTATGCTTTTTCAAGTAACAGTTGACTGATTTCTTGATGGTTCATTTGGGCATCTATATAGAGGACATGCTGTGATATAATTTCTCTAATTTTATGAATACATAACTGAAAATGAAGGCTGAAGAAAAATGTTGAAGAATAAATTTAATGCTTTATTGAGATAACTGTGTTGGTAACACTAACCTACTAATTGATTCTAAGTTGCTTGATGAAAGTGAGGATAACAAGGTTCGTGTAACACTGTAAGATAACCATGGATAAAACAATGTATAAATTATCTATTAGAACACCAAATGAAAACAGAAGCGCAAAACATAAATCCAGTATCATGAATTGTCTACTTTAACCAAGTATAACATAAGTCTGGAAGGTCACGGAGTATAGTACATTTTATACTGTGGGGAATCTATCAGCCTGGTCTGTTAGAATTATGATTTGATAATAACATTATGAAAATCAGCTCTTCATTTTGCTGGAACAGTTGAGAAACTGCATTCTTCAAGTTTATCAGAACAGCTTAATTTAAAAGTGAAACAGACCATTACTACTGCTACATCAATTATGAAAAAGAAATTTAACAAGGTAGTGTATAATTGCCATTTTGTTCAAGAGGTAGTGAGTTTTTAAAAAAGCCTTACTTCACAATTTTTTATTTTTTATTTTTTTGTAGAACTGTGGACATCAGTATGCTTTTATCTACCAATGGCATTAATTAAGTAAATATAGTAGAATAAATTTTTTTGTGTAAAACTGGGAATTTATGAACAAGGCTTTGGTTCCAACTCGTTATATTGTTTTGACTATTATGTTTTTTCTTTTGTTTTGTTTTGTTTTGTTTTTCCCTTCTTCTTATATTAGCACTAAGGTCACATATCTTTTTGCTAATTTCATGTTGACACACATTGGCAGTCTCTGCAAATTGCAGGTACAAATACATTTTCAGTTGACTGGTTGCAAAGTGATTATCAATAAACTAAATCTATAACTACTGAAACAACACAGCTCCAACAGCATGCAAAATAATGTATTTTTCCTGTTGCTTTTAAAAACAAATCTTTTTTACCTGGAGACATACACAAGACATTTGCAAAGGATTAGAGAACTGTTGGCATTTTTTGTAAATCACAGAATCACAGAATGGTTGTAGTTGGAAGAGATCTCCAGAGATCATCTAATCCAACCTCCCTGCTCAAGCAGGGTCACCTAGAGCATGTTACATAGGGTCGCACCCAGGAGGATTTTGAATATGTCGTAAGAAGGAGACCCCACAGCCTCTCTGGGCAGCCTGTTCCAGTGCTCTGTCACCCAGAATGTAAATAAGTTCTTCCTCATATGGTGATGAAACCTCCTGTGGTTCAATTTATATCCATTACCCCTTGTCCTGTCACTGGCCACCACTGAGAAGAGTTTGGCCCCATCCACTTTACATTGCCCTCTCAGGTATTTATAGAGGTTGGTAAGATCCCCTCTCAATCTTCTCTTCTCTAGGCTAAACGGGCCCAGCTCACTTTCCTCATAGGACAGATGTTCCAATCCCTTAATAATTTTCTTGGCTCTGTGCTGGAATCTCTCTAGTAGTTCTACATCCCTCTTGTACTGGGGATCCCAGAACTGCACACAATATCCCAGGTGTGGCCTCACCAAAGCTCCCAACAGCTCCTTGCCCATCCATGAAGGTCTTCTGTCCCCCTTGCTCAACTTCTTTCTTGTAGGGATGCACTGATCCTGAGCTTGGAGGAAGTGGTGGTTGAATATTAGCCAACTCCCCTGTACTCCCTTTCCCTCTTGGGTCCTGTCCCAGGAAGACGTTGACATTTTGAATAATTTTTCCTTTTCCACTTACAGAAAAAAAATCTATATGGGTACTAAACTGAGTATAACACTAATGAAGAGGTAACAACAATCTCTGTACAGTTCCATCAATGGAACCTGAGACAAAATTTACAGAGGTACTTATATAAATGGTAGAGCATAAACCTTTGGACAATTTATTTGACTTCAAAGTAGATACTATCAGAGATGAATTTATATTCTTAATTTACTCAGAACTAAGACATATATTCTGAGTGAGAGCATATTCTGACTTGTCACAGCTTATCAAGAAACTTTGTCTTTCATTTTTACTTGTTTTTAAGATTTCTGTTTACTGTATCATTTGGTAAGGGTCATTATCTTTCTCCTTCCCTTCCATGTATTCCTCTTATTCTACTAAATTCAGACAACAGTTATATATAAAGATAGAAAGAGTGAAAGAGATCATTTCTTCAGGAAGAACTGGTTTAATATAGTAAACCATTCTGACAAATTGGAATTTTTTATTAAGAACCATGGTCAAGAGTCCTAGTATAAAAGGGAACTGAAGTCTGAAAGTCTGAAGGTCAGTGAATAAGTCTTTAAAACATGAAGAGTGACATTTCAGATTAGGGGTTATGATTCAGTGCAGTAAGGTAGTTGATGAACCAAGTAACCAAGTACAGTAACTGGTTGAGACTTCTATGTGTGACAGGGACCAATAATAACTTTGCTACTACAGAAGAAGATTTTCCTCCCATGTCTGTCATATTCCCTTTCAGCTCAGTGTATAGCTCTTGCTCTAATTCTGCTTTGAGTAGAAGCTGGCCTAATATAAGTGGCATAAGGTACCACCTTGATTTACCAAAGCATCAGACCTTGTGGAAAACTCTGCTCACTTAAATACTAAACATCATCACTGACAGTAGCTCACCAATATTTGCAACTTCCGCTTTCTAGTATTAGCTGCAGTCGGTGTAACAAATTGTTAGAGACAAGAGACACTGAACAACTCACTGCTGTTCTCGTCGCATATTTTCTGTTATAGAAAGAATGAACGTAGTCATAAGAAAAGGTTTATTTAAGAGTTTGTATAAGGAGTCCAGCCTTAGACTGGGAGCACAGAGCTAACAGAAGATTTTATTCATGAACACTTTATTTCTGCAGGTACTGAGTTAGCTTGCCATGAAAGCATGTAGTATCTTGCAAAACAGTTGTGCAGCTCGTGAGGATAGAATAAATGAATATCACAGTCCAGCAGCTGAAAAAACAGGGACATGGCCTGGCAAGACAGCTCATTATGTGACTGGCTGTTGGTTGCCTCTGGTCAAGGTCCATTTGTTCTTCCTCCACCTCTTGTGAACCCTACAGCTCCCACAGTCTTCAAGAGCAGTTGATTACAGATACTTAACAGTACAGCTTTAAAATGAACATGTAACACTGATGCCAGAATCTGAGATACATAAATAACACACAACAATAGTGATATTTTTCTAAAAGATCTAAGAAATCAGATGGCCTCTTTCTTTGTAGTGGTCTACATGACTTCCAGTTACATGCAGACACACCATATGTTGTTATACATAGTATCACCATTGAAAAAAAAGCAGATCTATGGGTAATTCAGTCAACCTCTGGTATTCAGCTGATGATCCTTTCAGCTGGATCACGGCATTTTCTATATCCAACAATGAAAAGCAAGGCTGTTACAAAGACATCTAAAATACTCAGCATCTTCCTTTTTGTTGCTGCCTTCATAAAATGGAGCAAAAAGTTGCAATTATGATCAAGGACTATATTTGCTACTCCCAGGACTGAAATGTTTTACAAAGTCTATTTTCTAAGTGTTATTCAGCCTGAGAAGGTCCAGAAACCTGAAGAAAACCCTACTATACTCAATTCTTGGTTATTGTCAGTATTCTGCAGGTAAAATTAAGTCATTGCTCCTCTGATCCTTTTTAGGTTTATAGTTAGAAAATGTAAATGAAAGCAGGAAATAGAAGACAAATGTCTTCAAATATGGCTAATTACACAGAATCACAGAATGTTTAGGGATTGGAAGGGACCCTGAAAGGTCATCTAGTCCAATCCCCCTGCCGGAGAAGGAACACCTAGATCATGTCATACAGGAATGCATCCAGGTGGGTTTTGAATGTCTCCAGAGAAGGAGACTCCACAACCCCCCTGGGCAGTCTGTTCCAATGTTCTGTCACCCTCACCATGAGAAAGATTATTCTCATAATTAGGCGAACCTTCTACGTTCCAGCTTGCACCCATTGCCCCTTGCCTTATCATTGGATGTCACTGGGAAGAGCCTGGCTCCATCCTCCTGACACTCATCCTTTACATAGTTATAAACATTAATGTCACCCCTCAGTCTCCTTTTCTCCAGGCTAAAGAGACCCAGTTCCCTCAGCCTCTCCTTGTAAGGAAGATCCTCCACTCCCTTAATCATCCTTGTGGCTCTGTGCTGGACTCTCTCAAGCAGTTCCCTGTCCTTCTTGAACTGAGGGGCCCAGCAGAACTGGACACAATACTTCAGATGCAGTCTCACCAGGGCAGAGTAGAAAGGAAGGAGAATCTCTGTTGACCTACTAACCACAACCCTTCTAATACACCCCAGGATGCCATTGGCCTTCTTGGCCACAAGGGCCCAGTGCTGGGTCATGGTCATCCCAATGTCCACCAGGACCCCCAGGTCCCTTTCCCCTACACTGCTCTCCAGCAGGGCAGTCCCCAACTTATTCTGATGTCTTGGGTTGTTCTTGCCCTGATGTAGGACTCTACACTTGCCCTTCTTATATTTTATTAAGGTTCTCCCTGCCCAATTCTCCAACCTGTCCAGGTCCTGCTGGATGGCAGCACAGCCTTCTGGCATGTCAGCCACTCCTCCCCATTTAGTGTCATCAGCAATCTTGCTGACAGTGCACTCTATTTCCTCATCCAAGTTGTTGATGAATATATGGAATAGTGCTGGACCCAGTACCAACCCTTGGGGGACTCCACTAGATACAGGACTCCAACCAGACTCAGTCCCATTGACCACAACTCTCTGGCTTCTTTCCTTCAGCCAGTTCACAGTCCATCTCACTACCCAATCGTCCAGACCACACTTCCTCAGTTTAGCTGCAAGGATGACCCTATCGGGGGAGATACCAGTTGACTGGCGGCTAGCAAACATGACGCCCATCTGCAAGAAGGGCCAGAGGACTGACCTGGGAAACTACAGGCCTGTCAGTTTGACCTCAGTGCCAGGGAAGCTCATGGAGCAGATTATCTTGAGAGTCATCACGCAGCACTTGCAGGGCAAGCAGGCGATCAGGCCCAGTCAGCATGGGTTTATGAAAGGCAGGTCCTGCTTGACGATCCTGATCTCCTTCTATGACAAAGTGACGCGCTGGGTGGATGAGGGAAAGGCTGTGGATGTGGTCTACCTTGACTTCAGAAAGGCTTTTGACACCGTTTCCCACAGCATTCTCCTCAAGAAACTGGCTGCGCTTGGCTTGGACTGGCGCACGCTTCGTTGGGTTAGAAACTGGCTGGATAGCCGGGCCCAAAGAGTCGTGGTAAATGGAGTCAAATCCAGTTGGAGGCTGGTCACTAGTGGCGTTCCCCAGGGCTCAGTGCTGGGGCCGGTCCTCTTCAATATCTTCATCGATGATCTGGACGAGGGCATTGAGTGCACCCTCAGTAAGTTTGCAGATGACACCAAGTTAGGTGCGTGTGTCGATCTGCTCGAGGGTAGGAAGGCTCTGCAGGAGGATCTGGATAGGCTGCACCGTTGGGCTGAGGTCAACTGCATGAAGTTCAACAAGGCCAAGTGCCGGGTCCTGCACCTGGGGTGCAATAACCCCAAGCAGCGCTACAGGCTGGGAGATGAGTGGTTGGAGAGCTGCCAGGCAGAGAAGGACCTGGGAGTGATGGTTGATAGTCGGCTGAAGATGAGCCAGCAGTGTGCCCAGGTGGCCAAGAAGGCCAACAGCATCCTGGCCTGTATAAGAAACAGTGTGACCAGCAGGGCTAGGGAGGTGATCGTCCCCCTGTACTCGGCTCTGGTGAGGCCGCACCTCGAGTACTGTGTTCAGTTTTGGGCCCCTCGCTACAAGAAGGACATCGAGGTGCTTAAGCGAGTCCAGAGAAGGGCGACGAAGCTGGTGAGGGGCCTGGTGAACAAGTCCTATGAGGAACAGCTGAGGGAGCTGGGATTGTTCAGCCTGGAGAAAAGGAGGCTCAGGGGTGACCTTATCGCTCTCTACAGGTACCTCAAAGGAGGCTATAGCGAGGTGGGGGTTGGTCTGTTCTCCCACGTGCCTGGTGACAGGACGAGGGGGAATGGGCTTAAGTTGCGCCAGGGGAGTTTTAGGTTGGATCTTAGGAAGAACTTCTTTACCGAAAGGGTTGTTAGACATTGGACTTCCCCTTGGTGAAGCCATGTTGACTGCCCCTAATGACCCTCTTATCCTGGATATGACTAGAGACAACACCAAGGATAAGTTGTTCCATCACCTTACCAGGGATGGAGGTGAGGCTGACTGGTCTGTAGTTACCAGGATCCTCCTTCTTGCCCTTTTCAAAGACTAGAGTGACATTTGCTTTCCTTCTGTCCTCAGGCACCTCTCCCATTCCCCACGACTTACCAGAGATGATGGAGAGTGGCCTAGCAATGACTTCCACCAGCTCCCTCAGAACCCACGGGTGCATCCCATCAGAACCCATTGATTTATGGATGTCCAGATTGCTTAATTAGTTCTTAACCCAGTCCTCATCAACTGAAGCAAACTCCTCATTTATCCTGACTTCCTCTGGGGCCTCAGGAGTACAGGGCTCCTCAGGACAGCCTCCGGCAGTATAGAAAAAGAAGGTATTCAGTAACTCTGCATTCTTCTGTCACCAGGGCACCCACCTCATTCATCAGTGGGCCTACATTGCCTCTAGTGTTAGTTTTATATGCAATGTATTTGAAGAAGCCCTTTCTGTTGTCCTTCACCCCTCTCACAAGGTTTAATTCTAAGGAGGCCTTAGTTTTCCTAGTTGCCTCCCTACATCCTCTGACAACGGCCTTATATTCCTCCCAAGTGGCCAGCTTCTCCTTCCATGATCTGTAGACTCTCCTCTTCCTCTTGATTTTGCCCAGCAGTTCCCTGTTTAACAATGCAGGTCTCCTGGCTCCCTTTCTTGACTTCCTACATGTTGGGATGCTCTGATCTTGAGCTTGGAAGAAGCAGTCCTTGAATGCTAACTAACTTCCTTGGGCCCCTTTACCTTCAAGTACCTTGTCCCATGGGATTTCCCCTAGCAATTGCTTGAAAAGGCCAAAGTTGACCCTACTGAAGTCCAGGGTTGCGATTCTGCTTGGTACTCTGTTTCTGCCATATGAAATCCTGAACTCCACCATCTCATGGTTGCTGCAACCAAGGCTGCCCTCAGCCTTCAGCACTTCAGTCAGACCCAGACACACCTTGTTAGTGAGAATAAGATCTAGCAGTGCTCCTCTCCTAGTTGGCTCATCCACCATTTGCATCAGGAATTTATCATCAGTGCACTGCAAGAACCTCCTGGACTGTGGATGGCTGACTGAGTAGGCCTTCCAGCAAATATCAGGGTAGTTGAAATCCCCCATGATAACCAGGGCCAGTAATTATGAGGCTGTAATCAGCTTAATTTTGTAGAAAGTAAAAATGTAGAAGGCCTCGTCAACTTCCTCATCCTGATCTGGTGGCCTGTAATAGACACCCACAGCAGTATCCCCCATGCCAGCCTGTCCCTTTATTCTCACCCACAGACTCTCAACTTGCTCCTCATCCATCCCTGGACAATACTCAATACAATGTACTTGCCCTCACATGTAAAGAGCAACTCTGCCACCTCGCCTTGCTGGCCTGTCTTTCATGAGAAGGACATACCCATTCATCCATTACCACATTCCATTTGTGAGCTGTCCCACCATGTCTCTGTATTTGCCACCAGATCATAATCTCCTGACCAAACATGGATTTTTAAATTCCTCCTGCTGGTGTACAGGCATTTCAGGGAGAGAGCTAAGTGGGTCGATTTCACCCTGAGGGGTGGAAGTGGGGGAAGGCCTCACAGTTTTCATCAGTTCCAGAGCGCTGCCCCACTGGTGCAAGCCCAGCTACAACACTATCCCCCTTCCTGTTCCAGAACCCTTTTGTTCCTGTGAGATAAACCTTTCCCACGTATTACTGCCAGGCCTGGTATCTTATAATAGCAGCCATTATCAAAGAACCCAAAGCCCTGCCTGTAGCACCAGTCTTGTAGCCAAGCATTTATGGACTGTATCGTTCTATTCTGTCCCATATCATGACCCGAAAATGGAAGGAGGGAAGATAATAACTCTTTCACCAACTGTCTCAAGGCCTTGAATCTTTCTTCATTCCCCCTCAGACTATGGGATGCAGCTTCCTCCCCACCTGTCTGGAAGATCAGCAGCAGGTAGTAGTCTGTCAAGCGCACCAGGCTGGGGAGTATCCTGGTGATATCCCTGATCTGGGCTCCAGATAGACTGCAGACTTCCCTATGATGAGGATCAACTCTGCATATTGGGCTCTCTGTTCCTCTCAGAAGGAATTGGCTACTACAGCTACCTTTCTTTCTTATCGGAGGCAGTCTTGAGGCGTGGTGTCGACTGCCTCTTCCTGTGTGACCTTAGAGTCGGGTCTTCCACCACACCCTCACCTACCTCTCCTTCAAGATCCAGGGCCTCACACCTATTATGGAGAGGCACCCAGGGAAGCAAAGTAGGGAGGGAGGATGTTTGCCCGTGACGCTGAACTGGGACTCGTTTCCAACCCACCTTGTCTTTTTGGGCCCTCACTCTGCCCGACAGCAACAGGGCAGGGGCTCTACCACATTCTGGGGGGCATCCCTTTGGTGCCATTCTCTCTGGCACACCGGGGAGTTACTCCACCAGTCAATCTCTGCTCACAAGCCCTGATGCCCCTTAGTCTCTCCACCTCCTCCTTGAGCTGAGTCACCACGGTGAGCAGACATTCCACCTAAGAACAGGCGGTCTCCTGGCTGCCCTCCCCCAGCAGCAGCAGGCTCAGGCACTCGCTGCAGCCAGAGGCCTGAACAGCAAGGTCTCTGGGCAGGCCCTCTGGGTCGCCACAGCCTTTTTAGAGTGAGCTCTCTAAATGTTTAACATTATTTTTTATTTAAACATGTCCTCGTGTTCAAAGTGGTCTGTTTACCATTTTTTATGTTTACAAAACTTTCTTGTGTGTCATTTATTTTACAAACTTGTTTTTAAAGAGAGAACCTTTGGACATCAGTTAGTTACTATTAAAAGATATTACCTTTAAAATCAGTAGAAATTTTTAGGTATTTCCTCAGCATATGTTATTCTTCTCTCTCCTGCTTACATCCCTTTATAAAGAACTGCTAAACTGTAATGGCATTGACTTGCAGACTCCTTCCTGTGCAGAAAATGAGAGTGAGTATTACGCACAAGACACTTGTGAATGGGGTCATCACTGTAATTATTTTATTAACATAATTAAGTCTCAATCAATTGCAATCACTAAGCACTGTAGTAAACAGTGCAGTACTACAAAAATCTGCTGAAAGTAATTTAGATAATGCTTCTTTCTAAATTCTACTTCCATCATCAGCTGCTTCAACAAAAAGTTATTTTCCTGAGAGGCCTTACTTTGAAAACTCTTTTACTAATTCTGTGTCTCAAATACAGTAAAACTAAACCATACCTATGGCTAGTCAGTCCTCTAGAGAGCATTTAAGGCAGTTGCTATTATTGTTTACACTGAAAGTCAATAAAAAAGCAAGCATACTCAGAGCACAAAACCAAAAAATAATTAACTTCTCCAGCCTGTATTTTTTTATGTTTGTTTCAGAGACTGCCTCTCAAACACCTCTCTTTTCAATCCTTCTTTCATATGCCTGCATGAAGCTGATCAGAAAGTTGAAAATCAGCCTTCAAGAATGTCTCACAGCAGGAAGAATTTACCATTTGATCTTTTCCTCTATTCCATGCTGTGAGGAAAGTGTTTCATTTTTATGAAGTGAAAAGGTATTTAGTTGGCTAAAATCTGCATTTAATTTCAGAGGCAAAAACTTTGAAATTTACCCAGGAAACAAGAACAATTTTTAAAAACTAAAATATCTTCACCCCACATTACTATTTTCATAGTTCAGATCATTTTAAATGGTTAATCATATTATATCTGATGGGACAAATGGATAGAAAGCCCTTGATGTATCTATGGAAACACTACTTTTTTCCACCTTTGAGGTTACATTTTCAAAACTTTGTATTCATGCATATCTAAATTTAAGGTATTTGTATATCTACATAAGGATGAATGATCATTGACAAATGCCATTATGGCTTTCACTATTTTTATATTGTTCATTATATGTTATACATTTCATATCTAATATGAAGAAAGGTGTTCTGTTTTGATTTTCAAAGAAATGTGTTAATATCTCCATTTCTTCCAACTTCACCCTAACAGGGGAGGAATGGAAACAGTTCTTATTCAGTGATAATACCATGATGACTTACAGAGCTAGTGTTTTCTTTCCAGAATTGCTTTTCATTAGGCTGGAGAAAGCAAATGATGTTTTACATGGTGCTACTCTCTATATTCTCCTGCATTGTGACTCCCAACTTAAGAGCAAAAAGAGTATCTTTTTGCATTAGTGAGCCAATATTACCACATATAATAATGTTTAAATGATTAAATTGATTGTGATTACAGATAGATAAAAACTGATAAATGCAGTAGAATAGTTTCTTAACACTATAGATAAGGTGTTCACAGCTAAGATTGAAGTATGTGTCTGGGTTCAAGTGTCTTGTTTTCTTTTTGCACCTTTGACTTTCTTCTGCGGGTTTCTTCTACATCAGAGTCAAAGATATGTGTTAAAGAAAGTCAAAGCTGTATGTCGTGACTGAAAACCCAAAATATTTTCTGTTGTATAAAAATATTAAGCTGCTCACTCATAGCAAATAACTTTTTTTTTTGCCACTTGCAAAAATGCAAGAAACAGATTTATTTATTTATTTTTTTAATTAACTAAAACTCTGCAGAAAGGAACATAAGCAGAAGTCAAAGGAAAGTCTCCATTGTGATATAAAGGCAGAAATTAACATGAAAGTAATTTGCTCCTTTAGAATTCTGTTTTGCTGTATTTGGCTGGTTAGAAGAACCCTTCACCCTTACTTCTCCCAAATTGTTATGTCAAGGGAATGTGATATTAATTGAAAATTCTTTTCCTTCCAGTATCCAAATAGTTGGATAGGATTAATGGCAGGATTAAACCTTCATGTGAATTTGATTGCTAATAAAAAATTACTGTTTTTATTTATTGCTCAGTTTAATAATTAATTTCCCCCATCTGCTATTTGACAGCACTTGACTGCACACAGAGATGGGAAACAAAAATATTAAAAAATATTAAAGGCAGATGGATTTGTGCCAATTTATGTCAAAATAAAAATGATCTTGTGCACAGGCATTGTCCTGTTTTTTTTCTGGAAACACTATTACACTATGTAAACAATAGAAAGTGGGACATTTTCTGGATTTACAAAAATATTATTGAAAATGGTGCTGAAAAACAACCCAAATGGTGTCCAGTACAATAATAATTTACCCTACCAACTTTGTCATGAGCTTAAAGAGCAATTTAGATATATACTTTATCAGTTAATCACTCTGAATAATATTTTCTTAGTGCTAATTATAAAGAATCCTGTACCTGCTGAAAGAAGAAAATCAAGTCAGTTGAATTGAGAACAATATATCTGCTCTAGGGAAAATATAAGCGTATGGCTTTATGGCTAGATACAGGCTACATATACCGATACAGGTTTACTACAGTATCTGTAGAAATATACAGACACAAAAACATATCTTGTATTTGCACATGCTTACATATCAAAATTGTATGCACTTATTTCTACGAAGATATAGACTATGAAGTCCTTATTTTTCACTTCATACATCAGGGGTAGCTTATAAATGATGGGTAAATGTTATTTCAGTTAATAATGGATATTCCTGTTAAATATGATATTAAATTCCATTTGACTGCCAAAAGATAAATCAAGTAATATAGTATACCAGCTTTCTCATTATTCACACAATATAAGTATATGTAAAAGCTATTTATAAGACTAATATTTAAAAGCATAGAATAACAAACTTATTTATTTATTTATATTTATTCAAAAGCAAAAAAAAAATCATCAGTCTTGGATGAATATAGTTCACAGTAGGTAGCTTCTCTACAATTTATTATTATTATTAATAATAACAATAATAATAACTAAATTAAATAGGACTCAAAATCAAAGGTGAAAAGAAAATAATTTGTCCTTGATTCAGGTCTAGATCATCAGAAATGGAAGCAATAAGACAGATAAAATACTTTTGATGGTTGTTCTTCGTGTTTTACATAACTGAAGCTTTAACGTTTTTAACGTTTTATAGTCATAATACTCATGATTTTTTCCAAATAGCAACTTATCATGTCATCATGCCTTCATTCTCATCTGCCCCCCCCCCCCCCCCAAAAAAAAAAAAAGAAAGGAGAGGTAGGAAGAATATAGTTAACTTTGAATGTATCCATGAAAAATGTAAGACTGAGCAGGAATTATACTGAATACTCTGCATATATTATTAATATGCTCATCTTAAATAATAAATTCTTAATTATATTTTGGGTCAATTTAGTTAAATTAGTGTCCTAATTAGTTGAAGGAAAATCTACTTTATAAAGAGCAGCTTCATATTCCTAAGATTATTGTCCAACTACCTATGGATTTGGAATGAGCTATATTAAACTTTAGAAGGTGTTATATTGAGCACAAATTATGTTAAAGAATTATATAAAAAATCATCATGTCTGAGTGTAGATAGAATAGCAAAAACAACAATTTTCTATCCTGAAGTTGCAGGAAAGCAAAACAGTCCTTTGAATTTGCCTTGAAAAGAAAACAAATTTTAAAGAAAAAATGCCAAAAATTTAGTTTCCATCTATATCTATCCTTCAATCACACAAGAGATCATATAGCCAAAGTCCCTTTTCTTACTCTTTAACTCTAATTAAAATTAATTTGTTACTAATGTACAAAAGTGCATATATAAAATATGCAGGTGTTTTAACTAAGTACCATACAAATCTTCATTTTATAGAAAAAATATTTACTTTTAGACACATAGTGGGTGACTTTATAATTCTCTAGTATTCTTCTATTATTAGGATTTATTTGCATTTTTTTTTTCCTTAAGAGATTATGTGAGTATGTGTCTTATGACAAAACAACAAAAACAAATCTTTTTTTTTTTTCTTTTCTTTTTTCCTTTGCTAGATAGATCAGGTTTCACAGAATTACAGAATGGTAGAGGTTGGGAAGGACTTCTGGAGGTCATCTGGTCCAACCCTCTGCTGTTGCAGGGCCACCTAGAACTATTAGCCCAGGTCCACATCTAGATGGCTTTTGGGGTTCTTCAAGGACGAAGACTCTACAACCTTTCTGGGTAACCTGTGCCAGTGCTCCATCACCTGTACAGCACAGAAGTGCTTTCTGATGCTTAGACGGAACCTCTTGTGTTCCAGTTTGTGCCCATTGCCTCTTCTCCTAGCACTGGGCACCACTGAAAAGAGTCCAGCTCTGACCTCTTTGCAAGCTCCCATGCAGGGGAGACTGATGAAATTCCCCTGAGTCTTCTCCATGCTCAGCAGTCCCAGTTTTGTCAGCCTTTCCTCATATGAGAGGTGCTCCAGTCCCTTCATCATCTCTGTTAGACACTTTGCAGTCTGTCCGGGTCTCTCTTGTACCAGGGAGCCCAGAACTAGACGTACTGCTCCAGGTGTGGCCTCACCTTTGCTGAACAGAGGGGAAAGATCAGCTCCCTTAACCTGCTTGCAATGCTTTGCCTAATGTAACCCAGGATACCGTTAGCTTTATTTGTGACAAGGGCTCATTGATGATGCATGTTCAACTTAGTATCCACCAAGACTCCTAGGTCTTTTTCTGCCAATATGCTTTCCTTCTGCGTGGCCCTCAGTATGTGCTGGTGCGTGGTGTTGTTCCTCCCCAGGTGTAGACACTTCTCTTTGTACTTTATGAGGTTCCTATCAGACCATTTCTCAAGACTGTTTCATTTTGCTTACAAAATATCTTCTACAAACTGCTGAAATGTATTTCAAAGTGAAGAACGGTAATACTTGCAGGAAAAAAATAAAAATAAAAATAAAATTTTATTCAATTGTATGTTCTCGGTAGAGGAATACAAGTTTCCTGTTTATATTTTGGTTCAGTAACAGTGAGAAGGATGAGTTTATCAACTTTTCAATGCAGTACATCTGATCATTGTTACCTGCAATTTACAAGTTTAATTCTATGAATGTCACTGCTGATTTGTCTTTTATTATTTTTAATAATAGTATATAAATTTTACTAAGAATTAGAAATGAAGTCTTATTGCTTTAAATGCAGTAGGAATGGTAGAAAAAACTAATCTGACATGTCAGTTGCTAATCTTTGACATTCGGCTAAAAGAAAGGTATTAGAATGTTCTGCTGGCACACATGAAGGAACGGAGAAATTTGTTTAGACAAGCAAATACTTTTAAGGATCTGATAATATCATTGCTTCCACGCCATGATTCTGAAAACACAGTCTGTGCATCAAACACTCTTTCTGGCACCTCAGGGAACATTTGTTGGTTGTATGCTAAGAAAGCGTGAAATAAGACAATAAAAAACTGTACACAAAATAGGTCCTTCCAATATCAGGGATGAATGAATTGGAATGGGAAATACATTTGAATTCATCCTTATTTAACTGTTATTATTAGAGTTATTTTTTGTTGGTAAGAGTTAACAAGTGGCTAAGAGAATTGTATTGATTACTCAGGTTAAAACTGATGTAATTATGCATCTCACACAACATTCAAATAGGTCAGCAAATGGTCATGAAAATGCCTTGGTGGAGAGTAAAGTTGATGACCAACAGACCAGATTATGAATACAGAAATATACAGTAAAGTGCACTTTCACAAATTTCAGTGTTTCCTACACTAACATTGACTATAGAATTTAAGGATTGCATACATAAGAAGACAAAAACAAAAATGAACGAACAAAAACAATTAATCAACCCTCCCTCTCCCTCCCCCCACCCCCAGAAAAACACAAAAAACATGTTTCTGAAGATATGTAATGATTACATTTACACTTGGAAGATTATATAGCATTTTTCTTTTGCATCATTTCAAGAATTAAAGTTGAAAACAAACATCGGTTTACTTACTACTAGAAGTTGAAGACAGGCTATTAGAGTAGTTTCATAAAATTTTTTGATGGTCAGGTAAGTGTTACTTTGCCAATTGCTCCCACATATTTTAGTTCTTTTCTGCTCTCCCATCAAGAGAGCAGAAAATATGTTGATGAAAGGCCCAGCCTGCATGTGTCCCATGGTGTGGTAGGGAGAAGAACCATAGCACCATCTCTGTACTTCCATTAATTAAAACACAATGTCTTCAAGATAGAATGAAACAGTTTTTAAGGAGGGTATCCACTATGTAGAATATACTAGTCTCTGCAAATCTAGAGACTCTTTGCATTCATCTTGGTGAATGATAATTTATCTTACAAAGCTGAAAGTGATAACCAGTTCCATCAAGTACTCCAAGCTCAAAGATAAATCAGTTTTCTGTCCTGTGTTAGAGGCAAATAAGTTCCAAGATAAACAAAAACAAATATATAAATTAGATAGCTTACAATGTTACAAATACTTTGATGTAGAATATATGCATATTATAGTTGTGCATACGTGTGTATAACACAATTACATATAATTTCAACACATTCTTATAAAATATTTTATATTATATGGCTACACTTAAGCTTGAGTTTTACACTTTATTTATTTATTTATTTATTTATTTATTTGCACATTTACAGTTGGACATATAAGATATAAGCTCATAAGAAATCTGGTCTGTGCTGATAGATTTGGTTAGATTGGAAAAACATGCTACAGAACTCTCCAAAGAAAAACCTTGTACCTGGGGTCATTGGAGTTATATTAGTTAGAATTAATATATTCAAAAGTACACACATAAGGTTTACTCGCAGCCTGAGAAGAGAAATATATAAATTATGGATTTATTAAGAATTCTGGTGAAAACTATCTGTATCCAGAAAAGCTAATTGGCATTGGTATAGGATTCTACTTCCTTGTCGTTTCAGAAAAAGCCATGTTAATTCACACTGAGAGGTATTTTGCACATAAACCACTCTTGATGGGATCTTCTCACAGCCATGTGTTGTGCAATAATACCTGATGATACTTCAGACCTCTAGTCAGAACATTTGTGGCAGAATGAGACTCTTATGGTGGGTATTGAGGACAGTAACAAGTTTCCTGCTGGAGTATTTTGAAGCTACAGCAGTTAGATTCTACACTAAAACTCTCTGAAATTCTCCCAGAGATTATTAATGAAAATGAAAAAGAAAAGAAAAAGGAAAAGGTTAAAGTATATTTTTGTCTGTCTTCATGCAAACTAGAAGTGACAATATTTTTTCTCCCATTTGCCAAGGGAGTTTCCTTTGAAAGAATTGAAGTGTGTTCATATGTTTGATTTAATCACAAAAAATAAAACATTATTTTTTTTTTATTTTTATTTATGTCTATATTTTGTACAATAGGATTTGCTGACTCCAGCTTGTGACTTGGGTTAAAATATTTTTTTAAGGATTATTCTCTATGTTTTTAAGACTTTCTAGGCATAGTGTAGCCTAGAAATAAAATACAGTAAAAATAAGTAACTGCTTGTTATACCAAAGGCAATTTACAAACAAGGTCATGAAATCAGATGCGCAGGGACAGAACAGGATTTCTGTGAATCTACTTTAGTCACCAAGACTTTAGGAGAAATTTATATAACTGTATGCATTTATATGAATACATCTATCTATGGATATCTACTATCTCTCTTTTGTTAAAAATATATAAGCATTTTAGTGGATTTCAGTGCTTCAGGGAAAGAAATATATATGAACCAAACAGTATCTCATGTAGCATTTTCCCTACACAGCTCTCAGCACAGCTGCTTATATGACATTTCATAATGTCACAGAAGTCAATTGTTCTTTTTAAAAAATGATAATCAGGATGACTTCTAATGTTAGCTCCTCATGTACATTCATCCATTTACATGATTTCCATCTGCTGTTATGGTCCATCCTCCATTTTAAGGCAATATGGTGATATTTCTCAATCATATTGCAAAAACAGTAGTAAAGACATTGCACTGTAGTTTAAGTTGACTTCCTGCTGCTCATCTTGCATTCTTTACACAATCAAAGCTTCTGCTAGTGTCAGATGTCTGAAAGTCTGAAGAATGAAAATTAGACCTTTTGTCTGGGTGCCGAAAGTAGAGCTTGACCACTGAGGGGACAGCTCCAGCATGCTGGATGTTGTTCCTTTATTTGCAATTTTACATTTACAGGTATTTCCTACAACTTGTTCTTTTGCTGATTAAATTGTATACGTTGGGACACACTGGACATTTTGGTCATGAATAAAAAAGTGAAACAATCTTTTCCTATAATATACATTTTTCACAATGAATATACTAGGGGTTATATGGAAATTAGTACCTAAAGAAAGACATTAACACTGAATTGTACTACTGGGTCTCCTATGGCATCTTCAAAGTCATAAAAAGTAGCAGATCTTTAATAAATTTATCACATTCATATCAGTAACTAAAAATCTTGCTCTTGCACTTTCTCAGCTTGTGCGTTGCAATGAACCATTTGCATAATTAAAAACTCTCTGAGGCCTGGGAATGTCTTGCTTTAAAGTAATATATTTTTAAAGTTAGCATACAGTTTTCAGAACTAATATAAAGGGAAAAATAAGAACAAAAATGTAGAATTATAACTGGAACATGTCATATAGCACCTGTATGAAAACAAACAAGCAAACAAACAAAGCATAGTATAAAATTATCAATGTAAACTCTTAACTATTAGGTAATATCAATATTGTATATTGATATGAGATTCCTATTAGTGAGAGGAAATTTAAGAAAAATAGGCAGGAAAAAATAAAAGGACAAGAAAAAGTGGAAATAGGGAAATCTACTTCATACAACTAATATTTGCAGTGAAAAGTACTCCTTGAAGAACAGAGCCATAGTGCTCTGGTTTTTGTACTGGTTTTACTGCTTCATCCTACAAAATCTATTATTCACTACATCTACCCTCACAACCAAGACACTCTTAAAACTTCTGGAGGTGTGGAAGAAAATTATATTGATTAAATATACAACCCATTTCCATGCAGTCAGTTTCTCAATAATTTTTTGCTCTCCAGAAAGGCCACTTTTAGAAAGAACTAGTCAACAGCATTTTCTTCTGGAGCATCTCTCTTATGAGGAAAGGCTGAGAGACTTAGGACTGTTCAGTCTGGAGGAAGGAAGGCTCTGATCTCATCATATGAGTGATCACATTTATGTATATAAATAAAGACATGAAGGGAGTGTGGATCCAGGCTATTTTCAGTGGTGCCCAGTGCCAGGAGAAGAAACAATGGGCAGTAACTAGAGCACAAGATATTCTGTCTAAACATCAGGAAGCACTTTACTCTGCAGGTGATGGAGCACTGTAACAGAATGCCCAGAGAGCTTGTGGAATCTTCCTTCTTGGAGATCTATCTTCAGAAGTCATCTGGACACAATCCTTGTCAAGCAGCTGTAGGTATCCCTGCTTTAGCAGGAAGGTTGGACCAGAAGTCCCTTCCAAACTCAGCCACTCTGACTGATTGTGTGATTTAGCAAACTGAATATTTTTGACCCGATGACCAAAACTAGCAGATGAGTACAGCCTTTGTACAGAATGTGACAAGATGCTCCTATCTATTAATTTATTTTAATACAGAGTCACAGGAGAAAATACTGAGTTTGATTAAGATTCCATATGACATTATTGGATCATTTTATTCAACCATAAGCCCTTTCACTAATCTTTATATTAGAAGTGAAAACACCTATCACCTACAGTTCGATGAATATTGCAATGTATATTGCAATATATTATCTGTAGAGAATAGCCTTGATAACAACAACATGTTTAATTAAACCAAGACCCATAGCTGTGCTTCAAAAATAAAAATGCTGTCACAACTTACAAAAGTATGGAAACTGTAATGAGTAGTTGGGGGAAAAAAAGAGGTTCCTTTCTTGGAACTTTAGATATAAATATTTACAGTCCAATAAGCTGTCCTGATCAGAATTATTGTAACTTCTCCAGAACCAACTATTTGTAATATTATATATATATTTTTTTTTTAGCTGATACATTATTTATATGTGACAGATTTCAGTATATTAAAAAGGAAGACTTTTTGTCAATACTAGATTACTTGTTTTCAGTGCTAGGTTAAAAGTCAGCCTAGATGATCTTAGAGGCCTTTTCCAACTTGAGTGATTCTATGATTCTATGATCTCTAAAACATGTATTTCTAGATAAGAATACGAAGATCTAAGTGCCCCATAAATCTCTGAGGCACCTAAATCCAAAGTAAAGGTGCTCAGATCTACTTTAAACTACTGCACTTTTTTTTTTTACTTAATTCTTTTACTGTATTATAGCCAATCATTAGTCCACTGCAATTACTTATGTAAGAGGGAGAAAGAGAGTGTAAAATACATTGTGCAATGCACAAGTGCAGGAACAGCAAGAGAGTAAGAGCTATACAGTACTGAGAAAGGGGTATTCAAATTATTTCTGTAGTGTCTAAATTTCAGAACTTGGAATACTACTGAAAATGGTCTGGAGATTCAGCAAACTGTTTTATCAGAGTTATGAAAGACAACAGCAAGTACAGTAATGACTAAGGAAGTATGACCTAATGGCAGGTAATGAAAGACAATAACATACAGAGACAGGTGAAATATTTGTAATGTATCTAAGCAAAAAAAAAAATAAAAATAAAAAGAGTACCATTGTTGTGTAACAGGAGTGCAGACAGGTTCATGTTGCTCAAAAGAAGTATCAGAACACCGAAAGAAAAACTTGACTGTAAATATGACAAACACAAGAGTAGAGTATATGCATATGGCTCAAAAATGAATGATGATAAAGTGTCAGGAAATAACCACAGTTCAAGTTTTAGAAAATGTTAAGAGAGAACACAGCATGCTATTGCTGCCCATTAATATAGCAGGAGGGAAAGGACCTATATTTCCTAAGTGGGAATGATGAGTTGAGATGAAGAACAAATACGGGATGGTTTCCATAAACTGGCCACAAAAAAGGTTGTCTGGAAATCAGAAAAATGATAAATATTATGAAAAATGTTTGCAAACTGGTCAGACTTCATATGAAATTGCTGTTCATAATAACAACAGTAAGTCATCACTGGTTAAGAAGTTCCTTTTAAAGTCATATTCCTCCAAATTTTGTTGTCTAACAAAAAGGGGATAAAACTGCAGAATCTTAGTATGCTTGGGTTATACTTTTTCCATTATCTTAAGGAAGGGTCTATTATAGCAGCAATTTAGTTATACGCTTGTCTTGGTCATCATTGAAATGCCACAATGATATTTGAAAAGAGGTCTAAAGAACTAAAAAGGTCACTTTTTAATGGAATAGACTGCCTGGAGAGTTAGGAAAAAGGTTTCAAGAAGGAAGAGATTTGAGGAGGCACTGTAAAATTTTCCAAGAGAACAATCTTTCCTCTTACAATCCAGAATGCAAAACTTGGATTTTTTACTGTATAGAAAGACCCCAAGCTGCTATCAATTAATTAAACTATTACACAAGCATGGACAGTAAATAGAATGCTCATTGCTCTAATCCAAATTGGTAAAGGTTTAAGGGAAAATTAGATAAAGGAAACAGAAGGAATAGGCTGAAATATTTATGGATAAATGTATACAAAAAGCTGCACTGGAATAATGTTGTTTTTGATTGTCAATATGTTTGGAAAAAATAAAAACAAAACAAATGTGGAAGCAAAAAATGGTTATATTTACAGCCCTTAAAAAATCCTTAAGGATTCCCCAAAATACTGTCTAAACTGAGCAAAATTTTAAGAAAATAAAATTTTCTAACTAACTGGCTAACGTTCTTTTGTTTCTAGTGGAAATTTCTTGAGCAGTATGTAACTTTGATAGCAGAAAGAATTGGAGTCATGCTTTGTATTGAGTTTTATGATTCTATATTGAATCAGTCAGTAGGCATGACTGTTTTTGAGGCTTCATTTTGTTTTGCTTATTATTACTCAGGTGAAAATTTTAAGGCAGCAATGTGTCATTTTAGCTGTGAAGTGTAATCTATATCTAAAGTTATTAAGTGATACACTATAGCTTGCTAATATCTTAAATTAAACATTATTCATAGCTATATCGCTACATCACATAATTTCATGAAAATACCAGTGTTTTTTTTCTGGCAAATGCTACACTGAAGGCCTCCTCATTCACAGAGTTGGTATATTACAGTGGGCTGAAATATGTTATTGATAGAATTTATGTAGTTGTAAATTCAAGCTCTGTGAAGGCCAGTGTCATAGCAAATTCCTTTCTAGTCTTGAATAAAGACTTCTTTTTAGTTTTTTTTTTTTTTTATTATTATTATTTTTTTTCCCAACTAATCCAAAGTATCATTCAGGTGATTTTAAGTGAGCTTCTTGCTGTACCTTAGTGTATAGGTATATTGATATAAATGTGTTCAAGACAGGTAATACAAATTAGAAATTATTTCATACAAGATTGCTACTACAATCTATAGCATAGACTCCAAGAAACTATTTTTTTTAGCGCTTAAACAACAACAAACAAGAAAACAAAACAACAAAACATAGTCTAAAACATTTGGATTAAATTGTGAGTGCCCAGAGTTTTTATTTATTTATTATTTATGAGTTAGGCTCATAAATAATATGAACTGATTGTCTCCTTTCCCATGTAGTGTTACTTTTTCCTGTATCTTATGAATAGAACATAAAATACAGCAATGGGGTCTATAAATGTCCAGGAAAGAGTCCTTCCTGAAAAAGCAGTTTGCACAAGTCAGTAATTATATTAATTGCTAGTACGCAATAAGTCTACCTCTTGCCTCATTCTTCAGCACCACATAACGTCTTTTCAGATCTCATTTGATAGTTATGACAAACTTTTGTGTTCCCCTGTTTAATTACTTAAGACCTCCTTGATCTTTAACTGCATAGATTTAAACCTTTTATTTAATTTCAAAATTCTCTAAAAAAACACCCAACCAAACAAAAACCACTTAAGGTTTTTGCCCATCATTTTGACTTTGCCCATCATTTTCAACTGCAGAGAGAATGAGAATGAGAGGTAGATATTTCAATTCTCTCATGAAATGAAGTGTTAGTGAAATTGTGTTCTTAATTATGATTGGAAAATGCTATTGTCATTGTGCTATGTTACACATGTATTTTTACTGTTTGTGAGGAACTTTTTATGTAGAAACTACAGGATAAGATTCCAAGTGGTATGTAAAGCATAAGATTAATTCAAATAATCATAATATGATCATAATAATGTCCTCAGGCCATCAGATCTTCAAATGTTTTAGACTGTAAGTGATACAGCTGTATCAAGATCCCAACAGGTAAACTGCAACCTTAAAAAAGGTTACAAAAACAGTAAAAGGTGAATGTTATGTGACTAAGTACTGGAAAATAGGATAGGATTTTTTTTTTCCTTTTTGTGTTCTAATTTATTTGTCAGAAAAAAATGTACATACATTCAACTTACAGTTTAAAAAAATTTGTTCAAAGAGGATTCCCATAACAGTTTCCGCTGAAGAAGAGGAACTATTTATTTATTTAGTCTAAAAACAGTGAATTGAGAAATAAAGAGTTTAATGTCTTATGAAAAACAACTAGGTTTGTACAAACCTATCTTTTGTTCACATTGATAATATTATACTCAAAGACCATTAAAAAAAAAAAAAAAAATACTTTCAGCCATTATAAAATAAATTACGCTCTACACCAGTGAAAATATATGGAACAAATATATTTTATTAAAAACTACAGACATGACTGTAGAAACAGAAAATTCCAACATACAATCAGGGTTAAATAACAGGTTAAATGATACTTGTAGTTTCTAAAGACTTTAAATTCTTTAACAGACCTAACTTTGAAAAGTATCTAACAATTTGTAAGGTATCCACATACACCATCAGAACCACTACTCTAGTGATGCACTTTGACTCCTGCAATATTCTACCATCAGTGCTTCAAAACCCAAACAGGAACTGCAAGTAAACCCAAACTGCCATATTATTAAAATTTCTTGCTAGATTTTATGATTGCAATTGATGTGAACAAGGATGTATATGAAAACACCATACAACTTATTAGCTGTGTCCCACTATCCTGGTTTCAGTTAGGACAGAGTTATTTTTCCTCCTAGTAGCTGGTAGGGTGCTATGTTTTGGATTAGGATGAGAAGAGTGCTGATAACATGCTGATGTTTTAATTGCTGCAGAGCAGTGCTTACACCAAGCCAAGGACTTTTCAGCTTCTC
>CM021698.1:109131396-109144162 GCA_011074415.1 Stictonetta naevosa | reverse complement strand
GTCAGTGGGTGGTGAGCAATTGCATTTGTGCATCACTTGTTATTTACATATTATTATTATTATAATATTTTCTGTCCCTAATAAACTGTCTCTATCTCAACTCACAGGCTTCAGTTTTTCTCGTTTCTCTTCCCCATCCCAGAGAGGGAGGGGGAAGGGTGAGCGAACGGCTGTGTGGTGTTTAGCTGCCGGCCAGGTTAAACCACAACACCCACTTCAAATATGTAACTTCTCAACTTTTTTTTAATATATATATATATTTTTTTTAAGTAAAGCTTCTTGCATACAGTGTGTGTCGATAACTGCATATGGACTTAGCCCATGTTATTACTATTTTACAGTTGTAGCCTGTGGGAAGCATATTGAAGATAGTGACAATTCTTTCAGCAAATCACACTAGCATCACTCATTTCACTGTGTTTCTTAAAGTAATGTGTTCTGGTTGAAAATGCTCAAAAATAGGTTATTCATGTTGAATTGACAGACTTTCACTTTACAGTGACAGTGACCACTGTTAATTCAGTTCTAAAAAAATAAAATAAAATAAACAATGCTGTGCTCAATATATAACAGAAGATCAGATTCTCACATAAATTGAAAAACTATAATTCAAGAGTAATTTATATGATGTCAATAAACTAGCATTGCTGTATAACTGACATAAATGAGAGAAGATTAAAGCCTTTCAAGAAACATTTCCATTTCAAATGGAAAATTCTGTGGGACAGTCATGAATGTAAATAGGTTTGTGTCCTTCATTTTAAAACTTTGAGATATCATATTTACCTTAAACTTATCAGCACACAAAGAGACTATCACAGAACTTGGGGAACTGCAAGGAGTGTTGAGCTGCTTTTTAGTACCTTAGTGAGTAACACCATTTTCAGCTAACACTCTCCTTAATGTATTTGCATTATCTGTGCTAGCCTTTAAAAAATTATGACATGCCATAACTATTTCTCCCCAGGGAAGCATGACTGGCTTCAAAATCATGAAATAAATAAAAAGTAAACAAACCTCTGGAATTTCACAGATTAAGATTACATTCAAAGCTCTAAGAACTAAGAATTTGCTGCTTTAATAAAATAAAAATATTATTTAGAAATCTGTCTCTATAATAATATGATTCTAAGGCTTAAGTTTTAAGACAAACAGAAAGCATAATGATACTACCACAGCAGTATGTAACTCATTCTCTATTGCTGCATTGATCATGCTTCAGTGACAACCAGCTGCTAGGCAAAGGAGTTACAACTACTTCCAGTTTTTAGCCTGTTAACTATGTGCTAACAAATCAAGGTGAGCTAACTACAGGAGGGCAATGATAAGAAGTGATCTGTGCAACAAGTGTGCAACAAAAACATTGGTTATTTTTTCTCCCTTCATGAGATTTTTTTATTTTTTTTTTTAGTATTATTGTTTTTCCTAAAGGGATAAAGCCAGGTTTAGAACTGAACTCCCCAGTTCTTCCACTGTTTCATCCTGTACTGGCCTCAAACACAAAACTTTGTCACAGAATGTCTAAATATTACTTCTTCTGATATATTTGATTATTTGTTTGTTTTAGTAAAGCTGTACTACCAGAATATTTTGAGTTATATTCACATTAAATAAAAATGTATATTTTTCCACTGAGATTAATTTAAAGGTGCTTTTCCTAGATCTAAAATTAAATACTAATTTACTTATGGAATTTAATTATGGAATTAAACAATAATATGGAATTATTATTCTAAAATTTTCCTAATGCAACTCAGATTTCTAGTGCATTGCCTCCTGTTAAATGTTTCAGATACTAAAATATTTCAGTCTTTTCTTTGTCCAAAGCATGGGACTTGGGAATGTTTCCAGTAGCTGGTGCAAGGGACGTCATTCAACTGCCTATTGATTCCATCTTGGGCTGGGACCCAAACATGCACCACTCATTATCCTTTTCTTCCTCAGGGAAAATCAGATATTCAGGCCAAGAAGACAAAGCATTCTACATTACTGCTTAGGAGCATGGCAAGGGTTGTTATTTCAATGTGGATTTGGAGTCATTGTATGCACTGACGTACAGTACCTCTGCACGAAAACCAAGCTTGAAATCACATACCAGGCACCATTTTGATCAACTGACTTGGAAAATGAACTCAAAGAGTTTTGTTCCATAGGAAAGTGTATATCCTCAGAGGTCTTTTGGCAGCTTGGTTCTACAGATGTAGTGCTGTGTTAGTGAAGACAAGACTAGCTGTGTTGGCTGCACAAATGTCTATTTCATATCCCCTCTATACAGACACAGGATAAAAACCTAGGCAGAACACCTAGAACAAATTTTGTTTCCAGTAAACAAGTAGTGGGGACAAATGGTCCCAGAACCATAACAGATTTCATCAAGTCCTAGTTCATCCCTCTACAACTGCACAGGTTGCTCGTGTAGATGTAACTATAATGTAGCCAAAGATGGATCTTAATCTTTCAAATAAGTCACTGAACATTTCAGAAAAAACATGTATTACACTATATATTATATAGTTCTAAGTATAGGAGAAATTACATGGTAAAGCCAATATTCATCATCTAGTATGTTCCACTGCCTCTTAGACAACACAGTTACAATAACTTCACTTTCTAATTTCTCAAGTCAGTTCTCAGTTCATTGTCAATTATATGCTTTTTAGGGCCAGTTGTCTTCAATGTTTTTATAGACTATTTGGATGTAGGACTAGAAGGTGTTTCGAGCAAATTTGCTGATGACACTAAACTTGGAAGAGTTGTTGACTCTGTTGAGGGTGGAAAGGCCTTGCAGAGAGATCTGGACAGATTGGAGAGCTGGGCAATCACCAACCACATGAAGTTTAACAAAAGCAAGTGCCAGGTTCTGCACCTAGGTTGGCGCAACCCTGGCTATACGTACAGACTGGGCGACAAGATGCTGGAGAGCAGCCTTGTAGAGAGGGATCTGGGGCTTTTGGTTGATAGCAAGCTGAATATGAGCCAGCAGTGTGTCCTGGCAGCCAGGAGGGCCAACCGTATCCTGGGATGCATCAAGCACGACATCGCTAGTCAGTCAAGGGAAGTGATTGTCCCGCTCTACTCTGTGCTGGTGCAGTCTCACCTTGAGTACTGTGTGCAGTTCTGGGCACCACAGTACAAAGAGGATGTGAAACTATTGGAGTGTGTCCACAGAAGGGCTACTAAGATGGTGAAGAGCCTAGAGGGCAAGACATATGAGGAGGGGCTGAGGTCACTGGGCCTGTTCAGCCTGGAGAAGAGGAGGCTGAGGGGAGAACTCATCGCAGTTTACAGCTTCCTCACGAGGGGGAGTGGAGGGGCAGGTGCTGATCTATTCTCTTTAGTGATCAGTAATAAGACCTGAGGGAATGGTGTCAAGCTGCAACAGGGGAAGTTCAGGTTGGATATCAAAAAGAGGTTCTTCACCAAGATGGACGTTGTGCACTGGTCTCTTTTCTCAGGTGACGAGTGATAGGACACAAGGAAATGGTCTCAAGTTGTGCCAATGGAAGTTTAGATTGGATATCAGGAAGAATTTCTTCATGGAGATGTTGGTGAGGCATTGGAACAGGCTGCTCAGTGTAGTGAGTATTTTGGAAGTATTAAAGAAATGTGTGGATTTGGCACCAAGGGACATGGTTTAGTATGGGACTTGGTAGGTCAGGTTGATGGTTGTTCTTGATATCTTGAAGGTCTTTTCCAACCTACATGATTCTATGATTCTGTTACTTTTCCTGGTCATGTTCTGTTTACTCGGGAGTGAGTTTACCCTCCTGAGTTTACAGTGGGGTTGGTTTCCATTAAAGCCTGTTAATCTCCACAAGATTTTATTATTGAAAGTGTAGTGCTGTTTTGGCTTTGTGCAGAGACAAAACATGGGTCTGGCAAGACATGCTAGAGAAGCATTAGCAATCTGCTACACATAAACTGTCTCCAAGCAGAGTTGTAAAACAGAACATACCTTCATAATTGTAAGAGCAAATATACTCTTTTTAAATGTCCCAGTACTTCCTTATCCAGGATAACAGGGCTTTAATGTACCTTGTAATACTTACAGTATAATTTTTGTTTTGTTTTGTTTTGTTTGTTTGGTCTTTACACAGTTTGTTTTCTATGTATTGCCTGCAATATTATAGCCGTCTGACAACCATCAGTACAAACTGACGCAGCATGTAGTTAGACCATACCTTAGGGAGATCTTAATTATCATTATAAAATAGCTCTGCTTGTCAGCGCTGTTATTTTGTATTGCTTAATCTGCAAATTTGAAGAAATTTAAATTTCCATTCTACAGAGGAGACTCCTCTCTTGGGACTTAATTGTCAGTTCTAAATCATTTAAGGACACGTGAAATTCTTTAGGTTGAAGAGCTCATTGTGTGAATAAAACCCTTCTTACGGTAAATACAATCAAGCTAGTTTGAAGTGAACTTTTTTTTTTTTTTTTTTTTGTCTGTATAATAAGCCATAATACAGAATATAGAATCTTATTTTTTCCATAACCAAAAATCAAACTTTATATTATGTCATAGCAACAGGATGTTACTTGGAATAGGTCCTTTGTGGTAAGCATACCTGAGTCATATATGACACATCCAATTTCTAAGGGGAAAAGAAAAAAGTTATGAGTTTTCATGCTTCCTCTTTTAAGAACAGATATTCAATTCTGATTCCTGCAGCTTCACCCCTCATCCAAAAGTCCCAGGTCTGCAACCTGACAGCACAGAAATAATAATAAACTTGATCCTATGAAATTAACTGACAAAATATAGGAAGAAAAAAAACACATAACTCATTTATCTCCGAGTATTTTAAAGGCATGACTGAGCTGCTGTCCATAGATTTCTCAATTGGATGACAGCTAGAACTCATTTAGGATTTTTAGGCTAGTGGAAAGGTGCAGTTTCTTTTCAGCTCAATTATTTAGATAATCGTGGAAGACCTTTGTTTAAAGACCAGTAAATTCTTCTTATACCTGAAACAATCAAACAGAAAAAATACTAAGTTTTAAAATATATATAATGAAAGATAAATAGAGGTGTGTGTAGGTTTGTACCACCTGGCTCCCTCTGTTCCTCTTGCCTCTCCTAGCATGCTAGGGAACTCCTCAGAATGCTGTGGAATTTGAGCATTCACAACTTAACTGTTTAGTTCCAGAATAGGAAATGTAAAGGTGATCATTAAGTGATTATCCTTCAAGGTGGGAAGGTTGGCTTCCTCTGCCATTCTACCTCAGCCCAGAGGACTCTCAAGAGAGAAAAAAATGACCCACACCTCTCTCTCCTTTACCCTCGGTCTTTCAGGGTCCAAGTCATCAGCTTCCCTGTTTCTTGCTTTCACCAAAAACTCCATCACACTCTTAATAAATAAATAAATAAAAGAACAAGGAAAAAAATATGCTAAGGAATGTCTTATTCAAATGAACACATTTTCACTAAGTTTTCATTTTGTTAAATTATATGACTATGTATATATGTATATTTAACTACAAATAAACTGCTTATTTAAAAGCTTCAAATTAGTTTAAATTGTTTTTAAATAGCTAATGAAAAAATAACTTATTTTTATCTCCACACCCATAAGTCATACTGTGTACCCTTTTGGAAATAAACAGTGCCTCAGCCACTCTAAGTAGTCTCTGTGCTTGAACGTCATTGATATGTGCTTTATAGCATGTCAGATTAGATTGTCATAGTTCTCTCTTACGACTTTCTAACAAAATAAGGAATTATCTGATGCTTTAGTATGTTTCTCTGCTGGGATCCTATTGGAAGAAAATTGTGAAAAATGGTTTCTGTGAATATAGAGGGAGGAAGTTCAGAACAGTTCACCTCTCCCTTTGCTTATCCTGCTGGATGAGTTTTGTGACAGAAAAGTAATCCAGAGTTTATCAGAATGGAGCCCAAAACTGTCCCTTTGCATTTGGTCTTCCCCCAGGTACTAAAATATAATCTCTTTTTCCATTATATCCTGAACAAGTCAAACTCATTAAAGAGTGTGACTGGTTAGATTCATAAGATATTTCTAAAGTGTATGTTATTTTATTTTTTTGAATACACATTGAATGTTGAAACAATACCAACAGAATTTCAATTTTTCCCTCAGTAATTAAAATATATATTATTTATGATATGATATTCATTAATTATTTGAACAAGAAGAAACACAACCAATAAAACTCACTTTGATTGTTTGCATCTTTAATTATCAGAATGCTGACTGGTTATATCTCAATTAATGTGAACAGGCAGATGCTTCCAGCAAGCAAGCAAGCAAGTAGGAAGGAAAGAAAGAAAGAAAGAAAGAAAGAAAGAAAGAAAGGAAGAAAGGAAGAAAGGAAGAAAGAAGGGGAGGAAGGAAGGAAGGAAGGAAGGATGAATCTGAAAAGCATAATGGTTCATTAATTATATTACTTTTATTATGCATGTGCTAGAACACATAAAAGAGAAAAGATTTTCAAGAAGACCAAATCATAGAATCATAGAATCATTAAGCTTGGAAGAGACCTCCAAGATATCTGGTCCAATCACCCCCCTACCACCAATATCACCCACAAAACAATGTCCCTAAGAACCATGCCCAACTTTTCCTTAAACACCCCCAGGGACAGTGACTCCACCACCTCTGTGGGCAACCTGTTCCAATGTTTATCTACTCTTTCTGAGAAAAAAAAAAAATTCCAACCTAAACCTCCCCTGGTGCAACTTGAGGCCATTCCCTCTAGTCCTATTGCTAGTTATCTGCAAGAAGCTGACCCTCAGCTCCCCACAACTTCCTTTCAGGTATCTGTAGAGAGCAATACGATCTCCCATGGTTGCATATTTAATTTCCATACTGTTTTTTAAATTCTTCCTGTCTGGGAAGTGAGATTTACTTAATGAATACAGAAGATGCTCTTGTTAGTCTGTAATTATGACATATTAAAAGAAAGTTCATTCTTGTCTCCAATGTAATGAAATAATTGATAATGGTTTTCAAAAACTAAACTCATCTTTTCTTTCTCCAAGCTGCTGGGATGTGCTGTCTTCTCTCCAACATTTTTTTCTAGCTAATAAAGTGTTCTTTTCACAGTTTCTGAATAAGACTATCTTAATTCTTTTATCAAACCTAGAGTGTTATTCGTAAATTGAATGAGAGTTAGAAGTTGCTCCTACCTCCATATCCTAAGCAAAGATGGAAAAAATTAATAGGAATACCATGTACTTCCTGAAGGACAGTATCAATTTTATCTAGTCCAGGCAAGTAGAAACTAATCTTACAGACTATGATACAGTTCCAGCAAAGATTAGAAAGAATTTCAAATTTAATATCATCCAATCTGCAAAGTTTAATTTTTCTAAGCTACTAACATTATTCAAGAATTCCAAAGTCCATCTTCTGGCTGAAAGCAAACCAAAATCTGAAAAGAATAGGGCAAGAAAAGATGGCCCAGTGAAGTTGTAGATGCTCCATCTCTGGAGATGTTCAAGACCAGGATGGTTGAGGCCCTGGGCAACCTGATCAAGTGGGCAGCATCCCTGCCCATGTCAGGGGCATTGGAACTAGGTCCCTTTTTTGGAACTTTAAGGTCCCTTTGAACCAAAGCCATTCTACTGCACAATACTAGAGCAGGATTTTCAGTTAAATCAAAACATGTAGCCATATTGTTCTGAGAATGATAAAGAGTTGTATGACATTGGGGTGTCTTAGTTCTTGGTAACCTTTCTTACACTTTAATCACAGCTACATAACTGCATGTTAGGACTCACACAACTTTTCTCTGCTAACTTTTGCTATCACAGTTCTAATTAGAGGTAAATCGGGCAGAAAACTTCTCCATACAGAGAAAACTTTGAGTATGAAAGGGGACAATCTAGATTTTCTAGACTAATTTTCTCTTAAAATGGAATTCTTTGTCCTTTGTCCTTTGCAGTTCTTACATCACAACAATTTCAACAGAATCTCTTCTACACTGCTTACACTGCTTTTATTTTATTTTATTTTATTTTATTTTATTTTATTTTATTTTATTTTTTAGAAATGTCTTCTTTCACAGGACCACAGTATTTAAAGAAGGAACTTTCTTTGCTTTTTGAGAAGATGAATTTTAATATGCTTTAAAGATGATCAGCCATTTTGAATTCAGCTTTAATTGGTGGGTTCAGCTCTATCAAACTGGAAGATTTTCCTGCTTTTTCTGACATGCTTTAGCTGAAATTTTAATGTCTGGTCTGTCAGTTGCAACAGAAGTTGCCAATATTTAATAAACTTGAAAAAGAAATTTCAGTGCAGATGAATATCAACCAGAGTAAATATCAAAAAAGTAAATAAATCCAAAGTACCCCATAGGTAGAGACTTGCTCACTGTTTTGCAAATCTGTTCATGTTTGAATATCTACGTACTAGAACAGAAGGACTTCAAGTCACAAATATATGAAGCAGAATGCCAGGAAAATCTAATATATTTGCTTTATTTTATTTTATTTATTTTATTTTTCATTTTATTTATTTTCCTAACATTACTGGAAAGCCCTTCATCACTTGATTTTTTTTTCCAGCTACAGTAGTAATTCTGACATCATGTTAGCTGTTATAGAATGACTGCAATATAAATAAAGGATTATGTCTTGAAGAGAAGATGAGACAGGGCCATATAATCTCCTTACCTAATTGTCCAGTGATTGTGTAAATGTCCATGAGCAAACTCTTGAAACCTGTCTTTAAAATAACTGTATTAGAGAAGCCACTGGGCTTTCTTTTACTTAAGGGTTTTAATCATATGTCAGCAGAGCAATTTAAAAGCATTTTAGTGCCATTATAAAGATTTTAACTTTGCTAATGTTTAAGATATTAACATGATACAGAATTTGAGAAAGACTGTGGCATGAAGTTGAAAATGTTAGCTTTGCTCTCTTACTTGATGAAGTCTGTTGAATCTATAACAATCAATAAGATTCACATACACACTCAGCAACAATATACTCTTGTTATTGCAGTCATATAGCATAAGTTTATATGTGAACACTGTGTGAGAAGAAAAATGCTCTGGTGTTTAGTCCATGAATGGTAATTATTGTGACAACATTATCACAAGCTCATTGTCAGTAGTTATTTTCAAAATGTCTCCTGGCATCTTTATTTTATCAGTTTTGGACTCTACATGTGTTGATTAAAAGTGTTATTAAGAACATCTTAATTTTGAAAATTTTCTGTTATGCCTTAAAAATAACTATTTTCTTACATTGTACAAAATCATTTCAGACCAAAAAGAACAGTCTAATCACTAAAGGCTGCCAACAGATTGTTCATCTGCTTCTTGGAAACCACTACTTTTATGGACTACTTTCAGAAAGAGGTACAAATTTGAACACTTCCATTTATTTTGAAAATTTATTTTGAAAATGAAGAAAATTCTTAAAAGACCTATTTTACATAGCAAATATGTTTTTGTGAATCTTTCCTAGCTGCTTGATTATTATTATTTTTTTTTTTTTGTACATAAATTTTAGCATCTCTTGTTACCTTAGTGTTTTCTGTTGTCCCAGGAACTTTACATGGGCTTGACATCATTCCCAATAATTTTGGTATAACTCTATTTGGACCAGAAAACTCATTTACTGTTTTCCTTTCTATATATTTTGGATAAAGGTTTGCTGAGCTCTGCAGGGAAAACTACACTTAAGTATAATGAATGTGAAAGATTAGGAACACAATTCATCATCCAAGCACAGAATGAATATTAGCTATAAAAATTGTTGCACAATTTCCTTTTTTTTTTTTTTTTTGTACACAGGTAAGTGGTTAATACCTAAGCCTAACAGTATTATTCCTTTAGTCATCTTGCATGCATGCAAAAATGAAATGAATTCTTCCTTTATTCAATAACCGTTCTTTAGCAAATGATAGCAATTGCCAGAGTAGCATATCCAAAGTTACGGTTTATTGCCATTTGATCTTATTTTAACCAATTGTAATATTCCAAAGATTTATTCAGGGAGTTATTCAACTGATTGAATAAGAATCTGTGTGATGATAATTCATTCCTACATCTTACAATACTGTAGGTACATTATTTTTACGATGTCACACAATATAAGCTATTCTGATTAGAGGCTCCCAGTACAAAGGGAAGGGAAATGGAAATGAGAAGGGAATGGAAATGGGAAGGGAATGGAAATGAGAAGGGAATGGAAATGGGAAGGGAAGGGAAAGGAAGGGAAAGGAAGGGAAGGGAAGGGAAGGGAAGGGAAGGGACTCTTCCCCTCTACTTTGCTCTTATGAGACCCCACCTGGAGTACTGTGTTCAGCTCTGGGGCCCCTACCACAAGAAGTGCATGGACCTATTAGAGCAAGTCCAGAGGAGGGCCACAAGGATGATCAAAGGGATGGAGTACCGCTCCTATGAAGGCAGGCTAAGAGAGTTCAGATTGTTCAGCCTGGAGAAGAGAAGGCTCCAAGGACACCTTGCAGTGGACTTCCAGTAACTAAAGGGGGCCTACAGGAAAAATGGGGATGGACTCTTTGTCAGGGAATATAGTAATAGGTCAAGGAGTAATGGTTTTAAACCAATATATATATATATATATATTTAGACTAGATATGAGGAAGAAATTCTTTACTATGAGGGTGATGAGGCACTGGAACAAGTTGCCCAGAAAAGTGGATGCCCCATTCCTGGAGGTGTTCGAGGCCAGGTTGGATGGGGCTTTGGGGCTTTGAGCAACCTGGTCTAGTGGGAGGTGTCCCAGCCCAGGCAGGGGGGTTGAAATTATATAATTTTTAAGATCCCTTCCAACCCAAACCATTCTATGATTCTGTGATCGTATTGCTCTGTGGTTCTCTAGAAGTGAAAACTTTGAATAGAACAATGCACACTCTATCACAATGTCTCTTTAGTTTCTCCATCCCTTCTGTTGACACTCCTATGCTCAAATTGGTATTGGACTAGAATCAGCATAGGACAGTAGAAGAAAACATAGTTTGAAATTTGATATTAGATATTGAAATTCATTCACATATAAACTGCAGCCATTTGGTAACGTCTTACTTTTCATCAGTAATAAGATGTTTCTTTCATAAATGCCGCATTCATTTTATATTTTGGGAGTTATGAAGAGTTGTGTAAGGATTTGTACATGTTTTATTTTGCTAGTCTTAGTAAATACTAGTGAAAATATAAAGACCAGATTCTATATTCTTCTATTTTAATTTGAAGGCAAAGAAAGAGAATAGTTGACATAAAGCTTATCTAAAGACAGCTACAATAGGGAAGTTAACCTTTATTATCTGTGTGCACTTTATAAAAGAGTAGAACTTGCATTAAATCTGAGATGAATATCAGCATTGGCTCTCTCATTCTTTCATAATATTCTCAACATACTTAGGCACAATACAGACACTATATGATGGTATTTAACAGTACAGAGGAAGAGTTTGTATATACATTATGCAGTTATGTATGTATCCAAATATCCAATATTTTTCCAGTTTACCGGGAACCTAGATACACTTTCTACATATTTGTTTGATATAATAACTGCTGTTAAATAAATAACTATGAATTTAAAAGGATAGAACCATTGCTAGTTTACTTTCCAAAGCAGAAAATGCTGCTGTTGAATGGGATACATATCTCTGCCAAAAGAGCTGCTTTCACTTTGAATGCAGATCTTATAGCGCAGAGCTTCTGGAAATGTTTCAGACTGAAAATCTTCATCTCTGATAAGGGAAAAGTCAATGCATGGAATTTGCTTTGGGTTAGAATCATGTGAGGGGAAAAAAAGTCATATTTGTGAAACAAAGTCATCTCATACACTGTTGTTTACTTGTATCCTTAGAAAACCTGTAGTAGAGAACAGTAGTTCTGAAATAAGGGAACATGCCCAAAGAATGGTTTGGGCATGTTATACCTAATATCAGCTTGCCAGCCCTTATCTACTATGCTCTGCTTCCCTTAGGGGCAGGTGCAGGAATACCAGGGGCAGGTCCAGGTAGTAGGCATGGGAAAAATTAATTTCTTTCCTGACTATAACCTGTTCTCATTTTTCTCATTGTCAATGGCTGTCTAAATACTTAGGCAACTATCACTACATGCACTATGCACAGGTTATATTTTCAAATGTTTATTCAAGCTGCTAAAAATCAGTAATATGTTTATGCACACATATACATATATAGACAGCTAAAGAAAAGCTACAAAGTCTCCACATGACCTAAAGAATATGTCTGTTGCGCATGAATATTATCTGAAACTCAGCCAAGCATGAACTCAAATTTCACAGAAAGGAAAAGTATCCAAGAAGCACAACAAAGTACACTCAATCAAAGTTTTCCATTCTATGACACTTTCTGTAAATAGAGTCATTTTCTATTTCAGACGTAGGGAGTCTGGCTGAAATGAGACCTTGTGAAGTTTCATCTTCCTTCCATTTCCCTGTACACCTCAGCTTGTTATGCTTTGTATAACACTGTGTTGTCAGTGAAAGTAAGACAAACTCTAAGAAGAACTATGTTGTCAGATATTGGCTATAAAATAACTGCAAAATTAAATCTTAGCTGTAGAAATAGTCTTGAAAGAGAGAGAGGGTAATATATTACCTGAAGGTATTTGAAGAGAGTGGTGCAAGCTGTGTACATTTTTTGAGAAAGTGTTTATAAAAACAGGGACATTGTAACCGATAAGCTATATTGCCTTAGTTCTACTGCTTTGTGTGTCATCTTTCTTTCTTTCTTTCTTTCTTTCTTTCTTTCTTTCTTTCTTTCTTTCTTTCTTTCTTTCTTTCTTTCTTTCTTTC
>CM021698.1:109073954-109130996 GCA_011074415.1 Stictonetta naevosa | reverse complement strand
CTCCTCTCCTCTCCTCTCCTCTCCTCTCCTCTCCTCTCCTCTCTCTCTTTCATTTACAAAGCTAATGAGTACTAATTTCCTCCCACACTTTCTATTCCTTTCATATCTAAATTTTTTTTCTTTTTACTCAGCTCTCAGTATACATAATGATTGTACTTCTGGTAACATTCCCTCTGTGCCCATCCAGAATGAGTAACAAGAAGATTTAATTCCAGCAACTTAAATAAAGTGACAGCTGTGCATCACTGAGAGTTGATCCAGCCCACCAGTCTATCAGAATATGTCATTTGACAACCAGTGTTTCCCGTTGGGTCCTCAGAAATTACTTCTGCTCTCTGTTAATCCAAACCAATTCAACTGCTTACATGAAGGATCAGAAAATTCCTCAATTACTAAGAAATTTGACATAGCAAGGGCATGAAAACTGAGATAGTGAAGACTTTTTCTCTCTCAATCACAAGCTGAACAACTGCTGTATGATGGTTACCCTGACAAACTGCCTCTGGCTAGGATGGTGTTTCTGTTACCTCCTCTCAAGGCTCTCAGTGACACCACTGTGTAATAACCACTGCAAATAGATGTCAGCATTCCTCCATATCTTTTAAATTGTTAGACCAAAACCTTGTGTCTGAAACTCCCACTGATTATAACCAAAGCTGAGTCATTTAGGTATTTTTTCCTCTTAAAGAGTGACTTCAATTTTGGGCATTCTGTTTTTATGAGGGAAGATGTTAAGAGAATATGAACAGAAAGGGACAGGAAAAATAAATATTATTTAAAGCTATGTGGCGGACTGAGCAAACATAAGTAACTTTTAATTTATTTTGAATATGCCTGAGTTGGTGTCTGATCAAAATTTTACGTCTCCAGATCATAATCCAACATATTTCTGTCACATAAACAATCAAGAAAATGATTAATTTTCTTAATTCTGTTAATCAATGATGATTAAACACATACATAATTGATAATAATTATTACTTTTCATGCTGAGTACATTATGTCATACAGGTGGACAGACACCTCATATTTCAATGTTATTTAATTACTGAAAAACTTTAAGTGGATATCATCTTAATTCACTGTTCTTGCCAGTAAAATACTCATCTGTGACATTTATTTTAATTCAGTTGTCAGCAACAATATGTCAAATCATCTCCATATTTAGAAAATTTTGCTGATTTTTCCTGCATTTTCTGCTAATCAATACATAAGTAAATCAAACTACAATAGCAGATAAAAATGCATAGACCTTCTGCTAACTCTCCACATGCATATTAAGATTCATGTGAAGCAATCATTTTTCACATCTCAGAATCACCTCCTTAGTTTATAGGAGAACACGTATATTGATTCAATTTGTACATGAATTAAGGAAATTTCAGAATTTGGATCAGACTGATTACCAATAAATAAATAAATAAATAAATAAATCACAACCATACTCAGTTGCTCCTGCTGTTCTAAGATCAGATCAACCCTATTGGATTAAGTGAAAACACTTAATATATAGAATTAGATGGATAAAAGATGCAGATCTCCTGAAAACAAACAGTCTTTCAGACATTTGAAAGTATTTAAAGCTGTTTACTGTAACCTAACTGCTATATGCTCTGCTCATACAGCTGATGTTACATACTTAATCCTTAAGGAGATTTAATTACAAGTAATGTTTAGTGTGCAAAACTTATTTTCCATGCCATCATTTATATGATTAAATAACATATTAGAAATGTAGTTACATTGATTTACTTATTATTTTCTAGTTCATATCATGCAAAAAAAAAAAGAAACCAGTCCTCAATATTACATAATGCAGTCTTTTTTGTGTACCCTCTATCAAAATTAATAAAATCTTTATTTCCAAATAATTTTTGAAACCATTACAGTTTATAAAAAATATTTAAAAATCAAATCTCTGGAGATAGCATAATTTAACCTCCTACATTAATAAACAGAAGCTGGAACATGATTTAGGGCTTTGTGTATGGGCTTTTTAGCCATATATTTGCAATGTAAAAGGTGGTAGGGACTTGTTACTGGAGAAGAAAGAATAGTATGTTTGCACTTCACTGTGTACAAAATTAGATGTCTAAATGGATTATTATTATTTAATTGAGAAGATACATTCATAGCTAAAACATATGTTTTTCTATTTGGACATGGCAAGTTGATAAAAAACATAAATTGCTTAACATTGTTCTCAGGTTTCAGAATTGTTATATTGGAAATTATGCTGAAGAATTTGTGATTTATGCAGTTAATAGTCCAATTCCTTCTGCTTTTATGGCTGATATAAAAGCAGCATATAATGCTTATCTATAGTAGCATGGCACTAGCATGTTATTCAGATTTAAGAGAGCTTTCTCATAAACTTGGTATATATCACAAATATAGTAGTCCATTCAGATAATAATTGTGTTTTGTTTTATAAAACAAAGTAGAAAAATCATGAGGCATGTTTATTTCCTTATAGTTGTGATTCTAGGACTGCTGTGTTGGTTTTCTTTCCGTTTCCGTTTTCTATATTATAAAGTTCCTATGGCTGGCCATTAACACACCCTGTTAATATAGGACATCTGTATTTTAGTGACATCTAGGACATTGAAAAATTGTAAATAAATACTTTCTTATAAGTTTCTTATAACCTATATATTTCTTATAATCTACACTCTGTATGTCATATTTCTGAAATAACACATCATCGGAAAACTGCCTGGTTGAAAAATCTATCAGCTGATGAAAAATCACTTAAAGACATGGTTCCCTTTAGGTTAAGATGTATATTTGAGGATTGTTTTTTGCCATTTATTAAGCATAATTTTCCTGTTCCACAAAATTAAACCCCTTTTGTTTTCAGTTTTACCACAGCTCATCCCCAGTCTGAGATCATCACATTCTCAATTACATGAGAAACATTTTCATCTGGAAAACATGAAAGTAATAGTATTTGCTTGCAGTACTGCCTTTGCTTCTCAATCATACTGATAGAACTTGTATTAGTCTTTCTAATTTATATTAAAGCCAACAATTTATCCAAGAGAAATGAAATCTCAGTTAATAATATTTATAAAGCAAAATGATGCAGAGTCTTCCTTTATTTTAACACATGCCTTTTTACCATATCAGGAGGAAGAAACACAGCCTGCTTCCCCAGAGTGACATCTGGCACAACAACCTTTCACTTTAAAAGCAAACATCAGGCTTTGTACTTGATGCAAATACTCAGTCTAAAATGACTACTTGTACTGTGTCTGGCTGGGATGGAATTAATTTTCTTCATAGCAGTTCATATGGTGTTGTGTTTTAGATTTGTGACCACAGCCGTGTTGATAGCACACTGATGTTTTAGCTACTGCCGAGCAGTGCTTACAGCATCAAGGCTTCCTCTGTTTCTCACTCTGCCTTCCAGTGAATAGACATGGGGCTGTGCAAGAGATTGCAAGAGATGACCCAAATTGACCAAAGAAATACTCCCTGCCAACAATGTCATGCTTGGCAATAGAAAGGGAAAAGAAGGGGTTTAGGGATCGGCCATTTTTTGCTCATGAACTGGCTGAGGATCAGTATTCCCATGGCAGGTGGTGGGGGGTGGCTTTTGAGTCAGTCATTTATCTTGTTTTCTTTCTCTGTTCTTTCACTTCTCATTCACTTTTTAAACAACTTTTTATCTTGACTGACTTTTTTATTATTATTATTATTATTTTATTTTTTATTTTTTCAACTTCATAGTGTTGACCTGACCATTGGGTTTAACCCACAACAGTATGGGACATGCCTGTCATGGAATACTTTTATCCATCTTCACCACACCCAGAGTTAGGAAATGGGAAAGGTTGTATTCCCCATTATAGCTTTGTTTCATTAAATAAAATAATAATAACTTTGTTATTTATTTGTAGAATGAATAATAACAAAGAAATGTAACACTCTGTTTCCAGACTTTTGGAGAATGTCCTGGGAGAAGAGCTCAGGGGATCAGTTCTCACATGGCAAATGTGAGTACCAAAATCTTGTTTGGAAGCTGACCTTCTCAACCTTCAGCAGGAAACAAAGGTGTAAATCTTGCAGCTGCTTGGCACATGTCAATTTACCATTTTTTCTCCTTTGTTTGAAGGTTGCAGCCTATACCCATGCAACATAATTTCTCTATACCCATGCAACCAACATATTCCCTGTCCTGAACATTTCTGTGACTTTGTCCAAGAAGTGCTTATAGGAGTCAGTGCTGAGCCAATCACCCAACCGGCAGAGAGCAAGCAGGTGCCTGGGTGTGGATATGAAGTGGCTCATGCAGAGCCAACCCGATAATCTCTGTATTCTCACAGATCTTTTCTCCCTGATGAAGTTTCTTCAGATTTAAAGGCACTGGCTTCAGACAGAATTATTATTAGGAAATGGGATGAGACTCTACTAGTTTATAGTTATAGAAACTTGGACTATAGAGAGCCTAGATTTTTGCAATCAGTTGCAAATAACTGAATGAAGATATCAAGAGAGGCAGATAGGAATGAATTCACAGTTCTGTTCTTTTAGGTTCTAGCATCAGGACGCTCAGTAGCCAAAAGTATTTTATGTCTCTCCCAGAAACATATAACAGATAGTATAATATTCCAAGACAAATTAGATTATCCAAGCACAGGAATATTGGCATTTGAGAACAAAGTAATAATTAAGTCATCAGTTGAAGTCAACTGCAGGTATCTGTATCTGGCACTACAGTAAAATATTCTGTGTAACTTAACCCCATTGGCTGCCTCAGCTAACAAATAAAAAAATAAATAAATAATAATAAAAAAAGAAATGGGGCCATGGCCTCAGAGTAAGGCAGCACAGCTCCGCTAAGCTAAGCCAATTTAGACCATCTGAAGCTAGCATTCAGTGATAAATTGTTCACTTGATTAATAGACCAGCTGTCTAGCTCTTATCTAACCTGGACTGCAACCAGTCTCTTGTTGTTAAATGCCAGCATGAAGTCCACAACCATAAGCCTCTGTAATTTAACATGTAATGAGCTGAGAGACAGCACCATAATTTTAGCTACCTTGATATATGACTTCACTATGCAATTCAATGCAAGCTTTGTTTTCTGAGTTTTAAATAAGATAGAAACATTAGCCTGAGGAGGAGAAAGTGAAAGGACTGTGTAATCTGCTAGCAGCATATGCATTTGGATTGCTGACAGTGAAAACAGCAAAACACGTTTGCTGTTTCAATACTAAGTGCATCACTGCTTGAAAGGGAAAGTCAGGGAGATGGAAAGTTAGCCGTCCATGGTATACAATTCCAAATTACTGCAATTACAGATTCTACTATAATGTATACAGGGATTTACTTACATCTGGATAACTGTGATAATGGATTCCTAGATTGCTACTTTTTATTTCATAACCTGAGTTTTGGTCCCCATAATTCCTCCTGGTACTGACTAGTGCTAGTAGTTACACAGTAGTTTAAATACATTATAGCTGCTTTTACTTTCCATTAAGATAGTTGCTGACTATTTAAATGCATGCCTGATGAATTCCACTTATGAATAGCAACCTCATACAAGGTGTGTATTTCTAAGCGACACGTTTCCCAAGCATTATTGTGACATCGTTTGTATGACATTAATTATTCTGTAGGAACCCATGGAATTTGTCAGGAGGTTTAGATGATATTAATGTATAAAAATTCAAATGAAATTGTCGCCAGGACTGCAAGTGTAGATTATATTGCTTTTTAACAACTCTGTTATTTTGAAAACCCAGAATTTCTTCCAGGTTCCTGCTTGTAAAACATATAAGTCCACCACAACCACTCTCTCATTCCTCTTTTTCAATGAGAAACGTGGAGAAAATACGATGAAAAGGGCTCAAGGGTTGAGATAAGGACGGGGGAGATCACTCAACAATTATTGTGACGGGCAAAACAGACAGCATAGGAAGATAGTAAGATTTATTGCCTATTACTAACAAGCTAGAAAAGCGAGAAACAAAGGAAAGAAACAAAAAAGCATCTTCCCCCCCATCCACCCTTTTCCACCTCCTCCCCCCAAGTAGCGCAGGGGAACGGGGGAAAGGGGGTTATGGTCAGACTATAGCGCTTCTCCACCGCTCCTTCTCAATCATCCCCTGTGCTGTGGGGTCCCTCCCACGGGATTCAGTCCTTGCTGAATTGATCCGGCATGGGTTTCCCACAGGCAGCAGCTCTTCAAAACTGCTCCAGATATGGGTCCGTACCACGGGGTCCATCCCCCAGGAGCAAACTTCTCCAACCTGGGTCCCCCACAGACAGCAGCTCCTGCCAGGTCACCTGCTCCTGCGTGGTCTCCTCTCCATGGGCTGCAGGTCCAGCCTGGAATGTGCTCCAGCAGGAGTCTTCCACAGGCCGCAACCTCCATAAGTGCAGGCCCACCTGCTCCACCGTGGTCTCCTCCACGGGCTGCAGCGTGGAACCCTGCTCCACCATGGTACTCCATGGGCTGCAGGGGGACAGCCTGCTTCACCATGGTCCTCACCACAGGCCGCAGGGGACTTCTGCTCCTGCGTCTGGAGCACCTCTACCCCTCCTTCTTCACTGACCTTAGCGCCTGCAAGGCTGTTCCTCACTCCTCTCACTCTCCCAGCTGCCATGAGTTCTAATGTGGCAATTCAGGGGAGGCAAGGCTGCTGCAGCTCCGTGTCCCTAGATCCAAGCAGCAGTGAGGTTGAGCTTTTGTGCCCAATATGCACAAGCACACACAAGCACAGATATACAACACATATATACTTATACACATCTAGCCACATACATAAGACAGACAGAAAGCACAGAACTCACACAGACAGTGCCAATGGCCTCATCCTGATTTCCTTTTGGTTCACCAGGCTGAAGGTTCATTTCTTGATATATAAATACACAGACATACAGTGTAGATGCCTCTAGCATCTGGGCTCAGACATTCACTTTGCTCAGCAGCTGCCCCCAAATCCCAGTCTCTCCAGTTGCTGGCACATGGACATACAAGCCCCTGGGGCCATGGCCCCACTCCAGCTTCTGGTACAGAGATACATGCGCACACACACACACACACACACAGAGTCAACTCCCACACCCTGTGGTGTTGTTGACCGTTCCCTTACATAACCCTGGTCCCCTGGCCATTCCACCTATCTGTGGACCAATTCAGCTTGGAACTCCTTGTGATTGCACCCTGACCTGCAAATGCTCACCACCTCCTTTGCTGGCACCATGGACACATGGGTCCTAGTGACCTGCTGCCACATGCCCCCCCCAGTTACTGCTATGGAGACCTCTGTGCACACAGAATAGAGCCCCCTCATCCAGGAAAAAGTCTTGGGAAAGCCCAGTGAGAAAACACCATAGACAGGGGTGGCTGAAGGAGAGCCCAGCTGGACATTCATACGGACCAACATCCTGTTCACATGCAGCCCATCCCTCTTACCACCTTAGGGCTTTGTTTTCCCATGTTCATTCCTCCCAAACCAAGTCCTGCCTGACCAACTTCATCTCCTTCTATGATCGGGTGACCCACCTGGTGGATGAGGGAAAGCCTGTTGACATAGTCTACCTAGACTTCAGCAAGGCCTTTGACATGGTTTCCCACAGTATTCTCCTGGCAGCCCATGGCTTGGACAGGTGCATGCTTTGCTGGGTTAAAGACTGGCTGGATGGCCAGGCCCAGAGAGTGGTGGTGAATGGAGTGAAATCCAGCTGGTGACCAGTCAACAGTGATGTTCCCCAGGGGTCAGTGTTGGGGCCCATCCTCTTTAATGTCTTTACTGATATTTTGGATGAGGGAATTGAGTGCACCCTCAGTAAGTTTGCAGATGACACCAAGCTGGGGGGAAGCATCGATCTGCCACAGGGCAGGAAGGACCTGCAGAGGGACATGGACAGGCTGGGTCAATGGGCAGAGGCCAATGGGATGATGTTCAACATGGCTAAGTGCCACGTCCTGCACTTTGGCCACAACAACCCCATGCAGTGCTATAGGCTTGGGCAGAGTGGCTTGAAAGCTGTGCAGAGGAAAAGGATCCTGGGGTGCTGATTGATGCTTGCCTGAAAATGAGCCGGCAGTGTGCCCAGGTGTCCAAGAAGGCCAATGGCATCCTGTCTTGTATCAGGACTAGTGCAGCCAGCAGGACCAGGGAGGTGATTGTCCCCCTGTACTCTGCTCTGTTGAGGCTGCACCTCAAGTACTGTGTTCAGTTTTGGGCCCCTCACTACAAGAAAGACACTGAGGCCCTGGAGTGTGTCCAGAGAAGGGCTATGAAGCTGGTGAAGGGCCTGCAACTCAAGTCCTATGAGGAGTAGCTGAGGGAACTGGGGTTGTTTCGCCTGGAGAAGAGGGTGCTCGGGGAGACCTGATTGCTCTCTACAGCTACCTGAAAGGAAGTTCTGGGGATCTGGAGTTCAGCCCCTAGAGGACTGGGATGATTACTAGATGGAGCAGGAGCACAGGTCATGCTTTCCTCCATCCTTACAGTGGCAGGGAGGGGTACAGAGAGGACTCGGAAAGCCCACCTGATAAATAGGTGGCTCAGAGGCTGGTTCCAACACAGAAATTTTATTTTCTTTGACCATGGGATGCTTTACTCAGCACCCGGCCTGCTAACTGCAGATGGGTCCTACCTGTCTCGAAGGGGAAAACAGACACTAGCACAGGAGTTGGCAGAACTCATTGAGACGGCTTTAAACTAAGTATGAAGGGGGATGGGGACGGGGAGTGAATAAGGCTTGTTAGAGGTGTGCCAGGGAGAACAGTGTCAGGGCCAGGGGAGCAGGCAATGGACCAGCTGAAGTGCATCTACACTAATGTGCACAGCATGGGCAACAAACAGGAGGAGCTGGAAGCCATCGTGCAGCAGGCTAGATATGACTTGGTTGCCATCGCTGAAACGTGGTGGGACCACTCCCATGACTGGAGTGCTGCAATGACTGGCTATAGGCTCTTCAGAAGGGACAGGCAGCACAAGGGGTGGTGGTGTGGCTCTCTATATTAGAGAGTGTTTTAATGTTGTGGAACTCGAGGCTGAGACTGGGAATGATAAGGTTGAGTCCCTATGGGTTAGGATTGGCGGGAAGGCCAACAAGGCAGGCATCCTGGTGGAAGTCTGTTACAGACTGCCAAAGCAGGATGAGAAGATGGATGAGGAATTCTACAGGCAGCTGGCAAAAGTTATGAAATCATTAGCTCTTGTCCTCGTGGGGGACTTCAACTTCCCAGACATATCCTGAACATGCAATACAGCTCAGAGGAAGCAGTCTAGGGGGTTTCTGGAAAGCGTGGAAGATAGTCTCCTGACGCAGCTGATTAGTGAGCCTACCAGGGGAGATGCCCCGCTGGACCTTCTGTTCACAAACAGAGAAGGACTGGTGGGATATGTGGTGGTTGGGCAGAGTGACCATGAAATGGTTCTCTATTCTTGGTGGTCAGGAGGGGGACCAGTAAAACTGCTGTCTTGGACTTCCGGAGGGCAGACTTTGAGCTGTTCAGGACACTGGTTGGCAGAGTCCCATGGGAAGGAGTTCTGAAGGGCAGAGGAGTCCAGGAAGGCTGGGCGCTCCTCTAGAAGGAAATCTTAAAGGCTCAGGAGCGGTCTGTCCCCACGTGCCCAAAGACCAGCCAGTGTGGAAGAAGAATGGCCTGGCTGGACAGAGAGTTGTGGCTAGAGATTAGAAAAAAAAAAAGAGGGTTTATGATCTATGGAAAAGAGGGCAGGCCACTCAGAAGGATTATAAGGATGTTGTAAGGATGTGTAGGGAAAAAATTTGAAAGGCCAAAGCTCATCTGGAACTCAATCTGGCTCCTGCTGTTAAAGATAACATAAAATGTTTTTATAAATACGTTAACACAAAAAGGGGGACTAAGGGGAATCTCCCTCCTTTACTGGATATGCAGGGAAACTTAGTGATGAGAGATGAGGAAAAGGCTGAGGTGCTTAATGCCTTCTTTGCCTCAGTCTTTAACGGCAAGACTAGTTGTTATCTGGATACCCAGTACCCTGAGCTGTGGAAGGGGATGGGGAGCAGGATGTGGCCCTCACAATCTACGAGGAAATGGTTGGTGACCTGCTGCAGCACTTGGATGTACGCAAGTTGACAGGGCCAGATGGGATCCACCCGAGGGTTCTGAGAGAACTAGCAGAAGAGCTGGCCAAGCCACTATCCATCACTTATCAGCAGTCCTGGCTATTGGGGGAGGTCCCAGTCGACTGGTTCCTGCACCTGGGGTGCAATAACCCCAAGCAGCGCTACAGGCTGGGAGATGTGTGGTTAGAAAGCTGCTTGTCAGAGAAGGACCTGGGAGTGATGGTTGATAGTCAGCTGAAGATGAGCCAGCAGTGTGCTCAGGTGGCCAAGAAGGCCAACAGCATCCTGGCTTGCATAAGAAACAATGTGGCCAGCAGGGGTAGGGAAGGGATTGTCCCCCTGTACTTGGCTCTGGTGAGGCTGCACCTCGAGTACTGTGTTCAGTTTTGGGCCCCTCACTACGAGAAGGACATCGAGGTGCTTGAGCGAGTCCAGAGAAGGGCAACAAAGCTGGTGAGGGGTCTGGAGAACAAGTCTTACAAGGAGCGGCTGAGGGAGCTGGGATTGTTCAGTCTGGAAAAGAGGAGGCTCAGGGGTGACCTTATCGCACTCTACAGGTACCTTAAAGGAGGCAATAGCGAGGTGGGGGTTGCTCTATTCTCCCACGTGCCTGGTGACAGGATGAGGGGGAATGGGCTAAAATTGCGCCAGGGGAGGTTTATATTGGATATTAGGAAGAACTTCTTTACCGAAAGGGTTGTTAGGCATTGGAACGGGCTGCCCAGGAAAGTGATTGCGTCACCATCCCTGGATGTCTTTTAAAAGATGTTTAGATGTAGAGCTTAGCGATATGGTTTAGTGGAGGACTTGTTAGTGTTAGGTCAGAGGTTGGACTCGGTGATCTTGGAGGTCTCTTCCAACCTAGATGATTCTGTGATTCAGTGATTCTGTGATTCTGTAACTAGCGATAGGACTAGAGGGAATGGCCTCAAGTTGCACCGGGGAGGTTTAGGTTGGAAATCAGGAGACATTTCTTCTCAGAAAGAGTAGTCAGGCATTGGAGTGGGTTGCCCAGGGAAGTGGTGGCATCACTGTCCCAGAAGGTGTTCAAGGAAAGGTTGGGTCTGGCACTGAGGGACTTTGTATATTGGGTGATATTGGTAGTAGGGTGATGGTTGGAGATGATGATCTTGAAGGTCTCTTCCAACCTTAATGATTCTATGATTCCATGTTTCTATGAAAAGATAACTTTTATGGCATCAAAACTGTGAAAGAGATGGACTCTGACAAGTTGTCTAATACTCTTTCTCTAACCAGAATGTCAGACAAAAATAAATTATTTTCATAATATTCCTATTGTATTCACAAATAATTACATGATACTATTGATCCCTGCTAAACCACAAAACCAAATGGTAATCAAAAATCTTACCTCTCAAACTATGTACCTACCTATTCTTGTACCTTGTGTAGACCTTCAGTAGAGGAACAGTGCCTGGCACATGTGGAAAAAATCTTAATCTAAGAATCCACTTCAGAGAGAAATGCAATGATCAATTTAAGAAATTATGTAAGTCCTGTTTAGCTCAGTTATCTTGAGATCTCATAATTTTCACTCAATTTTGACTGCTCAGCAGCCTTTAAAAATTACAGCACTTAAGAAAAATTATAATTTTAAGTGCCAGGATGTTACTTGGAAATATGAATGTGAACATAAAATACAATCTGTTTAATACATTAGTTAAATGAAAAAGACTTTTGCTCAGATACTTAATATAGAGAAATCAAGAGAGGCCTCAGATCACTCAAGCCTCATTATTTTTACAAATTAACCACATTTTCAGCCATTCATCAAAAGGGTGATCTACTTATACAGTGTCATTATTAATGATAAAAATCACACTTGTAAAATAGGGGAAAAAAATTGTTTAGCAGATTAATCTTTGTTTATTTGATTATCTCAGTTAATCTCAGTTAATATGGATAAATTCCAATCTGTTAGAATAGTGTCTGAATTCTAATTGCAAATCTAGAAGACTTCTTTCTTTTAGGGTGGCAAACAGATGCTCATACATTTAGACTTCTGTTAGTACTGAAAGAGATCTCTCTGGTTAAAACTGTAAAGTCAATTTTCTCAAAAGCTTGAAAACAATCTGAGTGTTGTTTTTTTTTTTTTTTAATTATTTTTAACATTACTTATTTTTTCTTTTGAAAAGCTATTAAATTATTCCCTTCTCATCTAAACTGCCACCACACACTTTTATGCAAACACACAAAACTTGAAATTTTTTAGTCTAAAAACTTGGAATCCCCAAAGTTAGGCAGTAAGTACAGACCAGACATAATGTACTTGAGAGGATTCTGTGAGGCTTACTGAACAACAAAATGGATGGGGGATTTCAAACATGATAAATATGAAGTGATACACATAGGGGAAACTAAAGTCCTACATACAAAACTCTGAGATCTGATCAGAAAACTGTAATTCAGATTGATATCTTGGATTATCCCAGAGATTTTAGTAGAGACACCAGAGCAGTAGCAATCCTGAAGGAGATTATACAGTCAGGAATGTAGAGGAAATTAGACAGTGTTATTATGTTGCTATATAAAAAAAAAAAATGTAGCTAGTTTGTGCAATTTTGATGCTCTTATCTCAGGATACTTTTAGGAGTCCTACTACAGCTAAGAAAAACTCAGGGAAGGGCAGAAAAGCCAGGAAACATTGGGCAATGAATGAGCAGCCCATGCTGAAAGAGGTACAACTTTGGTTGTGTACAATACAATTTGATAAAAGGCAAGAAATGGGAAAAAATTATTCAGTACCTCTCAGAGTTTCTAGTTCTTAAATGGTCATAAAATGAAACTACTAGATGGCAGATTGAAAACAAAAGGAGGTGATTCTTCACACACACTAGAGCTGAGCTGTAGAGATTCTTGAAGCAAGAGAACACACATAAAACATATCAGAACAGATCATTTCATGCAAAAATATAACTCGTGTTTTAGGAAATTCTTGGGCCATAAATTGAAGGAGAGGGGAACATTCTGAGGAAGTATCACTAAAGGCTGAGCTCTTTCCTATATGTGTTCTTAGGGTCATGTCTCAGAGAAACATATAAGGCACTAAATGTAGCAATGTTCTCCTCTCAAAACAATGCTCTTATATTCCATTGAAAGCAAGGCATCATGAGTGATAGAGCTAGGCTCTTTACTTACATGTACAGCAGAAGAATGAGAAGCAGTTGTCATGCATTGAAACAGGGGAAAATTATGACTTGATATATGGAAAAAAATGTCACCAAGAGGATAACGGCACTGGAGAAGGTTGCACAAAGAGTATAGGAAATCTCCATGAAGACTTTTAGGACCTAGAGGGACAAAACAGTAAATAACCTAATATGAATTGAGTATATACTTTTAGCAGGGAGGTTGGACTGGAAATATTCCAAAGCTCCTTTCCATTCAAATTCAATGATTCTGTGACTTAAAGAAATATTGAGAAGCCCATGTTAAAATTTTGGGTTACTGATTTCAGAAGATATTTTTCTTCACACACACCCAAAAAAAAAGTGTGTTGTTGTTGTTGTTGTTATTTCATCATGTCCAAAAGGTGGGATTGCGATACATAAAAGGAGGCATCTGCCAGTACGAGTGATCTTGTCCAAATAAGGGCCCACAGAGGTCAGGAACTGGGGCCTCCAAGAGAGGAGAGGCAATGTCAGACAGTAAAGTATGCAGGAATCACAGAATCACAGAATTTCTAGGTTGGAAGAGACCTCAAGATCATCGAGTCCAACCTCTGACCTAACACTAACAGTCACCACTAAACCATATCCCTAAGCTCTACATCTAAACGTCTTTTAAAGACCTCCAGGGATGGTGACTCCACCACTTCCCCGGGCAGCCTATTCCAATACCTAACAACCCTTTTGGTAAAGAAGTTCTTCCTAAGATCCAACCTAAAACTCCCCTGGCGCAACTTAAGCCTATTCCCCCTCGTCCTGTCACCAGGCACATGGGAGAACAGACCAACCCCCACCTCGCTATTGCCTCCTTTGAGGTACCTGTAGAGAGCGATAAGGTCACCCCTGAGCCTCCTTTTCTCCAGGCTGAACAACCCCAGCTCCCTCAGCCGCTCCTCATAGGACTTGTTCTCCAGACCCCTCACCAGCTTTGTTGCCCTTCTCTGGACTCGCTCAAGCACCTCGATGTCCTTCTTGTAGCGAGGGGCCCAAAACTGAACACAGTACTCGAGGTGCGGCCTCACCAGAGCCGAGTACAGGGGGACAATCCCTTCCCTACCCCTGCTGGCCACATTGTTTCTTATGCAAGCCAGGATGCTGTTGGCCTTTTTGGCCACCTGAGCACACTGCTGGCTCATCTTCAGCCGACTATCAACCATCACTCCCAGGTCCTTCTCTGACAGGCAGCTCTCCAAACACTCATCTCCCAGCCTGTAGCGCTGCTTGGGGTTATTGCACCTCAGGTGCAGGACCTGGCACTTGGCCTTGTTGAACTTCATGCAGTTGACCTCAGCCCATCGGTGCAGCCTATCCAGATCCTCCTGCAGAGCCTTCCTACCCTCAAGCAGATCGACACACACACCTAACTTGGTGTCATCTGCAAACTTACTGAAGGTGCACTCAATGCCCTCATCCAGATCATCGATGAAGATATTAAAGAGGACCGGCCCCAGTACCGAGCCCAGGGGAACGCCACTAGTGACCAGCCTCCAACTGGATTTGACTCCATTTACCACGACTCTTTGGGCCCGGCTATCCAGCCAGTTTCTAACCCAACGAAGCGTGCGCCAGTCCAAGCCAAGAGCAGCCAGTTTCTTGAGGAGAATGCTGTGGGAAATGGTGTCAAAAGCCTTGCTGAAGTCAAGGTAGACCACATCCACAGCCTTTCCCTCATCCACCCAGCACGTCACTTTGTCATAGAAGGAGATCAGGTTCATCAAGCAGGACCATCAGGTTCGTCAAGCAGGAGATACGTTACAGCTGGTAGGGGAAACAGCTATGACATTACATCCAATGTGACAGAAACAATTTAGCTACTTCCAGCAGCAGCTGCCAAAAACAACTAAGTTTAAGTACAGATTAAATAAAGAGGATGTTATTACTATTTTAAATGCAGCACAACTGAGAACAGGAACAAACCTATGATTTCCTATGCATTTCATCTCAGCGTTGCCAGTTTTCAAGTGGCAACTTGGTCAGTATATCAAAATTTAAACACATGTGCATATCCATTTTAAATTGTCAAGGCTAAACAATCCCACCATTTTGTACAAAATTATTTCTCTGTGTACCATCTGTTCAGTGGAAATGCAGCTCACAAACATTATTTCAGTAAAATAAAAAATAAATCTGTTTTCTCAAATTTTATCATCCAGTTAAAAATTATCACAATGATGTCTCTGTACAGTTAATCAGTCTTTATGAATGAAATTAGAATTCCAAGTCACGCATCAGCAGAAATGTTTCATCATTCTTTCTCCTGTGGCACTTCAAATGATAGAATGGTGTATTCCTTTAATATTGGTATAGTTATAAGCTTATAAAGGTCTCTTTGGTTGAAGGTCATGAGCAAGCTTCATTACATGAAATATAATTTATATTATTTATCTCCAAAGTTTGCTTCATAAAACAAATAAATAGAAAATTATTAAACTGTTCAGTCATTTAAATTTCAATATTGTACAGTACAAAATTATTGCTTTACAGTAATTGATGTTTATATATTTCACATCCTTTTATAACTGAATAATGCTTTTACACACAGCATAGAATTGAGTTATTGGAAGTCTGTGGCTACATGAACAATGTTGAATATGCAAAATTCCTTGTCATGTTGAATTGTTTGATGAAAAATCAGATTTCCATATCACTTTTCTGCCCTGCTCAAATTTGTATTCATGTGACTATTAGAATCTATCAAATAATACAAATCTGTATGTTCATTTTCACTAAACAGTTTCAGATACAACACTCAAGATATCCAATCCACATGTATTCAATGGTTCCCAACACTCCCAAGTAAACATCCTTAAGACATTCTATTCTGTATTCCTGTATGTATAGCAACATATACTCTGACCTTGCCAAAGCCGTTTCTACTTGATATTCTTTTCATTTAGTTGGTTTCCACTTAATAAAATATGTAGCAGCAAAGATGAGATTTGGTTTGTAAAGTAAGATGTAGTTAATAATGCACTTAATATAATAGATTTCTTGTGAGAGATTTCTATTAAATATAAATAGGAGCTTAAGAAAAGGAACTTCACTGTTTTTTTTTGTTGTTTTTGTTTTGGTTTGGTTTTTTGTTTGTTTGTTTGTTTGTTTGTTTTTCCTGTTGTGAAAATAATATCTTTTTTTTTCTCAAATAGTCCTTTTAAGATTAGCGTCCTTTCAGGGACAAACAGCTGCACTATTCCAGCTCTAATAAACCCCATTCAATGCACAATGAATTATGAAATCTCATGTAAAATATGTCCAGGCCTTAAGATTGCAGATGTTAATCTGGTATTTTAAGAGTTATTGTTATTTCACTTTATCATTTAAAATTTATGTTTAGAGGATTTTTCTTACTGAATTGGTCAAAGATCTGTTGGAAATTTTGAAGTGCTCCATTCGATGTAACCATTGTGAAAACATATATGACCTCTTCTTATATGATTCAGCAAGCTTTGCTTCCAGTCCTAATATTTTAAATTTCCTTCACATTAACAAAAACAACAAAACCTAAAATTAAATATTTAATTTAAATTAAACACAAAAGTAGCCACCTCATACATGTATTACAAAAATATTCAGGAGGCATTTTCTATGAACTACTGACAGATAACTTGCAAAGACACCTCCTGAATAAGGAAGATAAACCACAACAGCACAACTGATAAAAAATGAAATCTATTAAATAATGTATGTTCCCAATAATTTGTTTATGAGGGAATTAACTTCATGATCAACTCAGAAAATACTGCTGATTGTTCAGAAATGTCAGCCTGGGATCAGACAAGAATATTATGCACAAAAGGATTTTGAGAATCCCTCACAGAAAAAATCTAGTCCCAAAGAGTATGATCAGCCATCTTCAGATATATTAAACACATTTGAAATTTTTCCCTTAAAAATGTGTCCTCACTAAAAATTGGTTTAAAGGTTACGTTTTTTTGTTTGGTTGGTTGGTTTTGTTTTTTTCATTTAAGCTGGGATTTAAAAAAAAATAATTTTATTTTATTTATTTTTTAGATTTTATTTTTTTTTTTTCTGGAGAGTTTGGGTCACATATGTATAAAATCTGAAGTGAATGATTGCAATGTTTTACCACCATGTACATTCTAGGATTTATTAGAACACCAGTGATGCTTATATTACATTTTATGCGTTTTCTACCCTTTAAAGGGTAACAAAAGATATTTATGTGATATAACAGTAGGTATTTTGGTCCCATAGTTCTTTATGTCTTGAGGCTCTTACAAAAAGGTAGGCTAAAATTTAAAGTTTAGTATTAATCCTCTAAAATTTCCTTTTGTCAGACCCAAGAAGCAGGAGTGGTAGGTAACATCAGTAGTGACAGTGACTTCTGTCCCTGGACTGAGCTGTATATTGATTTGAAGTGATCTGAATACTTCCCAGTTTGGAAATACTCAGAAGCCAAAGGACACATCATTTGAAGGGCTCTTTCACTTAGAGAGAGATTTTATGGTCATAAAACAGAGTAAACAACAAGGTCATTTTTGATGAAGGAGTCGAGAGAAGCAGATGTGACCTTAATGAAGGTTTTTAGTAGAAAGCCAGACATGCTGAGCTCATGTCAACAAATTGGCTGAGTCCAAACCCAGGTTTAATCAAAACAGTAATTGTTCTACACAGTTTTAATTAAATGTTGCATTGTTCTATAAAAATCTAGATAACAATGTAATTATGTAAGTGGATGAAAATAGGTGTTAAGAACTGCAGACAAGTTGTCCAACAAGCCGATTTAAACCTTTACCTTCTAGTAAAGGAAGAATATTGGCAAAACTGATGGCATAACAACCAAAATTTAAAATTAAACCTACTGTGAATTAAAAAAGGCCATGTTTTCATAGCTGCAACACATTCTGTTCTGATTTCACAGATCATAATGGGTGCTTCCAATCAAGGAATTTCTTTTACAGTGAGATGTCTGCAAGTATTATATTTAGCAGCAGCTAAAGTAAGTATTGAGTCATCTGGAAGCTTACCCTCAGCAAGGATGAAATAATTAGGTTGTTTTCTTCTTGAGGGGATAGTAAATAATTCAACCAAACGTACAGAAAGAAATTATCTTTAAAACCTCTAGAAATTCCTAGAATGAGACGTAAACAAATATTTTTATAGTAAAGGCTTGTAATAGGTCTTAAGGCACTTAAATCTATGATTCACTACCAAAGGAGCTGTTCTTATTGGTGAGGCATCAATTACAAAGTGAAGCTTGCAGCTTCACTTGTAATTTTTGATAGGAAATATAGAGCTTCTATAGTAGAGGTAAAGTAGCAATTCTGAGTAAGGGCAAGTAAAACGGAATCAGCACCGCTGACGTGTCATCGTTTTTTCAAATGAGGTTCAGCTTTAAAAAGAATAAAATTAACCGAACTACTGAATTTACAATTAATCCCAACAACAATTTTAACAAGGCAGGAGAACAAAGTGATATGGATGTTTGAGTTAAACTCAGATTACCGTAAAAATAACCACAAAATAATTAAAGGTATAAATCTAGCTTCCAATCAAGTAGAAAAATATATATATATTACTGTTACAGAAGTGTCATAAGGTCACTCTGCAATTTTTGGTTTCTGATTTATTTCATTTACAAAAAATGAATGAGGAAATCTAGGAAGACATGCAGTAGTGAGAACTGCTGGCTGATGAGAGAACTGTTATTTTCAGACAGACTTTGTACACAACAGAGGAGTTTGATCTCCCCCTATCTCCAGTAAAAATCCGGTTTTGAGGCAAAATAGTTCTCTGAAAGATAGGACAATATTCCTAAAATGAGAGTTGTTGACCCAAAGTTTGTGATGGGCCGTTACACACAGTTTTCATTTGTCATATTCTTCTCTTCCTACATGTAAGGCAATAACACGTAAGGTCAAAAGAGTCTAGGTTTAGGAACTATTAACTAATAGGTTCAGAGCCTCAGTTTAGCTAGTCTGGCTAGTCTGGATTTAATACCACAGGCTGACTTTCACTCTTTTATGCCATTTAGTGAGGTAGAGCTCATTTGCAGAGCACAAGCTGCTAATGTGGAATCAAAGGGCAGAGAGGTGCCACAGCATTACACAGTGTAAGAATGACATAAAGTACTTACCAGTGGAAAGAATAAGGTGTGTAATGACATCAGTTATTAGATCATATTAGTCTATGTTATCAGTTCATGGAACTGATAACAAAAAAATGAAATGGATTTGCTGCTAAACTGCACTACTGATAATTTTATTTTATTCCCATGAAAAGCAGATGCATAGGGTCTTAGATATCTCCTGCCACTCTAATGAGTTACAAAAGTGTACCAATCCAATGTCACTCTTAGTTATCCTCATGCAACTTCTGAATTCCTATGGATCCTATGGATGATCCTAATACTCATACTATATTTCCTTGTATATACTTTTTCTGTTTTTTTTTTTGTTTGTTTGTTTGTTGTTGTTTTGTTTTGTTTTAGTAAAATCTGTCTACTTTTCCTTTTATCCTTTTTAAATCTAGAGTTAGAGTAATGCCAGTCAATGAAGATTTTTTATTTTTTTTAAACCATTAGAATTTGTACTCATAGAGTAGAAAATATCTGTCTTTCTCCTCACTAACAACTGCAGAGCTGCAGTTTTTCATATGCAGCAGCTTTCTCTGTTCTGACCTTTGCCCATACAAAACTTTATTATTATTATTATTATTATTATTATTATCATAATATTTGTTATAGATAGGCTTAAAATGTTGAATCCGGATGAAGTACAGTAGAATACCATGTTTTGAAAAACCTTGTTTTGAAATAAGCTACCTCATACTTCTAAAAATTTTAGTGTTCCCTCCACAAGAACAGTATGCTCCTATGTTAATAAGAATTCCCACATAAAATTCAGCAACATTGCTTTTATTATTCTATGTTCCTGATAGTGACAACAATTTAGTGGGATAGCTAGTAGATCAGAAGCAGGACTGAATAACATTATTTCTTCTTACTGTCTTGACAGAACAATGGGGCAAATCTGCAATTTCTGCTCCATTTCTCCAGGGCTGGGCAGATTTTAGCAGATAACAACAGGTATAGATGACTGTCAGACTAATATTTTTTTCTAATTGACAAGCAGACAAAAAACATCTGTCAAAAATGCATATAAAAAGATGGGCTACTACTGTGAACTTTTTAATTTTGGTATTTTTGTGAAGTGCTTTCCCTTCTTTAACGAGTGCTTGAGAAACCACAGAGCCAGTATTATAATACTCATGTTTGGCAAATGAACTGCTGAATTATGCTAAATCCTAGAATCTGTGTTCTAAGCTTTGGACTGCATGCATTTTTGGATCTCTCATGCAAGTCAATGGAGGAGATGTGCAGATAGTTCCTTTTTAGTGTATCACTTATAAGAATTTTACAGATGTGTATGCCATATTAACTCCCTTAAGAAAAACAAAACAATACAAAACAAAACAAAAACAGATTCTGATGTCTGATAAACATCAACACTATTAAATGCTTGATTTCAAGATAGACAGTGTGGTACCATGAACAATATATTTGCAAATGTGATCCAATCAACTAACTTGCACCATTAACTTAAAGCTGCATTAAAAAAATAATTAATCCTGCAGATGTATCTGAAAGTGGTAACAGCTGTTACTTGCTGATCTCAGTCTGTTCAAATAGCTTTTTTTACATGAATTCATGTTTGTACTTCTGTTTCTGTTGAAGCAGTGCATAAATACCAACTTTACTCACAGCATGGTAAATTGTGAGACAATTTGAAGCATGACACACTAAAAAATAACTATATATAAGCTTAGAATATAACACACATTCTGAATTAAAAGACTGTATACATTATGTATACATGTATACATATTTGCATATATATTCTGATATACAATGGTTAGGATATAAATATCACTTCCTAAGTAACAGGAGAAAAAATGATGTAATAAAAGAAAGTGTGATACTCCAAGCTTCCTTCGGTCAGTATCCATGATTCTTCCATCAGTATCTATTTACCAGGGAAAAAAAACATGCTATGAAGTTTAAGAGCTATGGTATATCATTAGCCCTTTGAAAAGGTTATGGGAATATTATAGTGAAGATATACAATGAAAGTTTGTTCACTGACCCCAAACTAATGGACAGCAGTGATCCACTTGTGTTTTCTCTGGTTGTAGGAAGAACTATCAAGTACTACGAGCAATCTGATGGCTTATGTTCTTGTTATACAACATCTTCAATTGTCTTTTTTATTAGCATAGGAGCAACTGTTTAGTTGTGTAAAAAGTAATTGTTTCAATTTTACTTTCATAGACTTCTGGAAAAAGAAATTGGCAAGAAGGAGGAGTTGCCCTGTATTTGTTTTGCTGACTATTCTTAAAATAACTTTCTAATATGGCGTTTGTGTGTGTGTGTGTGAACAGTTTCTAAAGGGAGGTTCCTGAACTTTTGTTTGACTTCATGTAATGTTAATGTCACAATTGACTTCATATAATGTTAATGTCACAATTTCATCCTCAGAAAAGCCCAGCAGTAAGGCTTTTCAGAAAAAGGGGAAATATAGCTAATTCTACTATTTTTTCTACTAGGTTTTTTTTTTTTTTTTTTGGCTCTTATTTCACAATGAGATCAGAGTAAAGGCCCTGACATATTTATTTGGTTAAATGAGATATCATCTGGTTACTTAATATATTTTTCTGAATGGCTGTGGAAATTCTGAAAGCTCAGTATATTCACAGGTTCTCTGAGCTTAAGGGCAGAAATGATGATCAGGTTAGATTAAGCCTGCATAACACTAGCCATTACAGTCCATCAAATCAGCTTTGTGATTCCTAACTATATTTTCTCTCAAGTTCCTTGTATTAAATTAAATTAGTTTAAAAATAAACAATCACAACAATACTAAAATCTACATATTTTGCACTTAAGTGAGCATTATGATTGTGATAGACTTGACACTTTAGGGCAGGAAATATCACCCTTTATGGCTCTGGAGGACAGATCACTTGGTCTCAACAAAAATGTCACCACCAGCCTGATAGCAGCTATTTTTCATTTGATTACATTAATAGGGTGCTGAGGGTTATTAAGATATTAAGATATACAGACTTTCAACATAGAGAAAAAAAAAAAAAAAGGAATCAAATTCAGGCAACAAAGGTGCTGCATAATATATTAGACCTGGTATACATAAAATAATGAAAATTAGTTATTACATCAAAAATGTTCTATTTTGTTCAATGATAGCTTTCAAGATGTCAGGAAAAATCTAACTTACATAAACTTACTTTATGTTCATGAAGTTATGTTTTCTTTACTGGTATAGCAATTTCCATTTCAGTTAAAAGAGAAATCAAGATAACATTCACTGAAATGGACAGAAAAAGATGTTAGTTTGGCTTCATTACTGTAGAAGCAAATTTAAAATAACACTAAGATTTTAATGAGGGCTTTGCCAGCAGCACGTATGAGGGAAGCTTACTGACTAGGTCATCCTTTAAAAAAAATACTTCAAAATGAAAGACCAGCTAAAGACTTCAGTCCCTGGCTTTATATGGATGAACACATGCTCATTTTTTATTTCTTGTAATATGCTCCATGCAAAAGATAACACTCATTACAGGAATATATATATATATTATTTTTGATATTTCATATTTATATATATTATATATTGTAATAAAATATAATATATAATATATAAATATAATAAAATTTATAAAAGATATATATTATTTTATTATATATATTAAGGACGATGACTGACTGATCTCAATATATTCTTTCAATAATTTTCAAGAATAAAATTTACATTTGACTTTTTCCCCTAGAATGGATCTTTACTGTTGTCCTTTAAAGTCACTGTGATCGAACAAAACATATATTTGTCCCTGTTTTAGAAATGGTAAATACCATGACAATGACAAATAATGTAAAGATGAAGACAGCATTCTGAAGGAAATACCTTCCTAAAACCACTTTTTTTTTTTTTTTTTTTTTTTTTTTTTAAGATAAAATAATGAGAGCTGTCATTCCACTCAAGTAATTTAAAAACAGCATTCGGGAAGATGCAATTTTACAATTCAGATTATAATTGGCTTCTCTAAACAAAAGAACATTCTGAATTGATAGCATGTATGATTAAATGTAATTGCATAAAATTAACTGATCAGCTGACAGCAAGAAGGTTTAAACAACAACAACAACAACTACCACTACTACTGCAAAAATAATAGTAGCACATTGTAAGATAAGAAATACAAAGATGTTGCTAATACTGAATGTTCCCGAAATAAGTTCTTCACTTACAGGAACAGAAACATTTCCCTAACAGTTAAGTGAACCCCTCCAAATAATATCCCCACTCGATACAAAGTTAACTCATTAAACCTGTGCTGAACAAGGACAGGATTGCACAAGAATCACAGAATCACAGAATTGTAGGGGTTGGAAGGGACCTCGAAAGATCATTGGGTCCAACACCCCTGCCAAAGCAGGTTCCTCAGAGCAGGCTGCCCAGGTAGGCGTCCAAATGGGCCTTGAATATCTCCAGAGAAGGAGACTCCACAACCTCCCTGGGCAGCCTGTTCCAGTGCTCCGTCACCCTCACCGTTAATAAGTTCTTTTGCATGTCGGTGCAGAATTTCCTGTGCTCTATCTTGCAGCCATTGCCCCTTGTCCTATCCTCACAAACCACTGAGAAGAGGTTGGCTACATCCTTCTGTCTCCCACACCTCAGGTATTTATACACATTGATGAGATCCCCTCTCGTTCTTCTCTTCTCCAGGCTGAACAGACCCAGGTCTCTCAGCCTTTCTTCATAGGGAAGATGCTCCAGGCCCTGTATCATCTTTGTGGCCCTCTGCTGGTCTCTTTCCAGGAGATCCCTGTCTTTTCTGTACCGAATCATTGAGCCCAACTCCTGGACCCACACAGGACCACTGAAAACAATCAAGTGCTAGCTAATTTGTCTTTCTAATCTTAAAGAAGTCAGCCTAGTCTTTCTATTTAGAAAACCCACACAGAGAGAAGAGAGGGCTATCGCTATAGCTTGCTTTCTGCATATGCTTAAATTTACTCTGTATGCACCAGAGTAATTAATTGTTTACCAATATTTCCAGATATCCCACGAGTAACATTGTGAATAAAATACCACCTTAGCCAGAATTTCCTGCAAGTAGAATATGACATTTGGTCATCCTATGATTCATTCTAAGAGCTTCTCTGGGAAGGAGGAAACCTGGAAAAAGCCATAGGATAGTTAAAATTGTCCTGGTACCCACAGATGGAGCACCTTTATAACAGTTCTTCAAGTTTTGTTCCTTTCACATAAGTGAGTAACTAGTTGATTGGTATAAACAGAATACATAGTCTGTTTAATCATGTTTACAATTTAAATTAGGATAAGTGGTTAAAACTTTTTGTTTTGTTTAAGTTTTACAGCAAAAAAAATCACTTTCCACTTTTCCAGTTATGAAGTATTTTGTGTGTTCCCTCATGTTCTGTATCTTATAAAGAGAAGATGACTTAAAAGAAGGTGTGTGAGGGCAAAGAGAGAAATGGTGTCAGATGCTTTCCTCTTTACCTTTCCTTTAATTACAAGGAAATTATTTCAGACAAACAGAGTTCACACTGACGTGAGTGAGCATTTGGTACACTTAATATTCTGTTTTTTAAATCAGGTGACTGAATATTTTCTCAGCAAGCCCACTACTATAGTGCTCTTTATTTGTATACTTTGCTTTCTTTTGGTATGTCACCAGTTAAATTGTTAGCAAAAGTGTTTAAAATCAAACACACTCATCCTTACACAAATACTGCCCCATCCATCCTGCTTTGTAGAAACAGGAAAGAACTAACTCAACAATGAGAGGCTAGTGCGTGACGCAAACAGGTATTTGAAGTACGACATTATCATACAAAGAGGGTGAGAGCTAACGTTTTAAAGCTTCAGTATTTGAGACATTCAGAATCATGCTATAAATTCAATTCTGTATTAACATTTCTATTCCATCCTTCCTGCTATTTGTGTAAGGATTGTGATGCAAACAAGGTGTTTTATTCATTGAATCTTGAAATATATATCTTGTCTATTTTACTGATTCCTCAAGTACCTCTTCTGGAATGTCTCAGCTAATCACACATTCTAATTATGACTTTAGGATATGCATTTTATGAGACTTAGCTACTTAAAATGAATGTCATTTAATAGAACACTTACTCTTTCATTAGTGGAGATAAATATGCATGATCCTAAGTGTTTTGTATTCAGGTTATATACTCAAAACTTGTCCCTAAAGGCTGCCTTTACTGAAAATTTTTTTTTGGATCAGCAGTGTTGCAGATAAAAACAAAAGAGCAGGTTGATTTTTATACTTTTTTTTTTTTTTGTCTTCTCATTCTTAACCAAATCTGTGCAAAAAGTTCTTGTTTATTATTTTTCTTTTTCAGATTTCAGCAAGACTGTGCAGAAACCAGTTCAAGTCTACATAAAAACTGAATAAAGTCAGGTCCTTAGGATCATCTTTTTTTTCAGTTTAGCATGTTTTTCTGTAACATTTACTACCATGCAGATAATGGTTTTGTTGTTGTTGTTGTTGTTTCAAAAGGAGCTTAACATCCATATTTGAGGACTTTAGGTTTCTATATGTAATGTGATTCTGCTCATCATTTGTTCTGGGCAAAGATTATAGTTATTAACTATCCTCCATAAAAAAGAACTAGGTGGTATTACAGTGTTGTGAAGGCAGAAGATCCTACAGGTACAAGGTTACCAAAGATAAAAGATCATAGAATCATAGAATCATAGAATATCCTGAGTTGGAAGGGACCCTTAAGGATCATCAAGTCCAACTCTTGACACCGCACAGGTCTACCCAAAAGTTTAGACCATGTGACTAAGTGCACAGTCCAATCTCTTCTTAAATTCAGTCAGGCTCGGTGCAGTGACCACTTCCCTGGGGAGCCTGTTCCAGTGTGCAACCACCCTCTCTGTGAAGAACCCCCTCCTGATGTCAAGCCTAAATTTCCCCTGCCTCAGCTTAACCCCGTTCCCGCGGGTCCTGTCACTGGTGTTAATGGAGAAAAGGTCTCCTGCCTCTCGACACCCCCTTACGATGATCTACCCTAGCTCCCAAAAAGGTGATGCAAAGTTTCAATATCTCTTTTGTTAGTGTATAATGCCACCCACTACTTTTTTTTTCTTTTAGAACTGTTTCTTATTTGATGCATATCTCAAAGACATGGCACTGAGTTCATCCTTGATTTTACATCTGGAATTAATGGCAAACTGCATGATGCTAACTATTGCTAATTTTGAATAGTGCCAAGAAATATTCCACTGATATATTCTATGAGGAAACATCCATGAGAGTTAAACAGAGTAGAGTAGCTACTGAAAAAGTCATTTCCAGGTTTTAAATGTCCTCTGTTTTTATTTTCTATCTACACTTTAGACTTCTGCCTGCACTGAAGATAGCATGAGTTTTGCTATGTTGTATAACAGGCATGGAATCGATCCTCCTTTCAGGCTGTAAGGAAACTATTTTCTTTTTTATCTGTTCTTAAACAGAAGAAGGTAAAACTGTTTTCCTAGAAAAACACATCCAGAATAAGATCCAACTTCCAGTCAGCAATACTGACTGGTCAATAAGAAAGAGTATAGAACTGTAAAGCTACACTGACACACAGTGTACTGACTGGCACTCAAAACTGCTTACTCCATATGCACTTGGTAAATGCACAAAATTCTTGTTTTATACCTAAAATATTGTTTCCATGGTAACAGTGAAATTGTTTGCAAATCAGTGTCCAGTAACTAAGTTATTGTTCTTTCTCTGTCACTAACAGATTCAGTAAAATTTCTTGAGAACTAACAACTGCAGAGAGGAGCTGCTCTGTGTAAAATAACAACCAGCAAAGTTCATAAATATGCAGAGAATAAGCATTTTAGAGTGTTTAACCTATTTGCTTAAATGAGAAAAAAACAAAACAAAACAAAAAAAAACCTGAACAAGAGCAAATATGTTTGTATGTGAAATAGCAGTAGATTCTTCCTTTCAAGTAGACTTTCTTACTTGTTCAGAATGGTTAGTTACACTTTCTCCAAAACAAATTTAGTTTTAGCATAATGTAAAGTATTGAACCTGTCAGTTCTCTTTTCAGTAGAAGATCCTGCCTTGCCACATTTGCTCTTCTTTCTTATCTCTTACTTGATGATATAGTGAAAATGAAACAGGCAGACAGATGAGTATGAAAAAAAGGTGAGTAAAAACAAACAAAAAAAAAGGTAAAGAAAAAAGGGGGGGGGGGGGGAATTCATTATTATGGACCACTATAATGGGTTGGATCATTTAACGATAAGGTCCCAAGTCTGTCCCATGTTTCATGAATGTTAACCACAGAATAATTTCCACTGACTTCCGTGCAATCACCATGAAGAAATTTGGCCTCGATTCTCTGCACCAGTCCAATCTAACAATCTTACAGACAACACCAAACCTATCGCCTTTATTTTACCTGTGTGCACATTGGCCCCTTTCACTTTAAGAACAGCTAAAAGTGTAAGAACAGAAGGAAAACAAAAACAAACAACAACAACAACAACAAGTTGTTAAAAAGGGGACTGCATGTCATTGAGAATAGATGTGTATGCCCAGAGACCATTGGAAGAATGGTGTTGACTCTGATAACAACATGTCAATGGGGTGAAAAAGACTGCATACTTTGCAAGGATTCTCACGTGTCATATCACTTCTTGTGATGAAAGCAATAATTTCTTTCATCAGTCCATATCTGATTGCTAGTGAGGATTTCCACCTGATAGACTTGAATTTCTAACCTATTCAGTCCTAGTTTATTAGGGATAAGCAAGTAGTGCCATTAGATGCTATTAGCATCCCATTAAAGACAGCAGCATACCCAGCACACATCAGGGATGTGTGCTCTCTAGTTCAGGATTCAAAATCAAAGTGTTTGTGGAAAAAAGTTTTACACACTGCATGTTATTAAGCTGCACTACTGGAGCATGGACATCATGTTGGATGCATATACCATTTCCTGTTGAAGACAGTGGGAGCTGTACAAATACAGGTGGCAGGAATGACAGACCTCTAAGATTTTTCTCTGTGTGCTGAAGAATTTCAGTTTCCCATTAAAATTCATGAAAAATTGATTCAATTAGAGATTAATTTAATTTAATTTAATATATTTTAATATATTTAATACATATGTATGTTTGTATGTGTTTTTGTTTATTCTGGCATCTTTTTGCATAAGTCCTTGATGTATGATTCTACAATGATATTATCTTGTGAATGAAATCTCAAAATAGAATGATGTACACCTAATTCTTTTTTATCTTTAGTTTTCAATTGCTTTATAGATAATAAACATTTGTGACTTGGGTAAATGTTATAATCAGTGCTACATTTATTTATTTATAGTTCTACATGTGCTTTGTTGCTGTGACTTATTTTTCTTTCTAATGCTTTGTCTCAAAATATGAAATTTTAGAAGTTACTGGTTCTTAAACTGAAGACCATTAATGAACGGGGGTAGAAGACATAGAAAATAAAATTGAAATATCCTTTGAATTATTATGTTATGAAAATCACATTATTTTCACCTCTTGCACTATGAAGAGTCTTGGCAAGTTTAAAACCTTTATGAAATAGGTATTTAGAATGATTGTTGTATCTGTCCTTGGCAAGCAGAGAACACTCAATTTTACTTTTATATTTTTCCTCCTGCTAAAGATAAATTTTATGCTAGATTTTTTTTTTTTGAAAAGTGAAGTTTAATTTAATATAATTTTAGAATGATCTATCACAAGTTAAATGTCCTTTCCTTAAGTATGTCTAGGTGTTTGTTTGTTTTGTTTTTGTTGCTTCTTTGTTTGTTTTTAATATTTTTATGTCTAGATTTTTTTGTTTGTTTATTTTATTTTATTTTATTTTATTTATTTATAAAGAAGCAAGTGGGTGTTTTGACTTTCCAAAGGCAATATCTTGCTGAGTGAAATAGTGAATGTGGTAGCAAATGCTTTATTACACATGGGTCAAAATGTAAATAGTAGCAAAATTATATTTTGTAGTACAAATAAAATCAAACTTGAACTGACTCATGCTTCATCTGTACACACACATACATATTTGTGAAAGGAGCAGATATAAGTATATAAGTGGACACTTATAAGAACAAGGTAGGGAGAGGGTGGAACCATATGATCTTGGAGGTCCTTTCCAACCTTAATGATTCTATAATGCAAAAAAACAGCCTTTTGCATCAAGGGCCTTATATATTTTGCATAGTGACGAACGTTCATTGTTCACATGTATGTAAAAGACATTGAATTCTTCTTTGTGAAACTGTTAAAGGACAACAGTAGAAGTTTGGGGTATATTCATATGCCTTGGTCTTGTCAAGATGAACAAGAACTGGTAGGATTAGAGGTTTTTACAGTTCAGTGTGTGCAATAGCTAAAGTCAGAAAAATACCCATTTATGACATTATGACATTATGACATTTGATGAAATACTGTCAGAGGTTGCTGGATTTGAACTTCAAATTTCTATCCTAAGATTTTATTATTATTATTATTATTAAGTATTTTAAAATAAGTGCATATGATGTTGTTAATGGCATTAACAATTATGTCTATGTAAAGGTCTGTCAAAAAGAGGAGAAGGGGGAGAGGAGAATGAGAAGGAATTTTGTCTTTCTTGTTAACACCATCTGAAGTAGCACACATGCTCAAATGCACTGCTCTCCATTTTTATCATTCTGTATTCTTACTGAGTCAATCAACTGCAAAATTCAGCAAGCAGCTTGATACTTGTCATACTCTTGGGACTTAATCTAGATTCACCAAACTTTTGGAACATTAAAGACATTATCAGGTATTTTTACAAAAGTGGACACAGGTCAAAAATGCAAGTACAGATGCACGCTGCCTCAAGGCTGTATTTATTGACTCCAGTCTTGAATTGGTGACATCTCTGAACCAAGTAAGACAAGTAAAAGTGATTTTAGATAAAGATCCCCAAGGCTAGCTTGCTTCAATTAAAGATGTTTCAGATGATATAGGGGATAAAGAAGAGAAAAGAAATGTGGATTATAAGGCAGTTTCTTCAAAGGCAAACTTGTAAATTTTTTCAAAGTAGCTTGATTAAAGCAGAATAATAATATAAACAAATATTCACTGGATTTTGTTTCATTTCAGTTGTTATTAATTCTACAGGTGTGATCTGGGAACACATGAAGTTTCCTGTACTCTGTTAATTTTAATTATTTAAATCTGAAATAAGATGTATAAAAGAGAGTGATGAAGTTCACCATTTAATGTTTTCCAGTTGAAACAATAATTTAGTTCCCAACAACTTCACTAAATGAAAAAGCTTCTAATAATTTAGTAGATCAAAACAATAGCAATATCTATTATTTGTAGACCAAAGCACATGCTTTTTTTTTTTTTTTTTTTTTTCCATCTAGTTGTAAAATGTTTGTGTAGATTAAAAAAAAATAATAATAAAAAGCAAAACCAAGAACAAATATGTTTGTTAACAAATATATTGATGTTTAGGATATAGTTCTAGAAATGGTTGCAGGGTTGCAATGAAATGTCCATCCTGAAATGCTGGAAAGCTTCACAGAAGAACATTTACAAAGGAGCTGTTGCTACTCTAGCTATAGCAATTTAAGACACGGATGTGTGCCCATTCTTCTAGTGGAGGTTATTGCCTGTGACAGTGTCGGAAAAGAGGAATACCTGTCCTTGCCACTGATACTCCTGGAAAAGCAGTCATTGATTTTTCATTCTCTGGAAGAGCAGAAGAAAGAATACTCAAATATATGCAATAGACATCATGAAAGATTTGTAGGTAACCATAACTCTGAGTTTGACAAGGGATAAATGGGGAGGAGAGAAGGAAAGTTTTAAATGAATTGTTATTTCCTTGAAGGTAAGGGTGTAAGTATCGACTGCCCTAATGACATAATAAGCAAAAGAATTATATAAACCACAAACTCTACGTTACCAGATGTAAAGGATTGTACAGAAAATACAGGAAAATCAAGCCAACATGAGAGTATACCAGTACAGAAGTGTATTTAGATTCAGTGATATGAAAAGTTGAGACTCAGGAAGAAGCAAAACAGGACAGGACAACAGGAAGAAAGAAAGAGAGAGAGAGAGAGAGAGAAAAGAAAGAAGGAAAGAAAGAAGTAAGAAAGAAGGAAAGAAAGAAAGAAAGAAAGAAAGAAAGAAAGAAAGAAAGAAAGAAAGAAAGAAAGAAAGAGAAAAAGAAAGAAAGAAAGAAAGAAAGAAAGAAAGAAAGAAAGAAAGAAAGAAAGAAAGAAAGAAAGAAAGAAAGAAAGAAAGAAAAAGAAAGAGAAAAAGAATCAGGAATTAACAGGTAGATATCAGTGAGATGCAAGAGAGGCTTTCTCTTATCTTTTGAAAACAAGAGATAATAAAATGCATGCATTTAAATAGAAGCCACTCATTTTCAATTCACACTGTGGGTTTGATATACAATTATTGAGAAGGGGGCCCATGTGAATCGCATGAAGTTCAACAAGTTCAAGTGCAAGGTGCTGCACCTTGGTCAGGGCAATCCCAGACAGGAGTAGTGATTGGGAGAAGAACTGATTGAGAGAAGCTCTGCGGAGAGAGACTTGGGGTTCTGGTGGACAAAAGGCTCAACATGAGCCAGCAGTGTGCACCTGCAGCCCAAAAGGCCAACTGCATCCTGGACTGCATCAAAAGAGTAGTGGCCATCAGGGTGAGAGAGGTGATTGTGCCCCTCTGCTCTGAGCTCGTGAGGTCCCACCTGGAGTTCTGCATCCAGGTCTGGGATCCCCAGCACAAGAAAGATGTGGACCTGTGAGTCCAGAGAAGGGCTACAGAAATGGTCAGAGGGCTGGAGCACTTTTCTTATGAAGACAGGCTTAGAAAGCTGGGCATGTTCAGCCTGAAGAAGAGAAGGCTCCAGGGAGACCACATTGAAGCCTTTCTATATTAAAGGGTCTTACAAAAAGAGAGGATTCTTTACTTGGGTAGATAATGATAGGACAAGGGGGAATGGTCTTAAACTAAAAGAAGGTAGATTTAGATTAGATATTAAGAGGAAATTCCTCACTATAAATGTAGTGGGGCACTTCCAATCTGCAGGTAGATGTTTAGCCACTTCCTAGAAAGCAGGGCCTCAGCAAAGATAATGGTTGCATGGGTAAACAAATGCCATTGTGACAAATGTCTCCCCTTCCTTCTCCTTTACTCAAACTTTTATTACTGAGCATGACATCATTTTCCTTTTAGTCAATATTGATCAGCTGTCCTGGCTATGTCCCCTCCCAGCCTCTTACCCAACCCCAGCTGGGCTTGGGTACTCATTGTGAGGAAAAGGCAGTGCAGAGTGGGAAAGAGAAAATGCCTTGACGCTGTGCAAGCACTGTACAACAATAGTGAAAATGAATGTGTTATCGACAATAATTTAGCCACAAATATAAAGCACAGCACCACAGAGTCTAGTAAGAAGAAAGTAAATTCCAACCCAGACAGTCCTAGTACAATATTTTTTTTAATGTGAAATGCTAAGATGCTACTTTATGGAGATATGTTTTTTGACATGAAGGTGCTGCCTTCAAATTTTCTCTGTACGTGTACATAAATTGGGAAGTCTACCCTATCATAGATATTAATCAAATGTGGCAACAAAATTATTAGATGGAAAAGTCAAAACTATTTGTGGAATAGTTCCACCTATAGTTCCCCTTTCCTACCCATCCAGGTGTTTTATCCTGCAATCAGAGGGTGTTGCTTTGTGATTTAAACGCTTCAATCACAGTTTAGACCGTAATTCTCCTAAGTGCTTAGCAAACTGACAAAAAATTCCATAAGTTAAACTGGAGGATTCAATAATATGAATAGTAGGAAAATGGGAGAAAAGATGAGTGTAACACAAAGCCAGAACTGGTGCATACGAACACAACACTTAAAATGAGAAAATATATATTTCAATTGGGAGATTGCACATTAAGAGCAAGGTCATGACATTGACTGCCAGCCACTTTAGGTCAGTGAACAACAGGAGTCCCTGAGAAAAACTCCAGTTCAAGTCATCTTTTCACAGAATCACAGAATGGTTAAGTTTGGAAGGGACATCTAGAGGTCATCTGGTCCATCTGTTCAAGCTAGGTTTCTGTCTACCTCACTGCTCATCCAGCCCATATTTCAACAGCTTCTCATGAAGATCTTATGGGGAGAGTATCAAAGACCTTACTGAAGTCAAGGAAGAAAATAACCACTGCTCCCCCCTCGTGTAACAGGCTGGTGATTTTGTTGTAAAAGACTATAATAAGTTATCAGGTTGGTCAAGCATGACTTCTCCTTAGTAAATCCATTTTGACTACTCCTGATGATTTTCTTCTTATTCATGTGACTGGAAATGGTTTCCAGGATTAGCTTTTCTATCACCTTTCATGGGACTGAGGTAAGGGTTACCAGCCTGTAGTTCCCTGAGTCTGTCTTCTTGCCCTTTTTGAAGATAGGAGTAGCATTTATTCTCCAGTTTTGGGGCACTTCTAGTTGCCATGATCAAGCTAATATTATAGAGAATAGCCTCACGATCACATTTGCTGGCTCCCTCAACACTCGTGGGTTTATGTCCAGTTTGCTCAAATATTACCTGTCCTGATTCTTTTTCACCAAAGGGTACATCTTTCTTGCTTCAGCCTTTCAGCCTCACCTCTGGGTTCTTGGATTCCTGAGGGCCAGTCTTGCTGGTAAAGACTGAAGCAAAAAGGCATTCAGTAACGTGGTGTTTTCATTGTTCTGAGTAACCAGGTCTCCTATTTACTTCAGAGGAGGGCCCTCTTTTTTGCTAGTTTTCTCTTTGTTTTTCCTTTTAAAGCCAAAAGTTTAAGGAGGACATGTCACTAACCTGTTGAGTTATATCAGGTAAAGACACAATGTAGAACTTCACTATACAAAAAGTCTGTATCATACTCTGGGTTATTCCACAAACAGCTCAATTCAGAACAAGATTGCCCATCCTGCAATATATCATTGCTCATCACCAAACCACAAGATTCCAAATGATACTTAATGAGAACATGAGGGCTTCTCAAAAATAAAATAACATTTTGCAAAACATATTGGATATTTTTTGATTGTGCTTTCTTTCATTTTTATTTTAATCCTATGTCATGACCTCCTGTTATCTGTAGAAATGGTGAAGTTGCATGAGAATGCCTGCTAAGCTTGAAATAGACAAATGAACTGAGCTATTTAAGCATTATGAAAGCTCAGCTTTCTCAAGAAATGATTCCTTGCCATTATCTCCAGAAGAACACTAAAGAAACATCTCAGAGGCAATGATTTATGGTTTTAATGGTGATATTAAACATGACTGGCACACTTCACAATTTTAAGCAGTCATAAAACTTGAAATGATCAGACAGCACTTTTTTTTCACTATCCTACTGGCAGTTTCAGTTCTGCTTCATCTTTATCCAGAGGTCAGACAAGAAAAACTCAAAAGCAAATGTATTTTTTAACTACATAACTCACTCACAATTGTTACAAAGACCAACCTTCTGATCATTTTAATATCTCATGTATTGCCATCTACTTTTGATTCCATCTGTATGTTCTCTAGCAGAATACAAAATTATGCAGAAGGAATACTGAAGTTTAACATGAAAGAAATATAAAGGAGATCAATAGTGAAATAATAGTTGGTGGTTACAATGATCCAGGATTAAATCTTTCTAACAAGTTTAAAGAAGAGATCATGACAGACAGTCAAAGAATGTGAACAATGCAATATCAACAAGAGACAAGAATGAAGGATCAGTAAGAGAGAAAAGTAGAACAGGTGGGGAAACAGAGATGCAGACAGTCAAAAATAAAATGACAATAGAACAGGAAAAATACGGAAGACAGACTGTGAGAAAGAATGAAAACTATTAAGTATTTAAATTATAAAAAAAAAAAACTTCAAACTTTTGAAGAAGCTTATTTTTAAAGGATAATAGCTCTTATAAAAAAAATAATAATAATTTAAGGTCATCATGCAGAGGATCAATAATAATAATAAGGTAACATATCAGAGTCACTTTTAAAGTTCTTAACCTACATTCTGATCTACTCTTTCAGCAGCTAGCTTTGCTATACAATTAATGACAATACCATGAGTCTAAAGAATTCATTAAGCACAAACATCTACCAAAATATCTGTGGATTCTTTTATTTAATTTCTTCAAATGAGAATATTTTCATTAGATTGCTTTAAAGCTATCATAATGAAAGGAACAGAAGCTTCCAAAATCTTGAGTAAATTGCACGCCCAAATAATTTTGGAATTCAAGACCAGCAAATCAAAGCAGACATATTTGTTATAGTTTTATTATTATATTATTGTTATAGGTGCTTTAGTGTATAGTACGCTTCAGTGAAACCTCAGTATTCAAGCTGAGAGAGATTCAAAATGTAACTTTTCATGGACAAATTCATTTACCTTGTCCTTTAGATTTTAAGCCTTTTTAGATTTGTTTTTTTTTTTTAGGGGAAAAAAAACATACCTAATCTTACTTATCTAGTATCAGTGTGTTTATATCATTGTTTCTTTCATTTTAATTAGACTAATATCTCTTTATCAACCAATGCAAGTGGCCATTCTCTACTCAACAGAAGAGCAAGAGGTTATCAGTTTAAAGATAAGACAGGAGGTCTGTATTACGACTGTCATGAGGAAATATCTTACTCTACACTTAACATGAGGTTGCACTTGTCAGTCTTTCTTATCCAGTTAAATTTGTATTGCTACAGCACAGGGTGACAGTGTCTGATAAGTCGCCCACAGTATCTCACAAAATCCTATGCTTATCCAAGAGGTTATACTGGAAAATTAACAAATAGCTCTAGCTATTTTGCAGATTGTATTTCTAACTGTAAACAGAATTATAAAGAATAATCTGATCCTTGGAAGAAATAAAATAAAACTCATGTTTTGAAGTTATGGACTGCATGTTGAATTGATTTCATTGTAGAGATAAATGTAAATTGAGAAGTAACAGCTTGCAGAAAATTAAAACCAACATTTAGGTACAGGCAGCCTGTATGAAGAAGTATCTAAGCAACTAAAGAATTTCACATTCTTTCATCAGATACTTCAGTGATAATGGAAATGAAGAATCACAAAAAATGTTTGAGAGCTACATTTCCTGTCTTATCTGTCCTTGGTGTTCCAAGCTTAATATCCTATGACCAGTTTTCATTCAACATAAGTACGATTGGCTCACTGCTGCAAGGCAAGGTACTTCCATCATTTTTCAAGATAAATCTCTGAAGACAAATCCCTGGAAGAATATCTGTGACATTTATAAAACCACATTCTATAATATTTAAATTCCAGCACTCTGAATATGTTTGGTATTTTTTCACCAGCCTGTTCTTACTGTAGTTTCCATGACTAGAGCAAACACTAAATGAAAATAACAGATAATCAATATACATGTGTGAATATGCAATATAACTTCTCTGCTAGTGCCTTCTGCAATATCAGGGCAGGTATTGCTTGCTTCAATATCTGAAAATAAGTACAATGGATTGAGCTCTTCTAAACCAGCAAGTTTATTATTCAAGATCTACAGCAATACACTGCATTTCCAGAACCATACAAAGTAGAGCTAGAAGATATCCATGGCAGGCTGGTTGGAGCTAGACGATCATTAAAGTTCCCTTCCAAGTCAAACTGTTCTGTTTTTCTAGGATATCCTCTTGATCGTCAAGCCAATTTAAGTTTACACATAATTTTTCAGGCCCAAATGGAAGACCTGTTTACTTTTTTATGTGTCCCTGATAGTCTTTAAGCAATAACATTTTTTTCCTTAAATGTAAACATTCTTCTGTTCATTCCAAATGGATACTGGTATACTGAAAAAAGTTGAACATAGTTCCACTCCGGTAATCAGCATGTCTTCCTTCTCCAGCTGACATATGTACCTGCCTTTCTTCCACTGTTTATGTGTGCTACATCCTGTCTTGACTGATACATTCACTCTTTACACTTTCAATGGTGGGGTGTTCTTCCATGTGTTTTATATTCTGTTCTTCCTATACTTGTAAATGTCACAAAATGCAGAAGTAACATCTTGTTTGCACTTAGCTGAAGCATACCTATATGTGTCATTCATTCTTGTTCTTCATGTCCTTACTTTCTTGTGACAATGTAGATTTTTGTTTTCACATGACTCTCCAGTAAATCTGTCAACACAATCCATCACATTGTGCTAGCAGGAACACAGAGACTTTTGAGAGGCTCCAATGTTACTCAAAACAGTGATATAGTCTTAACTTCAAGGATTTGCATTTTGAGATAACAGAAATCAAAAGATTTATACCATTTACCATGGTAAACGTAAAGTTTATAATAGATAAATTGATGGAATTCTAAATTATTTGCTGATATGTCATCCTGTCATATTTATATTAATACAATAATTATATTGTGAATTAATCAGTACAAATTTATTTTTAAAGGATCATTATGAACATAAATGAGAAAAAGATACAATTCCCCAATCACATACTACTCAGGATCATCTCCCATGGAGGACAGTGTGAAAGAAAATGCTCTAAATACAAATTAAGGATATTTGTATTTTATGTTCTTTGCAGTAGGATAAGTATCTATATGCTTTATCTGAAAATGTGGGTACAAAAATGGTACTAAAACATTTTAAGTTCTGATTCAATACATTTGTAATATTTTAGTGTTTTCTGAATCAGCACAACTGGCAAATAGATCTGGCTAGAATAGTTTATTTTTCTAGAAAACACAGACTTTAACAACTAATAATCATTTTACAGTCAATTTTAATTCACCAGCTTCACTTCTGTGGGCTCAGTGAATAAAAAACTCCAGCAATATATACTTAAGATGATGAACATTTATAGTATATTTAATCTTTGTTAATCAATTCAAAGGGCAACAGTCATCATGATACTATTTAAAGACTATCAAAACTGTTCTCCTACTCAGTTTTAATTTATAATTCAGGTCAAAATCTCCAGATATTAGAGTCAACCTGAAGTTAAATCTCTTTCAGATAGAGATATAAATGTCAAAACTTCTATAGCAGCGGACTATAAAACTGCCTAACCAAAACTGGCAGTAGCAGCTTCTCAGCATAAAATATAACATAGTTAATCAAGCTAATAAAGGTCATGTTTAAGTAAGCAGGGTAAGCAGCATTAGTGATAATTAGCATTTTAGTCAACATAAATTTAACAATTAGGAAACTAAGACAATAAGGGAGCTTGACATTTCTCTACAATCCCTTTCATTAGAAGCAGCATTAATTTACTGTTCTGTGTGGTTTATTAAAATGGAAAATATTGAATCATGAAATTATAAGAGTAGAATTGTAAGCCTTGTTAAATGTCTTTAGATATTGAAAATGTGCAAGATTTACTTAAGAAAACAATTTCTGCTTATACATCGCCTTGTTAATTGACACAGCATTTGCACAAGAACGATAAATAGCAGAAATTTCAAAATTCTAAACCATTTCATTTAAAAGATATACGGCGTTATAGGATTATAATGACAATTGTGGTGCATTTCACGTTACTGGAGTGAGAGTATTGAATAGTGGATTATACTTTGATGTTTTCAAGTACAACGTGTTTATAGCCAAAGACAAATACGTTGTTGCAAATATGCAAAATGGGGGATATCATCAAAATGACAGATTCTAGCCATGGTCATGATATTCTGGCTCATGTTGTATAGATCAGTCAGTCACATTGAGTCTGATGCTCCTGGAGTAAGTTGTCATTTCACAGAAGCAGAAGCATTGCAAAACAGGTAATCCTGCAGTGGCAAACTGGCAGACTCCAGGCTGTACCTCTGGCATTAATTAATGCCACTATCCCAGCAAGGAAATGACCTTATCACCCCAGCTGGGACTGAGCAAGGATTAGATATGTCAAATCTGAGGTTGTAATTAGTGTGGTTATCAGCAGGATAATACCTCAGGGAGCTGAGGCAGGTGATTTAGCATTACTGGAGAGAAACATGAGATTTCCTACTGTGGAATCACACTATCCTGGAATGAGCTAACCAACATTTTTGAATAAGGTTTTATAATGTCAATTTGCACTTCAGACTAATTCTCAAAGTTCCTGAGTCCAAAACCACTGTGGCCTTATAAATCTATCTCCCTTCAACAGCAATTACTGATTCACATTTCCAGTGGCATGGTGACGTCATACAGAGTTCATGGTTAGATGTCATAGGAAAACATAACTAGAAATTTTAATATAAACACATATATGTGTGTGTGTATTTAATTGTATGTACCTGTCTAAGTTTTCCATATTTTATTAGCCTTTTTCTTTTTTTTTTTTTTTTTCACAATTAAAGTGTAATGTTTTTGAAGGTTAAACTGAGTCATCATTCACTTGTCTCAAAGTCTAAATTAACTCTTTAATTTCTTTTATATTCTTCCAAATATTTTTGTAAATGGCTTAGCAGTTGAAGAAAACACTGTTCTGGGTACTTTTCCAATTTAATAATCTTGAAGAAAAGAATTTAATTGTTCAAATTTATCTTAAAGATGTAGAGTCTGAAAAAGTAGTTTGAAAATGGTAAAATATTTTTTTCTGTCTTTCAAAGTTACAGTTTGGACAATAATAGCAGAGTTATGATCAATGAAGGAAGAAAGGCCACTGTTAATAATTTGATATACAAGAAATACAGTTTTCATGCAGATATCAAGAACTAACCAAGATTTTTAAACATAACACAATGGGAGATGGGGAGGAGGTTTATGGTTTTGGTTTTGGTTTTGGCTTTTGTATTTATACTATCTTAATATCTAAGCATTAGACAGGGCACAGAGAAGTAGTAATTGGAACATCATTTTGTCTACATTCTCTACACCACACAGAGAAAGCAGAATACAACACTTAAATTATATTTTCTTTATTTTTTTTTAAATAATATTTTTATTAGCTCCTACTATTACCAAATCAGAGCTATCTACTTTGCTTTGTGATTAAAGCAAAGATTAAACCAGAAATGCTGTCATTAAAAGTCAAACTTCCATTATGCAACTCTAATGAAGAAAGATAGTATGGTGGGACTCCTGTTGAAATTTGGTGCTTGTAGTATTAAGAAAAATATTCCTGATATGGCATGGCGTTTTCTAAAATGTATTTCACTTTATCCATCTTTTTGTGATGAAATTCATCAACATTCTGAGATTCAAAAATATAATTTATTCTGTCTTGGCCCTTGGACACTGTTTTCTTTCTCAACCATTTTTAAGAAAACAAAATATTTTCCACACATACAATGAATAAAAGCTGATAATATTAATATGAAATATTAACGTTATGTAACAAAATAAAATAAGATTTTACTTATAACCAAGTTTGGACTACTTCTTACTTAACAGAATTATTTTGCTCTTTAAAATTCAGCTTTTATTTTTACATTACATGTAGTGTTTGCATATGATTACCAGATAAGAAATCTGACAACATTACTCAACTATTAAAAAAAAATGGGGAACACAAATTTTTAGTGTACCAAAACAGTAGTCTTACAGCATATGTATGATTCAGAGAAAATCATGCATCCTGTTGGTAAGACCTATCCTTCTTCCTTCCTTCCTTCCTTCCTTCCTTCCTTCCTTCCTTCCTTCCTTCCTTCCTTCCTTCCTTCCTTCCTTTTGCAAGGGTACTATTTACATATTTATTTATTATCTATTCCAAAATTTAATTGCATGTTGGGAATTGGAAAGTTAATTTTCTAGTGAACAATAGTAATTGTTCACTATAATTGAACAATTCAACTGGGGGAGAGAAACGGGAAAGTGAAGCCTGTTAGTTGAGATTTAATTTAATTTTTCTCCCTGAAATTTGAAAAATCTCACATCAACATTTATATCATGATCAATGTAGTGAAATACAAACTCATGTGTGGTACAATTTCACGAGCTTCTGGATTGCATAAAAGATGAACTGTGAACCTAAATGTATAATAGAGTAGTACTTCAAACAGTATTTTTAGCAGATAACAAACTTTGATTTCTTTTTTAATTTTTTTTAAACAAACGTAACTATATTGATATAAAATATATCATAGTTATCCTTTGTGCTCCTATAACCAAAAACAATTTAATCATTTGAATTTCCATCTGCTTCAGAAGCAGTCACTGCTGACAAGGTTGGCCTCACTTCCAGGATGCTTCCAGGATGCTTTGGTTATGCAAGGAAAATTGGACAGACAAAGGTAAAAGTTTTTCTGATATATTTTTAGAATTTTATTATTACCTTCAGCATTAGCATCTTCAAGCTTTGTATGTGCTATAGCAATCTGCCCTAAACATTTGCGCAGATGGAAGTCATCAAAATGAAATGTTTGTTGATAAGAATGCTATGGAGAGCACTACCACATTTTCCATCCCTGTTGATGTTTTCTTTCATTGAACAGGAATTGTAAATACTTGAAAATTTTTAAATGTAATAATTACTGCAGATATGCATTGTAGTTACTGTCTGTGTTTCTATAACTGCAACTATGTACAAAAGTTATTGCTACGATGGTACTTTTTCTCTGTTCTACACACTTCCTTGCCAGAATTGAACTAAAGATGCATTACAGAAGATATTTCAGCATCCTTGATGATTATACAGAAAACACTACCCATGTATATTGCTGTTGAAACACAGTTATATATATGTTCAAATTTTATTTCATTATAAAAAATATATTTTCTATTTAAAACAAAACAAAACAAAAAAATCCACTGCTGTTGAAATAATATGCTAATAATAATTATGTTGAAATAATATGTTCTTCACTGTCACAATTAACATTGGTACACTATTCAGCAGCCCAGGAGAAGGACACGGTCTTTCATTTTGTAACAGCTTTGTTTCATCGTACACAAGAATCTATGGCCAGAAAAGCTCAATTAAAGTTACTGCACCCTCTACTAAAGCAAAACCAGGCTATTAGGACACAAAGTAGCACAGTTATGGAAAATCATTCTCCTTAGTGAATGCTGAGGCATGTTTTCTGGTATTAATGGGTTTTGTTCCTGACAGGATAAGATCATTATTTTTTTAAAATGAATGTTTACTGGATTTTTTTTATTATTATTATTATTATTTTTTTTTTTCAACCAGGGGAGAGAAAAGGAAAGACATCTATTTTTTAAGAGTCTTTTGGAAAGTAAATCCTTTGCCCACAGAAGCTGCCTTCTTTGTAGCAACTGCTGAACTGCTGACACAAAGAGATTCAAGCAGTACTGCAAACACTATTTTTAGCCTGGTACACTGTATTGAATGTCCTAAGCTCTAACTACTTGTCATATCCTGCCATCCAAGCTGACATCAGGTGAGATATCGATGACTAGGAGTTAATGTGTGGAGCCAAAAACAGCTCATTTTTCACAGAGGGTCCTCAGTCCTGGAACCTACTGATATGGGTAAAATTATGTCTGGATATTGCAAATCTTTAGCAATATCACTTCTATATATCATACATTATGTCATATGCAGCTGAAGTGTACTATCTCAGTGCTCATACTTTTTTCTATTCTAATGTTGGAATTTCCAGCAACTGGTATGTCTGCTAATACTTGTTCCCCTTCAAAATTATGCATCTACTTGCTCTGACTTGGTCTCTTGGATTCAGAAATGTGACACTTCCAGTTATTCTGTGCCCCACTGCCACTTCAGCCTCTGCTGACCTTGACAAGCAAGACAATTTTTTTCTACAGATCCTTGGGGATCCCCAGAGAGATGAATCACAAATACTTAGTATTGATTTAAGCTCCCTCAGCATGAACTTCCTTACTCTGTCTCTGCTGAAGAAAAATATGGACCATCATGGCATTCCTCTCCAGCCTTTTTCTGGCTCTTGCAGATTGCTAAACTTGTGTCTCCAGTACAGAACTTCTGAGTGATCAAATATGATCCCCTCTTCCAGCAGTATAATCTTTTCCTATCACTTTGGAGCCAAGCTTAGCAAGAAGGACTACTAGGCCCTGCACAAGAAGCCTTGTACTCAACAACTGCTTTCTTTTCTTAGAACTTAATGTGCTTCAACTCTCTGGGTTTAAAGAATTTCTCCATTTTGGCATTTAGTCTAGGCTTCAATTGCCTATTACAATATACAACTATAAAACAGCAGGTGCTTCAAAGCACAGACAAAGTTTTAGTTGGTAAACAAATGCAGTTTCACAGAGCTATGGGGAACTGCAGTTCAGCTTGGTTCAGTCAGTGTAACTGTAACTACAGGCCAGAACCAACAGCATCTATAACCTTAAGTACAAATAAAGAAAATAATAGGAAAAGTGTTAGAGCTACAGCATATGGAATAAAGATAATAGTGATGGCTTTTGAATGGCTGAGAGCTGATTAACACTTCATAAACTTAAGCAAGTATTAGTTCACGCTGTCTAAATCATCATCATTCAGCATCATTCAGCCACTGCCCCCTTTATCCACTTCTGTGTTTTTCATGTTATTCCCCTCAATCATGTCTCCAATGTTAATATCATTGCAATGATCACTGGTTTTCCAAATTTAAATTGTTGCTATGCATCAGCAGCCCAGTATAATTTATTCAGTATTGACATAAATCTTGTCAAACAACTGGTTTAGTGACATGATGTTTCAATATATTCCTTGGTTCAAGAAATTTATGGAAAATTACAATTTTTCTAATGGAAATGACTTTGATATATATATTCAAATTAATGAATCTTACATAACAAAGTATACCTGGGATTTTTATTTTTATTTTAAATTTATATCTTATTTTACAACATTTTAAGATGTAAAAGCGATGACAAGAACACAATTAAGTCATTAATTTTGAATAGAAATATAATTTCTATATCTGTTTTTATCATTATATGCAGAAAGGAATATTTTAGAAAAGAAAAAAAGGTATGATTTTGCACAAAAGATAAGCTTATAATATATTTTTCTGATAGTCTAGATGGTGTAAGTAAGGCAGGATGAAATTATGAAATTATGGTCTTACTAAATTGATGTGTGCTTTGCCATTAACTTATGTAGAGTTGAGATTTTGCCTACAGAATAAAAGTTTTGCTTCAGAAGTTGGGATAAGATTCCCTTTAAAAGAAGCTTATTATTATTATTATTATTTTATGATATAGAGAACATAACAGAATCCAAATAAATCATGTTTCATAGATTTGTATGAGATTTTAGTCACTGGTAGCAAGATTTTATAAATTAAGTCTCCAAAGACAATCAAATCTCTGAAGTGATGATTGGTGACTCCAGTTCCCATGCTAAAGAATGAACTGTTCACAGGGATGTACAAAAAACTAATTTAGGGTTTGAATTTCATTTGGGAGACAGTGACAGGCAATGGAATTATATAGTAGCATACAAGTTTACAGATAACATAAATGGAGAACTCAAAGAACAAGTAGAATAGCTAAGAAACAGAGCATAAAATTTTCATAGCTGAATAAGAAATACAGTCTGAAATAGACTTTTCTCCTGTGTGTTTTCTAGGTCTGGGAAAATGTGGAAGGTCCTTTTGTTTTCTTAGCACAGCATTGTTGGAGCTCCCCTGTTCTCACAAAGAGAAGAATACTTTTATCAGTTCCCGGTAGCAGAATATAACTAATTCCAGAATAAAATAACAGTCATTATTATTTTCGTGCTATCAAGCCCTTCAGAGAAATCAGCAGAATGTTTCTAATGTATATAGTAAGTATAATAATGTATAATGATGTATATAATAATGATGTGTATAATAAGTATATAATAAGTCTTACTCAATGTAAGACTGCTTAGGCAATCCCATTTCTAAATAATTGAAGCATAGACTAGCAGAAGCCAAGCCTTTTATTCACATTGTGCATGCAGACCTTGTTCTCAAATCTGTAAGGGTCCTTGAAGGTGTCTATGCACTATGCACTATGCACTATGTCTATGCCTCCTGTCAATGCACTATGGTTTTATTTTCTGAGCAACAGGAAAGGACTAGAAAGTCACAAAGAATTTTAAATGGCAAACTTTTTTATTTTTTATTTTTTTTTTGAAATATATTGTAAAGTGTCAAGTTAATGTCTGTTAATTTGAAATTAAATTTGGAAGGCTCTGTTAGCACAGCACTTTCTGAAATGTAAATCAATCCATTTGAAAATCCTTACAGCAAATATTTGAGATTAAAATCTGAACCTGGGTATAGCAATAGATTTGGGGGAGATTTGTATTCATTCACAGTCCCTTCATAATTTCTAAACACATCAGTGTGACCATTTACTATAAACAAACTAGACCAGAAACTGTCAGAGACTTGCAGAGAGAAGATTTTGGAACTGTAGTAAGCTCCTCCTCATCCTCCCTTGGCCTTTCAGCAAAGGCTTCCAGTTCAGAAACACTAATTGGCTGCCTGAACAGTTCTAGTTTGTCTCAAAATAAAATTTATCTGTTAGGTTAAATAACCAAAAATGGACAACCTAGAAATGGTAATATTATCACTCAAAACAGTGAAGATTGCTATTGCTATTCTCCAACTGAAACACCTGGTATCTAGGAGCTCTACCTCATTGCTTTGCCTTTTTGTTTGTTTGTTTCGTTTGTTTGTTTCCCCAAGAGCTTGTTCTAATACCTGCAACATTTGTACTTGAGAAAAAAAAAAAAAAAAGAAAAAGAAAAAAGTGACGTTAAGAAGATTTGGAAAGGGGGATTAACTGTGTTGGAATATCCCTTAATAGTTTTCCCTTATTTTGGAGAATTACATCTGAGTTACATCTGAATGATAAGGTCTTCCTGAGCTGAAACACTTGCAGAATCTTAAGTTTGATTCCCTTCACCTCTTTCCAATAATTAATGTTAATCATGTATTTGAGGATTTATGTAGAAAGACAGGGAAAAAAAGGAAATGAAAGAAAAATCTGTCACTTTCCCAATCTTCTTCCTATTTCTGTCCAATTTCCTATATAGAGGGAAACAAAATAAACCTACAATATTTACATGCAAATGAGCAGGGTGAGCACAGACAGACAGTCTGAACAGAGCAGAAATTAAACAGTTTATGTTTGGTAAATACAAGTTAATTAATTAATTACTTTAAAGAAAATCCACAGTCATCATTAAAATAGCTTTATTTGAAAGTTTGCTATACTTTATTGTAAGTAATCCATCTTAATATATTTATCTTCTTGATGTGCACAAAATTCAAAGCCAAGACAAAAAATCAAAACTGTGAATCAAGTTCTGAATATCAGATAGTCTGAAAATGATATGCAGCTATAGATTCTAAACCAATTCTTAAAGCCTGATAATTATAAAAAATAACCATGTTCTCTTCAATTTATTTCCAATACACATTCTATCTCGTTAAACCATCTTGGATAAAGGAGTCAGGTAAATTAGCAAGCAAATAGCAAAAAGAGGAATGGAGTAAGGTATCCACCTTCATAGAAAAATAACTCACAGTTCTAGGGTGGAACAGATGGTTGTCTTTATTAAGATGTCAAATATTAATCCTGTTTTATATCTGCATGAAATAGATAAGTGATTTGTCAAAATGTAGAAGGAAGTTTTTAAGAATTACCTTTTTATGAAGGCATTTACTTGGCAAATCTCTCCTCTTTTTCTGCAGTTAAATTTCTAAGAAATACTCTTGTTGGTCATCTCAATTAATCTTACTGAAATTTCATAATCCATAATTGACGTAGAATGAAGGAGAGTGTGCACATATGATGAGAGCTCTAAAACCCCTTTTTACCCATTTTATTTGTATCTGTATGGACATTTGAACGTGTACCCTTCCTTTTACCTTTTAAACCCTAATGGCAATATCTTTTCTATTATTTGTGTGGAGATTCATGCATGTTTGACCCTGGAAAGTTTTAAAATGTTAGATGAGACAGAATAACATAATGTTGGTATCATTTCAATCTCATTACTTTTAACAACGAATTTGTCTTCCATTACCTGAAAGCAGGTTGTTTTCTGCTTTACTTCACACCTATGCCCCTAAACCCCAAGGGAAAAGAAACATGTATTCTGATACTATAATTGTATAAAAAAATAATAAATTTGTGGCTAGCTCTCAGGAAAGACTTGAGGAAAAATAAATATATATTATTCAGAGCTGCACTGATTTCCAGCACCTTTGCCCTCTGTTCTAGTACTTGACTACTTTGGCTACATATCCTAAAGTAGTTTAGGGATCTGTACAAAAATCATCAAAGACTTCACAAATCTAAATCCAAATAAAAATAAAATAAAAACCTTAATGTGCCATATTCTCTAAGTATTTCTACATAAACATTTCATTGAAAGAACTCTGAAAAAAAATTTTAAAAGTTCCTTTCTCAAGATTTTTCATTTAAATTTCAAGTCAAGCTCTGCTTATAGTGGCTATGAAACATGACCAAATACATTTCCTTTATGCTTTTTAATCATCTCTTAGGTAGCTAATAATGTCTTTGAATGAAATTAATTCACTTTCATTTTCTGCTGTTACAAATAAAGGAAGAAGAACAAGTAAAATAAAAGATGAAAATGAAAACCCTTTCGAAGATAAAGAAAAAATAATAAGGTTGAACTGAAACCACAATAGTTCCCTACTTCAGGTTGGTTTTGTTGTTGTTGTTTCTGGTTTTTTGAAGGGTTGGTGTTTTTGGGGTTGTTTTTGTTTTTGTTCTTCATTTGTTGGTATTGTTTCTAAATTTGTGTTTATTGTTGTTATTGTTTTCTTATAAGTTTTAGTTTTTGGAACCAATTTAGAATTTCCTATCAACTTGTCAGATTGGAATATTATCTCTGCCATAACATCCTTTAGAATGTTAGGTTTAGAAGGTTAGGCACTCCAGCATGCCTTCTTAGAGCAACTACACATGCCAACATACGAGCTTCTCCAACCCAATAAAGCAAACATAGTTTGCCCAATATCACTAACTCCTTGAATACAATGTCTTCTGTAAGGCTTTCAGTACACATGCATTGAAATACTGCTTAATTTAAATGTCATTGCAAGCCTAGAGGTTGAGCTAATCTGTATTGTCCATAGAACATCTGTACATTTGCTTGAGGTATACAATTGTCTGATCATGTGATTGGGTGAGAAAAAAAAATGAAAAAAAATAAAACAACAAAATTATAATTTGATGATACAAATGCAACTCTCGATTAATAGAAAAGAACACCTTTGAGATAAAACAAGACCAGATTATTTGATCAGTCCATAAATACAAAAAAGGGTGCAGAAGAACTCTGAAAAAATGAATGCTGTTTTATGAATACATGACAATATACAGCATTTACTCATAAAGAATTAGAATTCAAACACTCTTAGCTATTCACTGCTTCAGCAATGGCTGAAACAACTTCAGATAAAATTTCAATCATCAAGACAACAGTCCGAAATCATGCTGCAAATTTTAGGAGATTAGATGTCTATCTTCATTTTTTTTTTTTTTTTAATTTCCCTGCATATTTATTGAAGTTGTGTCTACATAAAGTTACAAATAATTGCATTCTTATTTATGCACACATTCATTTTAAACAGACATTTTCTTATTCCATAAGTATGTTTTAATGGCATACCAGGAATGAACAAGAACAAGAAAATCTTTCCAGATTTTGGTAATAGACATTGTTTGTGTACTTTGCTAACATAACATGTTATGCTAACATAGTCCTAAATATATATATATATATGCTATGCTAACATAACATAATGTTATTAGCAATGCAATCTCCATTACTAAAAAAACAAAAAACAAAAAAACAAAACAAAAAAAACCCTTTGTGTTCTACAGCCTGAGAAGCAGGTTATTTTCTGCTTTACTTCCACTCACACTTCCCCAACCCCCAAGGGAAAAGAAACACGTATTTTAATACAATTATTGTATAAAAACTAAAATCTTGCTCTCAAGCAAGATGGAGAAAGCCTTGGGGAAAAACATATATAAATACATAAAAAATAAATAAAATATAGACTGAAATAGAAAAATATATAAATAAATAGAAAAGATATAAATAAATAAATGGTAAGTGCATTCTTCTTTATACACACATGCTTGTTATAAACAGACATTTTTTATGCTGCAATGCAGCAATATGCTGCAATGGCATAACCAGGAATGAACGACAATGACAACAATATCTTTCCAGATTTTTGCAATAGACATTCTCTGTGTACCATTTTACAGCAACTTAAGAGACCTTCAGAGTGACTTTTGAAGGCTTGTGAAGAAATCAGAGCTACTGACATGTAATTTGTATATCCTGCAGGATTCACATATTTTTTTTCCACCTGTATAGGAAGTAAAATAAACCTTTCATCATTCTGGAATTTGAAAGTTTCATGAGTTGCAATTGTTTGGGATAACTTCATCTTGTATTCTATCACTGACAGCACACACATGAGCAAATTATTTAGAATAGTTGTAGTAGATTTTTAAGTTTCAGTTGCACATGACATCCCAGCATTGACTGATTTGTCTACATTAAAAAGCAAAACAAAACAAAACAAAATTATTCTTATTTCAATTTGTTTTAGGTGTTTGGTTAAAAAAAAATACTCTCTGATTTGTGATGTTGGAACATTATTTTTTGAGTATATATTCAATAAATCATGAACAAATTAATGTTCATGAGCATTTATCAGGTTGTTAAAATCATACATTTATTTTTGACAGTTGATGCTTGACAGTTCATGAATTAAAAGTTCATAAAGTTTTCATTAAGGGTTTATGACCATTCAAATACTTGAAATGTCTCATTCCATTTTCATAGTCTTATATGAAATATGTATGAATAGATCACATGGGGATATAGAACAGGTTTAGCAGACAAGAGAAAGATTATTAATGACATTGGTCACTAATAGTGCCTTACAAAGTTAAAATATAATTATCCTTTACTTTAATGTACCACTGATTTAGTTATGACCTCTTGGTTCTGACCTTCAATGACTACCAGTGAAATTTCCAAAAATATTTAGAATGGTTTATTATACTGCATGTTTGTTATCCATCGTCTTTTTTCTTTGTACTTTTTTCTTTTATGAGTAATGTTAATTTTTCAACCCTTTGTGGGTTGATTCTCCCAACTGTTTGGTGAGCTGCATCCTGGGCTGCATCAACAGCCTTGTGGCCAGAAGGTGGAAGGAGGTGATTGTCTTGCTCTATGCTGCTCTTGTGATTACTCCTCTGACAGGGGAGATTTAGATTAGATGTTAGGAGGAAGTTCTTTACTCAGAATATGGTAAGGCCCTGGAACAGTTTACTCAGAGAAGCTGTAGAGGTCTTCAAGGCAAGCTTGGACGAGTCACTGGGCAACCTGAACCTGATAGTGGGTGGCATTCCTGCCCATGTCAGGGAGAGATGGAACTTAAAGTCCCTTCCAACCCAAGCTATTCTATGATTATGTGATTCTAACTTTTTGCTCTGATATTTAAGATTAAAACCTCTCTGAACATTTTCTGATGAATATATACTGAATATATTTTCAGTAAAATGAGTACACAAAGCCACTTCACAAATCAGTAGTGTTGATAATTTAGTTTCATAATGTGTTAATCAAAGGCAAGAAACAGATTCTCATAATCTTCATTCAGTCTTCCAGCAAGTTAACTATTTCCTAAACAATGGCCAAAAAATATATATACATTTTATGTACATTTTTATACATTTACATGTTATTTCAGGAGATTATTTTTTTCTTATTTCTGTATATGCTTATTTATCAACAGTACACAACTAAAGTGAAAGCTTGGAAATCTGACAGCCGTTTTCATATAGTTACCTAGACTTCCAAGAGTAATATGTACTTAGACCAAATTTGTTGTTGTTGTTGTTTCTATATGATTAATGAATAAATATTTTGAATAGTAAAACCTAGATGAGAAATGTACCACTGAATCACATGTACGTTAGAAAACAGTTGGAAAGTTATCTGACTTTAAAAAATCAGAATTAGAATTAAGATATTTTCAAATTAATTAGGATATTTTCAAATAGGAACTTCTGTGTAGTATTGAGTCACAAGTGGGATTATCCTCTTTAGGTAAAAGTGATGTAAAACTAATGGTAACTGTAAAATGAATAAATTATTAAATAAATAATGAAAAATGAAAACATTTTTATATGTTATTTATTTATTTTAGCTCATGTAGTAACATTTCTCCTATACTTTGCCTTAGAGGTATATATTCCTTTAGAGCACTTCTAATAGTATTCATCTGTTGATAGTACTCAACATACAGCAATCCAATAATTTCTACAGAAGTGTCCAAACAGAGAAATATGACACACTATCTGTAGGTTCACTGTTGACTGACATTAAAATATTGTTACGATTGTCTTCTTAAGGTAATATAAGTAACACATCTTTCTAGAAGTATCTATGCAAACATAATAATATCATGACACTTTCTGATATTTTTGAATTAAATTTGCATTCTAGAAGAACTACATTTGATTCCCAGGAAGAAAAAATATCCTTTCTCCATTCAAGGAGGCTTACAATCTAGCCATATTTACTTAGCAAGCATTTCATATATTTTGAGAGGTAGGGTAAGTTTAGTGTCAGAGGGAAGAGAAGGTTTTTAGTGAAGTTCAGAAATAAGTAGACTATACTTAGTTTGTCTGAGTATTTAGACAAAAGAGCTGCAGATACACTGCTGGAGCTGCAAATATACTGCTGGAGCTTACCTTTTGCTTTTACTTTGAAGGCAGTGACAGAGGACAGGACGCCACAGTAAAGCCTGGGAGCTTGCCCAGAATGGTCTGAAATGCCATCAGCTGAAATACAGTCATCTTTGGAATCAGGCAGTTAGAAAAATGAAATTCTGAAAATGCTGAAGTGGGAGCTTCTTCGCACACATTGGAGAGACTAAACAGAAGGTCGGGGAGATTTTCAAGAACAAGGTCTGAGATGGAAGTGGGAGATCCTCTTCAGGTATTTATTGCAGCCTCCAATGGCACACCATTGCCTACTGATGCTACACAAGATTGCAATTAAGCTATAAAGGTTTGCATCACTGCAACTTCTAAGATAAGCTATTTATATATATATGAATAAAAAATAAAAGAATAAAGGAAATATTATTACCTCCCTTCCACCTGCCATGGTCCTTAAGGTTCGTATTCAAATACATTACTGCAGGTTGTGGAACCCAGTATTTCCACCAGTGGTGACTGGAATATACCTCCTCCCCTGTCCTCCTGCCATCCTTCCAAATGGCCTATAGTTCTTCAAATGGGAATCCATTTTATTCAGTGGAATATGTTCTAGAAAACTATTGCTAAGGTTTTCCAATATTTCTCTGATGTTTCAGATTCTGGAATAAACAAGATGCCTGCTTATTATAACAAGAAAATAATAATTAAAAATGCAAATACTACAAATACTACAAATACTACATTGGGTTAGAAACTGGCTGGATAGCCGGGCCCAAAGAGTCGTGGTAAATGGAGTCAAATCCAGTTGGAGGCTGGTCACTAGTGGTGTTCCCCAGGGCTCGGTGCTGGGGCCGGTCCTCTTCAATATCTTCATCGATGATCTGGATGAGGGCATTGAGTGCACCCTCAGTAAGTTTGCAGATGACACCAAGTTAAGTGCGTGTGTCGATCTGCTCGAGGGTAGGAAGGCTCTGCAGGAGGATCTGGATAGGCTGCACCGTTGGGCTGAGGTCAACTGCATGAAGTTCAACAAGGCCAAGTGCCGGGTCCTGCACCTGGGGCGCAATAACCCCAAGCAGAGCTACAGGCTGGGAGATGTGTGGTTGGAGAGCTGCCTGTCAGAGAAGGACCTGGGAGTGATGGTTGATAGTCGGCTGAAGAGGAGCCAGCAGTGTGCTCAGGTGGCCAAGAAGGCCAACAGCATCCTGGCCTGTATAAGAAACAGTGTGACCAGCAGGGCTAGGGAGGTGATTGTCCCCCTGTACTCGGCTCTGGTGAGGCCGCACCTCGAATACTGTGTTCAGTTTTGGGCCCCTCGCTACAAGAAGGACATCGAGGTGCTTGAGCGAGTCCAGAGAAGGGTGACAAAGCTGGTGAGGGGCCTGGTGAACAAGTCCTATGAGGAACGGCTGAGGGAGCTGGGATTGTTCAGCCTGGAGAAAAGGAGGCTCAGGGGTGACCTTATCGCTCTCTACAGGTACCTCAAAGGAGGCTGTAGCGAGGTGGGGGTTGGTCTGTTCTCCCACGTGCCTGGTGACAGGACGAGGGGGATGGGCTTAAGTTGCGCCAGGGGAGTTTTAGGTTGGATCTTAGGAAGAACTTCTTTACCGAAAGGGTTGTTAGACATTGGAACGGGCTGCCCAGGGAAGTGGTGGAGTCACCATCCCTGGAGGTCTTTAAAAGACGTTTAGATGTAGAGCTTAGGGATATGGTTTAGTGGTGACTGTTAGTGTTAGGTCAGAGGTTGGACTCGATGATCTTGAGGTCTCTTCCAACCTAGAAATTCTGTGATCCTGTGATTCTGTGATACAATGAAGTCAAATTGATTGTTGCAAACAATTAAAAAACAGAAAAGGGAAGAAATGAAAAAAAAATAGTCATGTCACTTGCAGTAAGAAGTTTCTTTCCTTCATTGAGCTGAAGCTGTTCCTCAAAGCGTAGTAGCTCTATTTTAAGGCCTTTTACATCTTGTGAGACACTTTTGCTTTCACAGACTAACTGTCTTAAGGCTTTTCTAAAGGATTCAGATCAGTTTCATATTTCACTGCAAATCCTTGTATTTCCTCCTAAATAGGAAACTATTTTCATCTTCAGAAGAGGTTTCCCATCAGTGTAGCTCTGTTATAATAGGGACCACTTCCTGCATCTACATGATTATTAAACAACTGATTATATCAATGAAATTGAAATCTCATCTTCCTCCATGTGGTGGCTACTTGGTACTATTTAATGAAGAGGCATGCTTGGACCGAATATTACCCAATATCTATCTTACGCACGGTGTTGCAAGTATGTACAAGGGTGTCTATAGACTGGATTTTCACTCTAGCTTTCTGAAGACGAAAAGGTAGATTGAATTAAAGGTAATTTATATGAACACTGTTGGTCTTAATTTATGTATTTAAAGATGTCAGTTCCCCAGGTCATAAGAAACATAGATAGAATATGTTCTGCATATCTGATTCAGTTCATTCAGCATTTTTGCATATTAGCAGCTCAGTATTTCCAATGGGATAAGTCAAACTTGGCACAAAAGTTATCAGAGATTAATCAAATTCTTTGCCTCCTTAAAATCTGTCAGTTTTGTCATTGCAGTTGTGTTGGCACAGTATTGAGAGGGTGAACAAAACCCCAGATAACTGTAATAGATGTATTGCAACAAGATTCCTTAAAATAGGGAACAATTCTTTCACTCTGGCTTCTTAAAAAAAAGTTTTCTTTCCTAATAATGTCCATTAATTAGTTTGCTTTACATTTTCTGAAGGAAGATGAAGGCTTTGCTTCTGTTTGTTTTATTCTTTATATTGTCAACAGTACTTGCATCCACCTTATCTACTCAGAGCAGAATGTCTTCATGTGAATCTGTTCATAATTAATATGTCAGTACAAATGTCTGCACTGAAATCAACTCACTTATTTCTACAATGTATTAATTTGTATGGTACAAAATGGCATTCTACTTTAAAAGCATAATAACACATTAGATTCCCTATGGTAAGCTGAGAAAGTCCAAATTCAAATACCTCAGTTTGCATAAAATATAAACTCCTCCAAAATATTTCAATATTAAATGTAATATTAATATACAGAATAGATTAAAGAGATCAATATAATTATAAAAGACATGTAGCTTAGAACAGAATGGTGTATTTGGAAAATAAATATATTTGTTTTCATTTCAGAGCAATATATATTATGAAGGCTACATCTAATTTTGCCTTGGGTCACAGCTGATGTCCTTCTGAAATTTAGTTCAGGATGTATGAGGGTGTTCAGAAGCTTGTCTCTGATTTTATGAAGTGATTGGTGCAATCTGAACAGGTGGAATCACTCCTGATTACATGAGAACACAACATGATCATTTTAAATAACTGATCTGGAAAAATGTTGAGTCTACTTGCACCTTCAATTTCTTTTTGCAATAAAAGTGTCATGATAACAGCTGGTGCTATACTTGTGGCTTTGGCTTCAGCTCTACTAAGCAACTATGAAGAGAAATATAAGTGAGTGAGATAGAGGACATTCCGATTAGAGTATGATGACTAGAAGGAGAAGTTATCCATGAATGGGTTTTTTTCAAGAAAGATATGAAATTCTGTTTCTTCTCAGTACCCCATTTTAAGAGTATTTCCAAGAAAGATTGCTTTCTTCATACAAATAGAACAACAGTAGAGCCTGAATATGCTGAATAATTAAATTAAATACAATTTGTGTAAATAGGATATTATTGTGTGACTTTTTTATTTTATTTATTTATTTATTTATTTATTTATTTATTTTCTGGTTCATGTGGATAAAGCTGTTTCTGTTTACTTGCTTCAGATCACCAGGGCTTACTACAAAGGATGTGAAAGTATTGAATTTGTCATTTCTTGACTTTTAAATCCTTTCTCACTGACTACCACTGTTCATTCAGTATACAGATTATCAGGTGAAGTCACTTTAAAAAAAAAAAAAAAAAAAAAAAAAAAAGTAGGAGAATTTTCTGAAGCACCCACAGGGAGAAGAGGACAAGTCATGAATTCCATTTAAGTAGAAATGAAAAGCTGTTTAGTTACACCGCATTGCTGTGCATATGCTGTGGATTACAGTGTGTACAAGTAGGTAGATATGAACTAGGAGAGCTACAATACCTAGATCATGCATATGAGCCAACAAGTGTTTCAAAATATTCTAATGTTACTTAAACTCAGTGGTGGGACAGATAGACATAAAATTCCTGTAACAAGATTGTTTTTGTTTCATACACCTATATTTCCAGTAGTGGCCTGTACATGTTGCTGAAAGGGGGAAGTAATTCTGTTGCTGCTGTATGATGTGTTTGGAAGATTTTATTTTGAAAATCCCACTAGGAACAAAATTAAAAAATAATAATTGTCAGGTTTTACGTTATATAGATAAGGGGTAAAAATTTACTCATATGCAAACTGAACTGCGTTCTTTATATCCATATTCCATCCAGATTCACTTTCCCAGAATATACTACCAGAATTCACTTTTCCAGAAAACACTTTCTGGAATAAAAGTTCACAGAAACAAATCATTTCAAAGGAATCTTCATCTCTACTTCTGGTTTTCGCTTTGGCTTTCATGATATCACCTTGTTCTCTTCTCATTTTTTACAACAAGATTTCTATTCTGGAAACTTATCCTTCAACACATTATCTTACCTCAACAACAGTTGAATCTTATATTCACAAAGAATATTTATAACGAGTATACATGTAATTCAATCAAGTGATGTTGTTATTGAACAGTGATGCAGAACTATTAGAGCTACAGCTTATACAAGTTTGTAAACACCTACAATGCAATACAGCATTGGGGAATGTGCCAGATCACACTGGGAAACAATAGAGCTAACGGTATTCTATATCCAGGCCAATAAACTCTGCACATTAGAGTTTCATTACATATTCCTGAATTTTCAGTTCTGAAAATAGCTGTCATGGATCCAGCTACTGTGGTAGTACAGACATGAACTGAATTATTTTGTAATAAATAATGAAAAATAATTTTTGTAATAAATAATTTAAAAATTGCTGTCAAATTAACTTGTGATAACTTCAACTTTTTTTCTCTCCT
>CM021698.1:109048400-109072531 GCA_011074415.1 Stictonetta naevosa | reverse complement strand
TTTGTGATCAGTGTTCTTAAATAAGCAGATTATGACCCAACTGGTTTCTTCTTTGCAGAAACTTAGACATGCTGTGCATGACCGCAAATGTCCTGGCATATACTTGGGTAACTTCCTAAGACAGAACTGTGTGGAGGCTGAGGCATCCCGTGGACCTGTGAATGCAGAAGCACACCTGGGTTTCCCACTTTAGATGCTGCCAATGAGAGTTGGCACCGTAATGTACAACTCACCTCTTAAAACATGATTTGGTTGTCTTTTAAATTACCTACCACAAAAGGAGCTTTTAATACGCATATGAAAATCACAACCTCACTGCATCCTGCAAAGGATGAGACATTTGCAAGAATTAATGAGAATGGAAAATAATACATATCTAAGATTTTAATAGATTTAAACTCTGTGACATTAACTGGACAATGAATTATGGAAAAAATGCTTTAAAATAAAATCTTACATATCCAGTTGATTTAATTTCATGTGGTTTCTCTCTCCTTAAATACTAATAATGTCAGAAAATGCAATATCTATTTCAGTAATCTCAAAAAAGATGTGACGACCTTACTAGATGTCTATTATGGATTCAAAAAATTTCATTGTCTTTTTCACAAGTGAAAAAATTCAAGAGGACATTTTATTTGCCTTTTGAAGCTATGGAAATATTTTTTACTTTCCCAGTTTTATCAAAGTTATTCTCAAAATTAATATCAATACATAATTTCCTGAAACTCACTTTTGGTGACAAATAGTCTGACAAATATTAACATTTTCAACACTATTTTTAAGAAACTTGTAAAACTATTGTCTTAATAAAAAATGTCCCTTTACGATAATATAGGAACTTTATATGAAACTTTGAATTTTTTCTTCCATTTATTTATTTATTGTAACCACTATTTACATCAACACACCAGTTTATGCTTCTTCCATGAAGCACAGGGGAGGTTACTGTATTCTCTTGTCTTAGTACCAAACAAGTACATGTGTGAAGGTGTAATGAGGAAAAGTATCTCTTAATGATCGAGTTGTCTAATGTAACATAACACAGGTTAATATCAAGGTCTTTGGTCAGGTTTTGAAAGCAATGCAACCATGCCAATGCAAAGCCAAACTCAGGACTTTATCCCTTCTTCTCTATGGAACCAGTAACTATGATATAATCCTAGGCTGATAAAACTCTGTGGTTTGCACTTCTTTCCTGTGTTTCTGGGACTGCATCTTATTGTATAGACCATGGAAACTTTTGTTTGAGTGTGTGTCTTGCACAATTCTGTTACTCACTGGAGTTCAGAATAAAACTGTTAGGGCTAACCTCGATTTTTTTACCATTTATTTTTCATTTTCAGTGTTGTTTTGTTTGTTTGTTTTGTTTTTAACTGATATATTTAAAACATTAACAAAAAATTACTTTGGCTCTTTCCTAAAATCTTTATTTTTATTTATTTATTTTTTTTTCCCTATGGGAGGAATCTATTGATTTCAACACATTATTAACAGGGCTGAATAAAATTCAAGTAATACTATTTAAGCACATGGCATCAATAACTTCTTGTTTACAGAATTTTCAGGTACATTACCTATACTTTCTGCAATGTATTTAAGGAAGGTATAACATAGTGGGATAATAGTGACTTGCTGAGCTTTTATTTTTTTAATTTCTTTTCTAGTTTATTATTCAGACTGCTCTGGGCAATGTCTGATCATCAACAGTGAAGAAATAATAGCTTTATAAGTAGCTTGCAGATACCTAAAGCAGCAGAGCACAGTTTAAAAGGAATGAAACATTACACATAGCAGAAAATTATGAATCACAAATCATTGTAGAGTCTGTTTTAGCTAAATTTCTTCTTCAGGCTACTTTTTTTTTTTTTTTTTTTTGGCAACAAGACTAATGATAAGAAACAAGAAATCAGTTACAAAAGACTATTGATAAAACATCATTCTTTAAAAGCTCACCACAGCAACTTTTTAACCAACAGAAATTTGAACTTATGCCTTCAGTTTAATTCACAAGATATATTCTGTTGAGCTATTCTTCTATAACAAATCCTGTCTACTAGTAGTATCCTCTCTCTCAAGACAGTCATATTTTTCTGTTTATGTCAAGACCTTACATTAAGTGGTATTCCTGGCAGTTTGTCCCCAGTAGGACAAATAATCTGCTTTGAGGATTTCCTTGGGAGTGGGGTATTCAGGACATATTGACTGGAAGGGAAATTTGCAGTGCACTATGGTAGAAGACCTGTAAAATATTTCCAATATTATGTTTTGTTTTCAGTTTGTAGTCTTCTGGATTTGTTCATGCCCTATCTTGCCTCAAAACATAAAGAAGAAATGAAACTGTCACAAAAGAATTTTTAAAAGTTAAAAAAATATAATTATCCTTAATATTTTTGATACTGAAAGACAATAATAAAGAAACTCATTACATATAACACTTCAGGTACTATGTACCGTGTATTCCTGAAGGCATTACTATAAATAGACAGGAAAATATTTTTTCAGATTAATCCTAAATCATTCTTTAAATAGAACAACCACCTGAAGAATTTTTCTGAGAATAATGAAGGCCTGTATGAATCCACTTCAAATCAAAAATATCTTCATTTTGAGGACCTACAAAATGTTTTATAGCCTCAGAGTTCAAAAGCCTAGAGTAAGAATTTAGGCATAGCATTTTAAAAGTTTGAGGGGTTACAAAATGTATTTGTAAAGGTATCTTCTGCCTGCTCTGTCATTGCAAAGTGAAAGACCCATTTATAAACAAAACAGAGCAATACTAAGGTGTGGTTGGAAAAATGAGTCACTGAGGTGACTGGTTTAAAATTACCCCTGGGTGTGTTCTCTAGTCTCATGATAAATACATACAGCTTGAGCTGCTTGGATTGGGAAGATGTCCGAAAGAATTCCATCACTAATGCTACTGGGCAGAAATCTGTAGAAATTACAGGCACATAGATGGCATAATCTGTGTTCTAGGTTATCTTGTGGTAACTTAGTTGAACCATTTTAGAAGTCCAACTTGACGCTTGAAATCATTTCAGTCTTGCATTCAAGGCAGAAAATACTGTTTAAATGCTTAAAAAAATAAGAAATAAATGATGATCTCATATTTGATGATCTAAGATTAAAAGGGACCAAAACCATTTCTTACTGTACTTAGCAAGGTTTAAATAGAACCATATCATAGAATCACAGAACGGCTTGGTATGGAAGGGACCTTAAAGGTCATCTAGTTCCATCCTCCCTGCCATGGGCAGAGATGCCACCCACTAGATCAGGTTGCCCAACTCCTTGTCCAAGCTGGTCTTGAACACCTCCAGAGATGGGGCATCCATAACTTCTCCAGGCAACCTATTCCTGTTCAAAGCTGGTGGTAAAATCCATCTAAGGCTAAAAACCTTTTGGAGTCAGGTTGCTTGGGAATGCAGCCCAAAATGAGTGGTAAACTCCATCTAAGGTTTATGTGAGTTCCTTTTCTGGTATGGAAGGTAGTAAATTTTCAGAACATATTTTGTTAATCTACTGGTATGACAGGAATAGGCATTTTTTGTGGTTTAACCCTGGAAGTCAGATGAGTACCATACAGCCTCTCACTCACTCTTTCCAGGTGGGATGGGGGACAGAGAAGAAATGTAAAAGTGTGAGAGGTCATGGGTTGAGACAAGGACACTCTACTAGGTAAAGCAAAAGCCATGTATGCAAGCAACACAAAAACAGGAATTCATTCACTACTTCCCATTGGCAGGCAGGCGTTCAGCCACTCCCAGGAAAGCAGGACCCATCACCCATAGAAGATGCTTGGGAAGACAAATGCCATCACTCTGAACATTCCACACCATTCCTCCTTCTTCACTCTAGCTTTTATTGCTGAGCTTGATGCCTTATGATATGGGAATCCTTTTGGTCAGTCTGGGTCAGCTGTCCTTGCTGTGTCCCCTCCCAGCTGCTGGTGCACCCCCAGCCTCCATGCTGCCAGGGCAAAATGAGGAGCTGGAAAGGCCTTGGCTCTGTGTAAGCACTGTTCTACAACGATTAAAACATTGGTGTGTTATCTGCATTATTCTCATCCTAAATCCAAAGCACAGAGTCATACAAGCTTCTACAAAGAAAATTAACTCTATTCCAGCCATAACTATTATAGGCATTCATTTGTACTGTATAAACATAGTCCGTGTCAATCCAGTAGTTAGTCACTTGTCAACACTAGTCAAAGCCACATTCAGAATGTATGAGGCATAAAAACATACTTACCTACTTACCTGCTTACATGAGCTACAATTTCCTGAATCTATTCCTCAGGTTCCACCTAATAAAATATGTTTTACTAGTTAGCCTGTCATTTGTGAGACAAACATTGACAAAGGATGACATTTGTCATTTTTTTTTAACATCATGGAAATAGCTCCCAATTATAATAAGCATACAAGCTTGGATTTCTATCTCATAACATTAAATACATCTACTACCATCACATTTCTTATTTCTCCATATATAATTTGAATATTCCATGGCTTTTTCCAGCAGTTTTTAAATGTCCATTTAAGCTAAATATAAACAACCCCAAATTAAAAACTCCTGAACACACTAAAAAAATATTTCATCAGATTTCTACAGCCCAAAATAGAGCTCTGAAGAATACTCACCTAAAGTCTTCCTCACATCCTTCTTTTTGTTTTCACTTAAAGTTTTGTTCAACAAAACTGACTTCAGTTCCTAATTCAATCTTGCTCTAACCTGTAAATGTACTAGTTTTTATACATATGGTTGAAGCTGGTGATAATTAGGCACTAACTAATACAACAGCATGAGGTCAACAGCATTACTTTTTCATAGGATATTTTTTGTACCACTCCTTTATGGTATCAGACATTTCAAACTCCATTAAATAGTTGACTATGTTTATTGTATCTAGTATTCTTTTTTTTTTTTTTTTTTTTAAAAGTTATTTTTTTTTTTTTTTACAGGAAAAACTGACTCATGTAAAAAAATGAAAATGCAAAGGCAGTCTTATATACTCTGGTGCTCATGAGAATTACTTTAAATGCCAAAACTGAAAATCAGTCAAGTGATTTGAGAAGTTCCAAAAATCATTTAATGACAGCAATAACCAGACAAAGAAGCAAGCCAAATTTCAGAAAAATGCATGCTGTAGCAAAGGTCAATATTTATCATCTTCATTATTTGAAAAGATATGTGAGTCATTATACTCACCATGAAAAATATTAGCAAGATCTCACCTCTTTAGAAATAGGTTAATATCATCACAGTGGTATACTCTCAGCTTTGGTGTTAACAGTGAAGCATTGCAGATGGAAGAAAAACATACAAAACCACTGCAGAATTTGTCTATGGACTGGACTGGAGGAATGTAAAGTCAACACAAAAATATAATGTATTGCACGTCTTGCACACAGAAAAGTTGAAAGCACCTGTCTAGTCTAGTATTCAAAACTGGAAACTCATGCACTTGAATTAATAATAGCATCCGTCCATCCTGTAAGGACCTGATAAAAAAGACATTACTGAAGTGACAAGACTTTCATGCAAGGTTTTTGTTTCTGTTCCACTGCCTATTCCCCAAGAAAATGTCTTCTTGAAGAACACCTTCCTTTTTTTCTTTTTTCTTTTTTTCTTTTTTTTCATTATATTTGCCTCATTATATTTGCCTCATTATAGATGGAAATTCAAAAAACAGCAACAGTTCACTTGGACTGATCAATCGTACTTATTTTGTGTGAGAGAAGACATCCCCTTTGCACCTTGTCCCCCATAACAAATTCCCTAAGTGGAAATGAGTACTACATATAAAGACTTTTCATAGCTCTATCTACGTAGTTTGACCTTTGCATTACCTTCTTTTCTTAACACTGAAAATAACAGGAAGTTTTAGTTTCATACCTCTCAGGCAGGACTTTCTGAGACTATCTATAACTTGTCAACCAGGTGGACTTGGCAATACCAGTTCAGTCCTGGCAGGTGCCTCTTGGAAAAAAAAAAAAAATAGGGAACATATTGGCCCGAAGACCAACACTCTACAGACCAGAATATCTTCTGGCAGAAAGCAAAGACGTAGAAAGGATGCTCTGTACCGAGGTTTCATTTTGACATGCATGAAAACGCATGACTGGAACATGCAGTCAGACCTAGAAGGTGAAAATGTCCTCTGATACTTCACTAACGCTGTAATCAAACCAAATTTCTGGTATTTGCTATGTGAGTTTTGGAGAAGAGAAAGGTGAACAAATATAGTAGGAAAGCTTATTTTATTATAGTGAGCAACACAAAGAAGTTTGAAAAATGACTGTAAGGATATTCCATCTGCAATGAAGATTAAATGACTGCAAAAGAAATTTTAACTCTGAACCTAAAGTTAGGAAATGTTCAGACATAATTCTGAGATTTTAATTACACTGTACCTTTGATTCTTCCTTGAATGCTAAGGCATGAAAAAGAGAAAGAAGGATGAGTGTTCTCCAAAGACACTATCTAATGTGAAAGGTAGAGAGCAATAGGTAAATACGCTATTTTCATTGGAGGCATTTCCAGTAGAGTACTGAAGCTGAAAACAAACAAACAAAAACTTTTTTTTCCCACCAAACTATTATTGTCTTGGGCAAGGTAGGAAGCTGTTATCTTGCTTGACATGTGCATCTCATAACACTTCATTTCCATTCTTAACACTTCATAACCATTCACTGTTGGCACTAAGATAAATAACTGTGAAAACCTCCCATCATCACATACATAGTGAAGGACTGAAATTTTGGCTGCCTCTTCTTCAAACATGGTAAAGTAATGGTACTGCATTCTGAGATTTTCTTGAGGTTTGTAAACATGAATCTGCAGACTTTCTGGAACAGCTAATTATGGTGCAGCACTGCCACCTGGATACCAGAGAGGAAGGGAGGGAGGGATCTCAAGCCAAGAACTTACAACAGTTCCCTAAAAAGGACATGGAGATGATGAAGTGTGATGCTTCTGAATCTATGCTGGAGCACAGTGAGAGCTTTGTATTCTCAAGAGGTAAAACACTTTACAACTATTTGTTTGTATAGTTAAAGATAAATGAAACAATAAATAAAAATGAGTGTAAACTGCCCTTTAAACACAGTATATGCTATTTTCTATGATTTACTTGGAGTATCAGAGTATGTACTGAAGAAAAACAGACCATGATCATCACTGTGAACATCCAACATGAACATCTGCATGCTATTGCTGCCAGCAGTAAAAAGCTGCCAGCACTCATAACTGTAATAGCCAACTCCAGAACACAAACAATGACTCTTGCCGAGTAGATACACAGAAATACCTTCTAACCTCTGTGCTTTTTCACGAGTAAACAGTAGGAAGCCAACTTGACAACAAGAGATGCCCTGTTGCTGTCCCAAATGTCCTCAACTCCTGTGCCCTGAAACTGTACCAGGTTGGCAATATAGTGAAGTTACATTCACTCTCTTCCATCTGTCCCCCTAGAAAGTAGGCCATCCCTTTTTGTATTGGAGGTCTGGAAAATTACTGGTCACACTGAAGCAATCTTTGAGTAGAGGAACAAAACTGAAAAAAATGACCATTTACAGAGTAGTGGAACTGCTACCTAATTTTTCACCCCCTAAAAAAAAAAAAAAAAAAAAAAAAAAAACAATAAAAATACCTTTAAGAGATGAAAACAGACAAAAAACTTCATATCATCACAAATAACAGAAGAGTGGAAGGGATTTGCTAAGTCATTAGCTCCAAACTCTTGCTATAAAAAGAAACCGACATACGATCCTTACCATAAATGTATCAAGCTTCACTTTAAAGCAAGTTACATTTCTGTCTCCACTGCTCTTTTTAGAAAACTATTCTAGAAGCTTACTCTTGTATAAGATTGGTATCCTCTGATAAATTAATATCTGCTCACCTTACACTCATCTATTTTGATAACAGAGTTACCTTTAACTTACATGATAATTCTCCAGGTTTACTTCTCTTAATATTCAGACCATAGCTCTATATCATGCAATCCTCATGTTTCCTTGATTTACTTTTCCACAAGATTTCAGTTTTCTTTTGTAGAGCAGGCTGTCTATCCTGTTTGTTTTCTAGAAGGCCTGTTTTTCACCTGTTCTGTTTGAACTCTGTGCCCCATGATATTGAATGAGAATACACTTTTAATATAAAAACTAAGAAAAAAAAATAAAGAAATCTGTTTTTTGATGCCTTTGCCATCACCTTATAAATTTTCACGTTGTGGAACTGAATGATTAATATGCACTGGCCACAGTTGCTCATAAATAGACCAGTTCTGACTGCACATATTCAAATATGCATTACTTTGTCATTATACATGCCTTTTTTCATATAATTAAATTAATTTTATAATAAGGCAGATGGCATGGCTTCTAAAAATCTATTATATTTTCTCCACTATGTTGTTTTAATAAATTATTTCTGTGATAAATCACAAGAAAACAATTATCATTGATTTATATTTGACCGTATATACACAGGTGACTGTTGAGGGAAATTAACTGCTGTTAAAACACTGGATACAATCGGTATTATTAAAAACTTCTTTGCTCCAGTGAAATCTTGTGAAGTACTTTGTCTGACATTTGGAAAGGAAGGAAATTATAAATATTTTGTTTGGAGACTTTAAAGTTTTGTAAATGCAAAATTGCCACCTACAGGATGGGTCCTCACGTCATAGGTGAATAATTCATATATAGTGTTGAAAAAAACACCACCACAACCACCACCACCACCAAAAACATACAAACAACAAAAAACCCCACACTATACCAGAAGCTCTTGACATACTTATTAAATTCTCCCTTTGTTTTGTGTTTGTGAAGGCTTTCATTCTACTACAGAATGCAAATGACATTTTGAAAAAGCAAATTGCAATTTTAAACCATGCAAATTGAAAGATTATTGAGGGCTGATGTATGACAGTAAGAGAGATTTTGGATTATTTTCCCTTTAAATAACAGAGACTGCATCACACTCAGAAGAGGAACGAAGTGTCACAGTGCTATGGAATCACAGATGTTAAATTCAACCGATTCAGCCTGAAAGTAGAGATCGTATGACTCATTAGAGTTCACCATATCTACCTGAGTAAGTCTAGATATTTCCTTGTCCTTCAGGATATCATTAGGCAGAGTTTCAGGTTACAAAAGCTATTGATATGTATATTTTTCTTCACAATAAATAAATAATTTTTTTTTAAAAAAAGTCTGTTTTGTAATTCCAGGTGCTTTTTTAATGTTTAATGAATAGACAAATTCCAGTGAAAATGGGAAAGAGAAACATATCAATAGCATAAAACTATTTTGCCTTGCAAATCACCTTAATAATAAAAAAGACAAAAAATATGGGAAGAGCTATAGACTGTAACAATTCTGTGACAGTGAGATCGCTTTGACTGCTAGAATGAAATTGCATGGATCTCTGATCTCTCAGACACAGCTAAACACAAATTACAGGACCATTTAAGCAGTTCTGTGCCATCTTTTGCTTTACCAGCTGTTCCTTTCATTTCTGCTGTGGAAATCCTATGTTTTCTGCGTGTTGAGTGGGGAGTTCTCAATATACAGTGACTGATATGATGATGACAGATTTGCACCTGTGTTTACACCCTTAAAGAAAAAGGAGAGGGGTGGAGGGAGGCAGGGGAGGTAGGGCAATGGAACAAACAAGCAAGTTTAAAAAAAGAAGGGAAAACAAACAAACAAACAACAACAAAAAAAAGCAGAGACTGACTCCAAGGAATGTTGTAGTCTTGTGTCTAGAGGAGAATGCCCAAAAAACGGTGGTGAAGAAGCCATCTGATAAGCGTTATTACTTATTCTGGTAATCTTTCATGTTTCAGCTGATTTGAGCTAATATTCACTTTTGATCCTCAAAGTGCCAAACAACTAAATCTAAAACTTAGTGCAATTTGAATCCCAAGTGCCAAAAACTTGCCCGGCTTGGGATGAACTAGGAAAAAAGCACTGCTTCTGCTATTCCATTGAGACTGAAAATCTTAGGGCAAAGATGTCCATACCTTTGTGTGGCCTCATGATTATGAAGAAAAATCACAGCACTGAAAGCCAAAAAGATGAACAAAAAGATTTATTTTTGTTATTTATTCTTGGATATTTTTTTTTTTTTAATAGTGAAATTTGTCAATACCATTCTGATATTCTCTTCTGAGTTGCTTTTAGAGGCCTAGATTACTTTACAACCTTGGTGTAATTTACTTATCAAGTAGGAATTATTGGCTGAAATATATGGCTGAAATTATTCTGGAAAAGACATAGAAATATGGTTGGCCTTGATGATCTTAAGGGACTTTTCCAACCTGAATGATTCTATGATTGTATGACTCTACAGCTGTCCTGAAGCTTATTCTGTTTCTGAATGTGCATAAATAAGTGGTAGCAAGTCCACTACTAAACTATGTCCCTAAACACCACATCTGTATGTCTTTTAAATACCTCCAGGGATGGTGACTCAACTGCTTCTCTAGGCAGCCTGTCCCAGTGCTTCACAACCCTTTCAGTGAAGAAATTTGTCCAGGTGTCTGCCTGGGGCGGTCATTAAAACCCATCTTTGTCTGGGTTTCTGCCTCAACCCAACAGGCATGGTGGGTGGACACAAATTTTGTTTCAGCAGAAGGCTCTTGTTGCTCCCAGAATAGAAAAAAATGGCCTGCCATCCACTCTTCCTGAGTGGCCTCCCCCATGAACGGCCACACAGACTTCTATGCCACCTTCTGTTTGCCCACTGTTGCTCATGCTCGCTAGGGGCTGCTTTTGTACATGTGGGAGTGGCCACTGCTGCTCTGCCCGTTTGGCACCTCTTACAAGGGCTGCAGGGTCATGGTGGCTTCCTCTGCTCCCTGGGGTCGCTTAAGTGCAGGAATGATTGCACACAATGACTCCCTGCTCCACTGCAGAATGGGCTGCAGCAGAGCTGGTCACCTCAAAGAGTTGCTCAGTAAGTAACCTAATAATATATTCCTGTTTATAACAACACTGCTATCTGAAAAAAATATATATATATATCTACACACATAAACTGCATATATATAAATATATATATAATTGTGCTTTCCTCTGTGACAAATATTTCAATCAAAGCTTTTTCACATTGTGTTATCATTCATTTCAGTGGCTTCATCTCCATATTGAATATGTTTCTCCTCTCTAACATTCTGACTCCTGTATAATACATGCAAAAGAATGTTTTTGTGTCTTGGATTTCTGAACTGAATATTTTTCTACATAATGTCAGCATTTTTGGTATAAAAATGGTACTCTAAGCAGATATTTGTCTAGACTTCTTTTAGTTTCCATAATTTTATGCGTATAAAGAAATTTTATAAATGCTATATTTTAATGTTTCCTAGAGGGTATTTCTATAGAAAAGATTGTGCATTCAGATAACAGATTGAGTTTCTTCTATAAAACCTTTCAATCTTTAAAAGAAACAATTATCACAATAATCCCTTGGACATCTTTTGAACTCTCCAGCCAAAAGATAAATTAAATGCTCATGTTAGGTTCTCTTGCATCTCTCCAAATAACAAATGACCCAGTTACAAACACAAATTGCCAACCCTTCCTTTTTACCTCTTGCAATTCACCATGTTGATTAAGGTTTATTATAGTTTCAAAGACTTAAGCATGACACAAAATGAAAATCTGAGCTTGCATATAGATCTTGTTTTGAATGCAATATATTAGAAAGAAATATATGAGACAATCACTGCAGAAACTGTAAGATGTCTGCATGGGACACATACCAAGGTACTGTGCTTGTTCAGAATAGTGCTAAGCAATACTGAACTGCCAGGCTAGAAAGAGGGCACACTCTGGAAATTTAACTAGACAAAACTTGCAGCTGTGATTCGTAACAGGTATAATCTATAATGGTTTCACACAAAGACGAGATGTTTTCTTGAACAAATACATGTGCTTATAGCATTACTGTGCAAATGTACAAAATATGTACCTAAGAACTGTAGGCAGTTAAGTAATGTGCACTACACTATGTGAATGCATATTAAATACAAGAGAAATGATGGTGGGAATCTGAATTCTTCTAATGAGGTAGGATATGCTGGTTTTTGTTTTGCCAGTTGTATACCAGTGTTTTGCTGCTTGTCAGACAATATGAATAAAAATAATAATAAAAACAGACACAAGTGACATTTCTGATACCAAGATGAGTCCCAGGTAGAGAGTTCAACAACCCCTGCCTGATAGGAATGACAAACCTAGAAGGAACAGATAAGATTTCAGGGGAATGATGTGGAGTGGAATGTCTGGAATACTTCCATTTGCAGCTTTCTTTCCCTGGTAGGTCATGAAGGAGTTGGAGTGAGCCTCCTATAAAAGTACTGAATTGCATTAAGAACAATGGCTCCCTGGAGGAATGCTAACTGAAGGGTCTCCCTATGGGCTTCTTAACAATGCAAGACTTACTGGGTAGAAAGAAAATCACAAGACAAAATGTTCAGTAACAAATAAGAAAAGCAAAACCATTAAATTTTCTCTTGCAGTGTCTGACTTTAGAAAAGAAAGCAAGGTGGAAAAGGGACAAAACATTTCTATAAAGTGAGATGCATTCCCAAATGAGGCATTTTTAAAAACAGATGGAAAGATCTGAGTAGAATAAACGGAAAGATCAAAGCAAATACAATTCAGAGGGAAGGGAAGGGAAGGGAAGGGAAGGGAAGGGAAGGGAAGGGAAGGGAAGGGAAAAAGGAAAGGAAAGGAAAGGAAAGGAAAGGAAAGGAAAGGAAAGGAAAGGAAAGGAAAGGAAAGGAAAGGAAAGGAAAGGAAAGGAAAGGAAAGGAAGAAAAGGAAGGAAAGGAAGAAAAGGAAGAAAGAAAAGGGGAAAATGAAAGATGAATGTTACATCAGTATGCTTTGAAGAGAAAATAAAAGTTTAAGTACATAAAAAGTACTTAAGATACTAAATTTCTGTTCTTGTTCAGTCATCATTAACAGAGAACCTGAACTGAAAAACAGGAGGGCAGCCCACTGTAACCATCACAGTAGTGTGGACAGGGAATAATGCCCTATTAAATAATAATGATGAGTCAGTTAGACAAAACAGAGAGTTTCGGGTGCTCATAAGTCAGCAAAGGAAGCTTTAAAATGCAGGTATTATGAAAATTCCTAAAGCACCAAAGACAGATTTGGTCACTCTTTGGTAAGGAGAAAGACAGAAACACTGAAAAACTTGAGAGTTAAGAGGTACTCATTAAAAAGGGAAGACTGACATTTTTTTGGAAACAGTTAAAAATTTTGCACTATAAAGTTAAAGGCATAGGTAACAATGCAAAATATAAATGTAAAAAAAAAAAAAAAAAGGATTACTGTAGGCAAAAATTACTGTTCTGAGGTTAAAAAACAAGAATATTCAAATGTTGAAATGTGCTCCATTGTTACGTACATTTTTTAAGACTGTTTTAATGGAAATCAACCTTTTCTAAGACCAGAATAACCAATTACACTGGATTAATGACAATGGAATTTGAAGAGATAAAGTCTAAGGAAAATCTGATGAAAACTGGAAAGGTGGGGAGTTAAACAACAAACAATAAAAAAATATAACAGTATACATGGGATTATTCTACAAGAAGAAGCTGGATGCAGCTGTAACTCCAATTTCTTAAACATTTGGTTGCTTAAAATCTTAGGCTGTGTAAAGGGCTAGAGATTGCTAGTCCTGAAAAATGTCATCCTGATGCAAAACAAGTGAATTAGTGGGAGAAAGATACTTTTTTATTTCATAGGAGAAAGATACTTTTTCTTTTATTTGCATTTTTATTTTATTTCTTTTATTTAATTAGCTAGACCAAACAAGAAACTGCACCCTAAGGTGGGAAAATGGAGTAAAAATTTTTAAAAGATAATGTGCTGGTAATTTACTTTAAATATCTAAATCGTTCTAAAGAATACAGAAGTGTATATATACATATATTCTTTTTAACATTGCTCCTCAGTCTTGTTAAGAAATTGGCTATGAAAAATGTCAGGTAGGTAATTAAGCCTGCTTCAGTCTGTGTGCTGCAGGGAAAAACTAGAGCCAAAGGAGACTAAAGTAAGATTATCCTTCTGCAGAATCTTTTAAATTGAAACTGAATGTAATGCTGTATGATTATCTTGTTATCTCCAAGGAACAATGAAATTATGTCTTCACAAGATAAAAAAGATCCCAATAACGTACAAAAATTTTAGGGTCCGTATATTGATTATGTTTGTTACTGTAAGTTCTCAACCTGGCTCCACAATACATGCAAAACGTATTTACTAAATTCAAGGCAAGAAAACAGAGATATTGTCAGTATGCAGTACTAAACTGAAACCACAGTTCAGTGGTTTAAAGCTGAAACCACATCAAAATTAGCTTTTCTTTTATACACCCAATGTGGTCTGTCTGTGTTTACCTATATATATATGTATATATATAGGATGTATAAGCATATACAAGTATGTATGTATTAAATATACTTATACACAAGTGGCTATTAGATAGTGGGATCTATCTGCACATGAACCTTGTAAAACACATTAAAGTTTAGAAAACTTGGTAAAATATTTGTCATTACATCTTAACAGTGACATACAATGCTGACATAGTTCAAAAGAAGTTGAAAAGAGAAATATAATGGAAAAAATAATGGTATACATTACTCATTATAAAGATAATTCTAGTAAAACAAAGACACTTAGTTGCTACATCTTAAAGAACAATAAGATTGGTGACCACCTTGGAAACAATCTTAAAATTTTCTCCTTTATTTAAACCATGTGCTAATTATTGTGCTCAACATGTGTTGCCGTGTGCACATTTCTGTAAACATAGGAATAGCTTTCAAAATACCCAGAGAGGCTACTGTTCTGGAGCATTTTTATATATTTACAGGTACAGATGCTGTCAATGTGGAGCAACAGACTGAGAGATATCCTTGCAAATCATGCAACATATATAAATAAAATACCTCTAGCAAATTCAGTCAAGTATTTTCTAAAATTTAAAAATACAAAAAAGAATCATGAGACTTACTGAGAATTGTTATAGGACTAAAATATGCAACTACAGACACTACTATGCTGTTAAAAAAAGCAGAGTTTAGTATGCATTTACCATATATGCAATTACTACAATTAAAATACATGAAAAAATTAAAGGTTTTTGGGTTTCTAAAGACTAAAAGGCAATGGGGTCTGAGAAAACATAACATTTACTTTAGCTGTTTGGCAATACATATTAGGAAAAATGGTGGACTTTGCTGTCTTTATTGAAAATGCAAAAAGGAAAAGCCTATAAAGGGACATTCAGATGAAGAAAAAAATCAGGTACTTCTGTTGAATAAAAGGCAAGCAGAATCCAGTTGCTGGACAACTAGGCACTACGAGTTTGGTTATCAGTATGCTAAGAATTTGCTGCTTGTTATAATCCTGAACAAATGAAATTAAAGTGTCACTTCTTGTTGAATTCCCTAAAGGAATAAATCTTAGGTAGTGGAAAGGCAGACTTTGGAAGAAAAAACAGGAAGACGAATGGACTTGCCTTAAGAAAGGAACTGATGAGCAGGATGTCCCACTGCGTTTATGTTGAGAGTTTCAAACAGCATAAATAAGAAGCTTTTGGAAGAATAAAATGATAAAATGAACTTGCTTCAAAATTTCAGCTGTCACACCAGACTACTGTGTAAACCTAGTTATTTTGTTCCTATGTTTTTAATTGAAAATTCATTTTTTTTCTTCGTTTAATTCCTGACAACAAGTATATATAAGAATATATACATATATATATAAGGAATTATGTTGATGTAGGTTTTTTTTTTTTTTTTTTTAATCAGGAAATCATTCTTCTACTAGTCTACTCTCATCATTTTTCACCTTCCATTAAATTCACATCATAAAGCAAGTGCAAAATAGTTATTTAAAGCCATATAATAAAATAAAGGGGAATCATTCAGATGTGAAGTACGGCACTCAAGAAATTCACGTGCAGCCCACAGGTATTCAGTTCCTATCTTTTCTCCACCCAATTTATTACCCAAGGGTTGGGTCAATAACGAAACACCATGTGTGCTGTTAGGTATGTAGAAAATTGCGTTGACTTGAAGTTGTGTGGCTCTACATGACTCACTACAGAGTTAAATTACATTCAGTGTAGCAACATTTCCCACGTCAGCAACAAGAACAAATTGTGTGTATTTCTGCATACACTGTGGTCAGGCAAGCTAGGTGACACATGCTCTCTGACAATAGAGGATGGCTCTTTCTGAAACAGAGAAAGTTAGATTGGTTCAGACGACAAACAAAGAAAAAATATAATTCAGTTTTCCAGACTTCTTGAATCTTTTTTTTTTACACCTTGCCTTTGCCTTGCCTTGCCTTTGCCTTGCCTTTACCCTTACCTTGAACTGTGTGTGTTCAGTTATGCAGTACTTCAGTGTTTGGGATTAGTTTGTATAACCAGGGTGTTGGCTATACAGTATAGTTAGAGACTCCTGGATGAAAAAGGCAAACCTGGTCTTATAGAATTCAAATAGATCCTGTCGGGATAAAGTTAAGGTTTTAAGAAGATGTGCTTTATACTATTAAAAATATGCTAAGGGTAGTAAAAAGTCTGCTGCTGAAACCAGATGATGTAGTTGTTACAGTCTGGTGCAGACAAGTTTCTTGAAGAGTAAGCTATAGATAAAGGACTTTAGAGGCAGAGATGTTTTTATATTTGCTATTTTTCAGTCCACTCCCCAAAATGAAGAGACAGGTGTTAACTAGACTGTAGATTGATTACCTGTAGCTCAGAGAACATTTTGTAAAATAATATGCTTCCAAGCAAATCTGAAATTATATAAACCCTCTAAGACTATTTAGAATAGATACATAATAATAAAACAAAGTATGTTTTTCCAACAATGTCACGCACAAGAATAATTGCAAAAGAATAATTTCAGGCTCTTCTTTACTAATCAACAGTAATTTACACCACCTAAACACAGTGGTTTCCATTTAAACTTGCCCTGGTACAAAAGAAAGCCCACATCAACAAAAGAGTTTTATCCTCTTCTTATCCATCTTCATATAAAGATCTATAAAGTGAACTTCAGTGGACACGTCATATTTTAACCATTTTTTTCATTTAGGTAATTTAAAAGAACAGGAGTTGTCATATGAATCAGATAAAGAAGATAGAAGAGATTAGAGGTGAACCTTCTGATGGCATTATATGATTTAGGTACAGAATCATAGAATGGTTTGGGTTGGAGGGGACCTTTAAAGATCACCTAGTTCCAACTGCCCTGCTGTGGGCAGGGACACCTTCCACTAGACCAAGTTGCTCAAAGCCCCATCCAGCCTGGCCTTGAAAATTTCCAGTGATGGGACACAAACAACTTGTCTGGGCAACCTCTTCCAGTGCTTCACCACGACCATAGTGAAGAATTTCTTTCTAATACCTATTTTCAATCTACCCTCTTTCAATTTAAATCCATTACCTCTTATCCTATCACTACATGACACTCCCTTCCAGAGTGTTGACAGTACCACATAGCTTGGTGTTGTTGGCAAACTTGCTGAGGATGCACTCAATTCCACCATCTATGTATCCAGCAAAGATTTTGCATAGTGTTGGTCCCAATACCCACCCCTGAGGAACACCAGTCTCCACCTGGTCATCAAACTGTTGACCACAATTCTTTGAGTGTAACCATCCAGCCAATTCCTTATCCACCAAGTGATCCATCTGTCAAATCCATGTCTCTCCAGCTTGCTGGCAAGGATGACATGTGGGACAGTATCAACTGCTTTGCTCCAGGTAGATGATGTCAAATGCTCTTCCCTTATAGATATTCCAGTGTTGTAACCCCCTTGTAGAAGTCCACTGAATTTGTCAGGCATGATTTGCACCTAGTGAAGCCATGCTGGCTGCGACCAATCACCTCCTTATTTTCCATGTGCCTTAGTATAGTTCCAGGAGGATCTGCGCCATGATCTTGCCAGGCACAGAGGTGAGACTGACTGGCCTGTAGTTCCTCAGGTCTTCTGTTTTTCCTCTTTTAGAGGGCTATGTTTTCCCTTTCCAGTCAGCGGAAACTTCACTGGATTGCCATGATTTCTCAGATAAGATGGACAGTAGTGTTGTCTGTAGGGGACAAAACTTCGGGACTACAGTAACTTAGTATCTTAATCCAGCAATTCTCTCAGGCCTCAGGATGCATCTCATCAGGTCCCTTGTGTACCTTCAGTTTCCTTAGATTGTCTTGAACCTAATCTCCTCCTACACTATGCAGTTCTTCATTCTCCCAGTCCCTGCTGTTGCCTTCTGGTACTTAAGCTGTGTGGTTAAAGCACTTGCCACTGAAGACTTAGGCAGAAAAAATCATTGATTACTTCAGCCTTCTCCATATCCCAGATAACCAAGTCTCCCGTTTCCTTCCGAAGAGGGACCACATTTTCCGTGGTCTTCCTTTTATCACTGACATACTTATAGAAGCCTTTCTTGCTTCACTTGATGTCCCTGGTCAGGTTTACTCTATTACAACACCAGACACTACTGTTCAATATCTCTGTGGGTGACATGTACAGTGGGATTGAGTGCACTTTCAGCAAGCCTGCCATCAACACCAAGCTGTGTGGTGTGGTCAACACACTGAAGGGAATGGATGCCATCCAGAGGGACTTTAGCTTTAGAGGTGGGCTCATGTGAACAACAAGCAGTTCAGCAAGGCCAAGTGCAAAGTCCTGCATCTGGTCTAAGGCAATCCCAAGCACAAATACAGGCTGGGCAGAGAATGGACTGAGAGCAGCCTTGAGGAGAAAGACTTCAGGGTTATTGGTTGATGAAAAACTCAACTTGAGCCATCAGTGTGTACTTGCAGACCAGAAAACAAACTGTATCATGGGCTGCATCAAAATGTGTCACCAGCAGGTCAAGGGAGGTGATACTCCCTCTCTACTCTGCTCTTGTGAGACCCCACCTGCAGTACTGCATTCAGCTCTGGAGCCATGTGGTGGTTTACCCTGCTAGGCAGCTAAGCTCCACTACAACCACTTTCCCGCTCCGCCTCCTCAGAAGAAGAGGGATAGAGGAAAGTGTTCTGAAAAGGAAAAAAAAAGGCTCACAGGTTGAGATAAGGATAATTTAATTAAAGGGAAAAGGACGAGAGATGGACAAACAAAAGAAAACAAAACAAAAACAAAAATAAACAACAAGCAAAGGCAGGGTGGAAGCATAGAGAGAAAAAAATATTCTCAACTTCCTATCAACGAGCGATGTTTGGCCACATACTGGGAAGCCGGGCCTCAATACATTTGTCTGGGAGGACAAATGTCTTCATAACGAGAGCTCCCCCTCTCCTTCCCCTTACCCACCTGTTACTGTTGAATGTTATACCATATGTTATGGAATATCCCTTTGGTCAGTTTAGGTCAGCTGCCCTGGTGAGGTCCCCTCACCATCTCCTGCCCACCCCCAGCCTACTAGGTTTGGGGGCTTTGGAGGGAATCTTGGTGCTGTGCCAGCACTGCTCATCAATAGACACAACACTGGTGTGATACCAGGGCTGTTCTAGCTACAAGTGCAGAGCACAGCACTATACGATTTGCTGTATGGAAAGTTAACTCATTCCAACCAGTACAAAGGTCACTTCCACCTCAAGCCATTCTATGATTCTGTGAATAAAGCAAAACTTGTGGATTGAGATAAGGACCGTTTAAAAAGAAAAATACACATATATATACACAAAACAATGGATGCACAATGCAATTACTCACTACCAGCAGACCAAAGCCCAGCCAGTCCCTGGGCAATGGTAGCTCTTCTATCCAACTTCCCTCAGTTTGTTGAACATGACATTTTATGATATGGAAGATCCCTTTTCCCAGTTCATATCAGTTGTCCTGGTTGTGTCCCCTCCCAGCTCCTGGTACAACCCCAGCCTCTTTGCTGGCAGGGCAGCACAAGAATCAGAAAAATCCTTGGCTTTGTGTAAGCACTGCTCTGCAACAATGAAAACATTGGTTTATTATCAACATTATTTTCATCCTACATACAAAACACAGCACTGTACCAGCTGCTGGGGAGAAAAATAACTCTATCCCATCCAAAGCCAGGACAACTTGTCTCTGAAAAATGTTACCTCACAAAGTGTGTGTGTGGGGGGGGGGGGGGTATTTTTTTTTTCAGTAAGAAGAGAAGCAACAGCTAAACAAGAAAAAAAAAAAAAAAAAGCTGAGAACAGCATAAGGTACCCACTGCATCTGGAAAAAGCAACTCCCCATCCCAGAGTCAGCCAGCACATAATCCAGTGGTGGAGACCAAAGGGTGCGTGTTGTCTGGAAATTTAGTCATCTCATACAGGCATAAAATTCCAGTTTGGTGAGAGGGAGAAAGAAGAAAGCCACTTCCATCTTCCCTCTTTAAATACCTCTTGGGAGTGATGACTTTATTCTTCATACCTAGACTCTCAAGGACGATAATGATCAGCACTAGATGGATGCTATCTGCTCGATATCAAGGTATTCTTTACTCATAGCTAAGGTGAGATTGCTAAAGGTTGACTGGTTTGAATATGCAGTCAAAATGATTGATTAATGTGTAAGAACTAACTCCTAGCACAATGTGTGCTGCTAATGAATGTTAGTATAGCAAAGTTGTTCTTGTTTTTAAATTGGACTTATTTATCAGTCTTTCTAACATTCCTATCACATCATCTATAATCCCTTAACTGATACATTGATAAACGTGTATTTATTTGCAACACTTAAAAGGTGGTCATGATAATAACTAGATGATAGGGTTTTCAAAGTATACACAAATGTGAATCATATTCTACTAGTACTTAATTCTAGAAATAAAAATTGAAAATTGAAAATACCAAAGCATTACATTTTATTTTCAAGAGATTTTCTTTTTATATTTTAAAGGTTACCTATAATTTCTGAAAGGACAAGAGGAACATCAAACTACCTCATAATCATATAAGCATGTTTTAATTTATTTGATCCGTCTATTAAATGATACTTTTTCCAATACAAAATTGTGGGTTATTGTATTACCTTCCTGGAGGCTGATTGTTTTATATCATGCAATACAAAACAAAGAGAAATTAAAAATATATTAAAAATACGACAAAAATAGTTATTAAATTCATCAGACATCTAAAATTTGAAGCAACGTTCTGCTGAGTTGTAGTATAGTAGCTTAATGTAATTATTTGTTGTGTAAAGTGCATACAAAAGTGTTGTGTAAGATATGATGCATCATCTCTCAGTGTGTCAAAACTTGTTTCTGAATAAAACTAATACTTTACCCATGTTGCTTGAGAAGCATCTTTAGATGCTATCACGATCATTTCTGAACACTGGTCCTTGTTATGTTGTCCCAGCAGGGAGATGTTGAAGACATGTTGAACAGTTATCCCAAATGCAAAACAGTTGTTTGTTAGGAGTTTTTAAGAGTTTATTTTATAACAATTTATTTTTAAATTATTATTCTGATGTCTGGAAGACTTTTGTGAGGAAGGAAAATAGACATGTTTGTCTGAAAAGGAGATGTAATCTCTACTAATAAGAGTGGATTTAAAAGGATGTTAGAAAATAGAGTGAATAGGAAAGAAGACAATCATTGTCCACCCACCTTTAAATCTTTAAATCTGAAATTTTACCAATGAAATGAAAAACAGTAGCACATTCACCACTGTTAACTAGTAATGAACAGACTCTGTGGTCACAATCTGAAGGCTCAAGAAAGAATCTCCCAGGCATAAACTGAGTCAGTCAGTGAATGATCAAGGCACAGGAAGAAGTGTGCACTCAGTAAAGTTAGAGGAAAGAAAGGCAACAAAAAGCATCAGTTATTCAGAGTTGAGAAAGTAAATAGCAGTGAAGTTCACTTAATATGCAAATCTGTTGTCCTTGTTCAGCTGGTATCTGTACAAGAAATCAGCATTAAAAACAAAAGTATTTATCACAAGGTACACATTTCCAAGACACCAAAAATTCCTAGCAGTACATTCTGTTGTCTGCACTTTTAGTAGTCACCAAGCTCTGTGCAGTCTTCATTGTTGTTGCTGTTGTGTGTTTAATATACCCAGGAAGAAGTCCTGAATGCTGTGACATCTAATAAAGCTGGATGCAGGAGATGGATGCATTCAACCATGATCTGTGCTCCTTGCTACTGCTCTTGTTCTTGGGTAGTTGGCTGTATGATTTTATTTCTGTGTTTGTGTTTGTTTTTGCTGATGTTTTATTTTGGGGGGGGAGGGTAGGTCAGAAGTCAAAGTACTAGTCATGGTCAATAGCAACAAAAGTTATAAAACTGTTTTTTTTTTAAAAAAAATATTATTTATTTAATGAATTATACTGTGATCAGAACAAGACAACTTCCTTATGAGGAAGTCTGCTTCTCTGATTTCTGGGAATTATTTTCTAAGTGTTCTCATTACTCTACACCTTCTACATCTTTTCTTTTCCATCTGATTTGAAAAGGTCGAGTATTGTAGAAATAAGTGAGCAATATCTTCTGAAAGTGTTTCCTTAAAGTCCTTAGTTATCTGTCCTATGTTGAGACAGTAGAGGCTGATATGAAGACCAGTTTCGGTACAATTTAAGATGGAACACAATAGTGTTGCCTTTTATATGACCTTATAAAATATTTAAAAGGTTCATTTCTGTTGAAAGCTCTCCGATAAACCATTGTTTATTAACTGCCTTTGCTCATTCTGTCTTTAATAATAAAATAGGCATGATTAATAGATGTCTGTTCTGCTTTAAGCGGTGTGTCCGCCTCTAGAGCATGGAAAGAACATCATAAAATTAAGTCATTAGTGTTACATCAATGAACATTTGAACACAAAGTACATTCATTACTATTTGACCTAGTGTGTGTTTGTCTTGAACATACATTTTTAGGAATTCCAGGATAAAATGGTTTGGCATTTAACAAATACTAGAACTCTTTGTATACTGTATATATCATTTGTTTTATGTGACATAGACAAGAATCTTTGCTTGCTAGACTAAGAAATACATTGTTTGCACCTTAGCTTCTTTGATAAATATTATTATCAAAAAAAATATGTTGCTAGAATAAAGGGTTTTGTTCTGATTGAAATTGTCATAAAAGATGAGGAATTAGTATACAGAACAGCCATAAACCTCTATTAATTTATAATCAGTATTACAGATGAACTGATAGAACATAACTAAATCAAATGTCATACACAAAACAGCACACACTTTTAATATTTTCTGGCATTCTAAAACAAAAGTTTTCTAAATTATACACTTAAAAGAAAACAAAGTAATTTATGTACTTATCAGATAATTAGAATCTTTCTCTGATCATATTTTAAAAGACATAATTTCCTGTTTAGACTTGGCCAATTTGGGCTAAGTCAAAATAGTTGCAATAAAGAGGACTCTAAAAGCATTAACACCCATCATTTTCTTGTGGTCAATTTTATTGATGAATACTGTGAAATTTTGGTAGAGGACATTCGATGCTAAGATACGGTATTGACATAACAGCTAACAACGTTTAGGTTTATAGAGTGTATCTGAGCTTTAGAGACAACTTGCATTACACTAATTATTCAAAGATCTGTCTCAGCACAGTGTATTCCTGCAGAACTGATGATGGCTTCTGTGAAAATAATTGCTTCGGTCATGACTACACAAAAAAGGATGCCTTAAGAAAATGAACTTCAAAGTAAAAGACTGGTGTTAACTGCCTTTGTGTAAATGTGCAATAGCTCCAGGAAAAAAATATCCTCATATGGGACTAGGATTCATTTCAAGATTAAGAGCAGTCATACCTTGATTTAAAGATGATATTTAGAACATATATTCTCCCCAACCTCGTGGGCTTTTCAGACATAACTGAAAAAATTTGCATAACGGCAGTCTTTTATTCTTTCTTTCTTTCTTTCTTTTTCTTTCTTTCTTTCTTTCTTTCTTTCTTTCTTTCTTTCTTTCTTTCTTTCTTTCTTTCTTTCTTTCTTTCTTTCTTTCTTTTTCTTTCTTTTTCTTTCTTTCTTTCTTTCTTTCTTTCTTTCTTTCTTTCTTTCTTTCTTTCTTTCTTTCTTTCTTTCTTTCTTTCTTTCTTTCCTTCCTTCCTTCCTT
>CM021698.1:109003528-109048300 GCA_011074415.1 Stictonetta naevosa | reverse complement strand
TCTTTCTTTCTTTCTTTCTTTCTTTCTTTCTTTTTCTTTCTTTCTTTTTAATGTAAATCTAAGATACACAGATTAAAGAACATGGCAAACAACATACAAGGGAAAGAAGGGAAAACACTTCAGAAAATACCAGCCATATACCAGGATTTCAGATACAATATCAATTACAGTTCAGTTCTCCCTCCTGTCCCCCAATCCCCTCAGCCCCCACAAACCAACCAACCAACCCTATAATGTAAAAAATCAAAATATAAAATCAGAAACAAAATTAATCTATTTTTTATATATAGAAACAGAATAAAATTCCTTAAGCACACTAAATACATCCTTCTGGGGATTTTCATTATTCTCAAAGACTAATGCAAAGAATCAGTGGTATAAAATCTCTCCATCGGCAAAAAGTATAAGGTATTTGGCTCTTTCCATGTTATGTGTAAGATGCACCTGTGATCTCTCAGAGTTAGAAATAGAGCTAATTTATTCATTCACATAAAGATCCATGGAATTTTTTGTCATATTAAGTTATAAATATGTATATGTCAATTGATACTGAACATGAATATGCTCAAGCAGATGATTAGAGATCTAAACATACATTTTTATACACTTTTTAAACTTTTTTTTTATATACACTCATCCTGATCTCCTTTTAACACATTTCACAAGATTCTTTGGTTTTATCAAATATTGATTAAGGGAAGCAAGGACATTTTATTTTAAGTATATCCCAGATGTGAAAATTTACCCACCAAACCGAGACTAGCAGAGGGTTTAATACTTGTGAATATAACAATATTCAATAGGTGTGTGAATGAAGAGAAGTTATTACTCCTTACTTTCACTGTGTAGCAAACTACTCTGATAATGAAGGTTTGAGGAACGCATAACAAACTTTCAACGTAAAATACATTGTTAGTCTCAGAAGGTTTGCCTGGTGTGATTTGGAGTCTCTGCTAGTAAGGTACTTTGCCACTTACATTAACAACTGAAATACAAAAGCAAAAGTCATGCATTAAATAGCACAATAAAGTTCATCCCCTTTTTCCTACTTATACAAACACTTCGACAATCACTGTATGTTACATGTAATGTTCTATTCTCTTGTTATTCAGACTGAGAAAATGAATTTATTTTATACAGCTCACTTTTTGTAAAATTCATTCCCAGCTATTGTTACAAATAGCCAATGTACAAGATTTAGCATAAATATTTAATAAAATAGTACTTGAAGCCAGGCTCTGCTCGAATTCATTTGTATTAGTCATCCACTTACTTTCTCCATGCTTCCACAAGCCCAATTAATTAAGATATAATCTGGTGGAGGCACTTACTGTTTGTTTGTTTGTTTTGTTAAATGCTTTTGTAATTATAGACAAATGATATATAAAAAAGTTTGTTTCAACATACTTTTCAATCCTTTTCCCTTCCCTCCCCCATATATATTTACTCTGTGACTGAAATACATGTACTTACAGTGTATAAACTGAGACTGAGATGCAAAACAGAAAGGGTAAAGCAGAATGTCATATTGGTTTTGTCATGGAAAAAAAAAATGTTTTAATAGGCTGTAGATGCTGTTCAAAATAATTTTATTCTTGCAAAGCTGTTACTACAAGAATTCTGCTAGTCTCTATGAAATGTTGATTACTTCTTCAAACATTAGTTTCTGTAGAGATGGGAGGAGACACAGCCAGGACAGCTAATCCAAACTGGCAAAAGGGATGTCCCATACTATGGGGCATCAGCAATAAAAGTTTGAGTAAAGAAGGAGGAAGGTGACATGTTTGGAGTGATGGCATTTGTCTTCCCAAGAAGCTGCTGCTCATGATGATCTCTGCTTTCCTGGAAGTGGGTGAATACCTGCCTGCCAGTGGGAAGCAGCTAATGAATTCCTGGTTTGGCTTTGCTTTCATATGCCTGCTTGCATACAGTTGGCTTTTTACCTATTAAAGTGTCCTTGTCTCAACTCATGAATTCTCACACTTTTATGTTTCTAATTCTCTCCCTCACCCCACCTGGGGAAGAGTGAGCAAGAGGCTTTGTGCTACTTAGCTGTCTGCTGGGACGAAACTACAACAGTGAACAATTATTTTTCTATTAGACTTTTTGCCACTTCAGCAATTTAAACCAAATGACCTGAGCAGGAAGTACATCCCTCTGTCTCCTTTTACTAGTAGACTGTGGTGGTTTTACTCAGGTGGGCGACCAAGCTCCACCACAACCGCTCTCTCACTCCCCCTCCTCAAAGGGAAATGGGGAGAAAATTACGATACAAAGGGCTCAAGGGTTGAGATAAGGACAGGGAGATCACTCAACAATTATTGTGACAGGCAAAACAGACTCAGAGTAGGGAGATAGTAAGATTTATTGCCTATTACTAACAAGCTAGAAAAGCGAGAAACAAAGGAAAGAAACAAAAAGCACCTTCGCCCCCATCCACCCTCTTCCACCTCCTCCCCCCGAGCAGCACAGGAGAATGGGGGAATGGGGGTTATGGTCAGTCTATAGCGCTTCTTCGCCGCCGCTCCTTCTCAATCACTCTCTGTGCTGTGGGGTCCATCCCACGGGATGTAGTCCTTCCCGAACTGATCCTGTGTGGGCTTCCCACAGGCAGCAGCTCTTCAAGAACTGCTCCAGATATGGGTCTGTACCATGTGGTCCATCCATCAGGAGTAAACTACTCCAAACTGGGTCCCCCACAGACAGCAGCTCCTGCCAGGTCACCTGCTCCTGCATGGTCTCCTCTCCACAGACTACAGGTCTGGCCTGGAATCTGCTCCAGTGCGGGTCTTCCACAGGCCACAGCCTCCATCGTTGCACGTTCACCTGCTCCACCGTGGTCTCTGCAGGCTGCAGCGTGGAACCCTGCTCCACCGTGGGACCCATGGGCTGCAGGGGGACAGCCTGCTTCACCATGGTCCTTTTTTTTGTTGTTGTTTTTGATTTTTTTCCCCTTTCTTAAATATGCTCTCACAGAGGCACAAAGCAACATCACTTATTTGCTCGGCTCTGGTCAGCAGTGGGGCCCTTACCTTACATGGGGAAGCTTCTAGATTCTTCTCACAGAAGCCACCCCTATGGTCCCCTGCTACCAACACCTTACCATGTAAACCCACTACATAGACAAACCTCCTAACTAAAAATTTCTGGATGTTGTGCCTTTATAATGAGCTGAGGAAGTACGTTTTTTGAAGATCATGGTCTGTAAGTCCACACATGCAGACTCTGGATGATTAAATGCATCAGATTCAATGTATAATGTCAAGAAGAAAAAGTGAATGAAAAAGTAATCAATTGAAGAAAGTTAAAAATCATACAGAAAGAAATATAACCATATATTAAATCACACTTTTTTTCCAGCCAAAACAATGTTTTCATGAAAATCAAAACCAATTCCTTTTAGATTGATTCAAAATTATTATTTCTTTATAATTTTATTTTGAGAACTATTTATTTACATGGTTATAGTAAACAATATTTTCAACATGTAGAGGAAAAATAAAAATCTATACAAATGATATAAAGCCTTCTTTCAACTTATTAAATGTTCTTCCAATCTGAAAATGAAAAGAAAATATAAAAAAGTTTTCCCAGAAAGGAAAATACATTCCTCTATCAGTTGTAGAAAATATCATTTGTGGAAGATCTTCAATATGTTTTGAAGCTCTGCCTTCTGTAGGGATAAGCCATGAAGAGATTTTTATGAAAATCAGCTTGTCCATCTGCTATGTTCATCAACTTCATTCTAGCAAATCACTAGGGCACAGCATCATTTTGAAAGCTATAACCTAAACCTGCATCTAAAGAATGATGAGAAATGCAAAATAAAAATACTGCAAATATTTGGGAATATTATTTTCTTCTTTGTATTTTTATCCTTTGCCTATTCTACCCTTTTATCTCTCTCTTAAGTGAAACAAACAAACAACAACCAAAAAAACAAAAATAAAAAAACAGAGCTTTAATTTGGACTGTGCTATTTTTCACACATGGAAGTATTTTTCTCTATTTAATTATATATCTATCTTAACGATTATTGTTTTCTTTTTTCTTCCTTTCTACCCTGAAGAAATGTAATCCATTTATGGATCTATCATGGTATTTTTTCTTCACAACTGTCTTATTACACTTTAGTTTCATCTGTTTCATCTGTTTTATCATGGGCCTTAGTGTTATTTATAGCTCTTCTCATTTCAAATCAGCTTTGTTATTATGTAAAGACACTTTCTTAATATTTCTTTTATATTGCAGAGTCATTCCTTTTTTTTCAGATCACGTGATCCAAACAAAATCTTTTTTTTTTTTTTTTTCCTCACTAGCATCACTTATTTTAAATCTTCCTATCAAGCTCTGCCAATTTTCAGCCTTCTATTCAGCCTGCAAGCCAGAATCTCTACAACCTGGTAAGTGGCTGTTTAACCAGCCAGACAAGATCCATCCAAATCTAATTCTCTGCTTAAGGTCATGGGCATTAGGAGGTCTCCAACATGACTCACCTCTTTCTCCCTAGGTTTTGTTAAATATAAGATTTTTCAAGACCTGCTGCACTGACTCAGATTGAGTTTCCCTTCCTAGACTATTCCAGACACATTTACATTGTCAAATCCTAAAGCTGATATTTTTTGTTTGATTTCATGTCTGTTTCCATTTAGAACCACAGGTGGCTGAATTTTCAGATACTGTTCAGACAAACCTGTCTCTTTTTGTGAGAGAAACTTCTCTGTGCAGACTACCTCCCTGTGCTCTGTACATGGATCACAGAACTGTTAAGCAAATCACCTCACTCTGCATACATCAGCCAAGCGTATTTACCTGTTACAGTGAAGACAGAGAGAACTGAAGTTCAACACTGAGTCCCATTGTGATCAATCTATTCACAAAAGTCAAAATTGTCTCTAATAATCAACCTCAAATACTAACTCTGTGATTTAGGCCATCCTAGGTAGTGAGATTTTGCCTTCATGTGCTGTTACTGTCAAAGTAGTAATTTGCGGGATACTTTTGGCTCCCATGGTGCTGAAAAGGCTCGAGGACACCTCCTAATTTGAGACTTCACAGATTTTTGAAGCTTGCAGAACTTTGTCGTGCAATGGTCATTTTATTAATCCCAACTCAACATTAGCCTTATGGCACAGAAGCCAAGTGACAAATCCTCACAAAGAGGATTTCTCCTACATTAAGAGATCTGCCTGCTGTAACCGTACTTATGGAGATGGTTGCTATGACTTAAAATTGAAAAATGTTCACCTATATAAGAAAAAGTTGCAGAATCCAAGCCTTGCAAATACTCGCAAAATCTTAGCACAGATCATCTCTTTTCAATTACAGATGCTTTTTCTTACATCACATATGCTTTCTATTTATAGATTGTGTGAGTACTGTCCATCAGCTACCTACACTTCTAACAAGTTGATGAGCAAGCAGAAAAGGAAAACTTCCACTTATCTAGCAGCCCTGTCAGTAATGAGGAATGAGCACAGGATTAAATGAATGGCTGTTGGCTGTGACAGTTCTTGTAAAGGTTCAGTTGTAAGGAAAATATAGCAATTCCTGAACTGTGCTCTCTGCTTTAAAGGCTGTTTTACTGCAGTGAGCATTCAAAGGAATTATCAGTTGCAGAAAAAAAAAAAAAAAAAAAAAAAAACACTTTTCTGTTCTTCTGTCTTTTTTATTTTCTTTTTTTTTCTTTCTTTTTTTTTTTTTTTTTCCTGCTCTTAGGACTTCACTTTTGGACTCTGCTTTGAACTGCTTCCAGCTTTTCACAGCTTTGACACTTTCATGCCTTTTACCTTCTTCATCTCTCTTCCCTCAATCCAGGCATTAGGAAAAGGTCCATGAATGGGTGAATGCCAGTACATCTCTTCTAATCAGTGGAGATGAAAGCAAAGTAAACATACAATCAGAGCACTGCATTGCCACCACTTGCTGTCTACAAGAGAGGTGACTGTTACTGTGTACCATTATGGTTAGAAGTAAACCTAGATTCAGTCACTTTCAGATAAGTCAAAGCAGAGTAAGTATGTGGATACATGTAGTGGTGCAGTTAAACAACTTTAATGAACTTTGCTAAATTAATCTCTGGTCTTAGGAATCCTGTTAGAACTACTGAACTGCTTAAAGATTTTTCAATCAAAACCACATTAAAATATTAATTTGAAAAATTGCACTATTTAGTAAAGTGTGTCCTATCTTTGCAGAAAATGTTAAATTTGTATTAAAAATCTGAATCATTGCATCCCTTTTGATTTTCAGTTGTTAATTTTTTGGGACACCCATTGTGCCATGTCGTGAAAATAGCTAGCACATTAATAAAAAATACAGATAATTGAAAAAATGAAGGTGATCTTAAACATTAGGCAAAATTACCTATTCCAGTTCTAATTCTGTATTCATGTTTAAGATTGGTAATGCAAAATGGCTGACTTTTATTCCCTGGCAGCTACAATCATATGGTAAAAATAAGGGTTATTAACTATTAACTTCTCTGCCACATTAAAACTATTCACACAAATACCTCAAAAGGCTACTGGTGAATCAACTGTACATTTCCACTAACCCATGAAAGCCAGGTTGCACTTCACAAAGTCTGAATCTTTCGCACATATATATGTCATGCAAAATAAGAGCTATAGAGCCAGTTTACTGTTACTTAAAATGTTACTGAACACCAGGTGAACCAGTAGCTATGAGCCTGCTCTTAGATTATAACAACAGTGACATGATTTGAATCATTTTATAATCCTTGCATATCATGTTCACTCATATCACAAGCTTATTGAGGGGGAACATATGGATATTTACTGAAATTCATTTGACATGACAAGCTGATGTGATTACAAGGCTAGGGCTAGGCACAGCCCTTGCTAGAGAGTGCGGGTAGTGGACCCAACAGTTCCTATGTGTTGCGGTCAGGAGCACCCATGATGTATCAGGTAACCCCAAAAGAGAGGGACTATAAAGTTCAGTTGGATCTTCTTTAACTGTTTGAATCCTAATATTGTATGTACATATTCATATATATATATATACACACACATTTATAATACATATAGAAAGGCATTAGAATACAATCTATATTCCATATAACATTTTCTCAAGGGCAATAAACCTTTTTCTCACTTCAGTTGATGACGTTGTATTTAGTAGTTGTATCTGGCATCAATCATGTCAAAACCAGGGACCAGCCATTTCCTCTCCCAAGAGAGCCATTATCCTTAGCTGAGACAAATCTTTCTCTGTGAATGTCTACAATCTTGAACACAGATAAAGTTGCACTACAGTCATAACACTTTGATACAATTTCATGAGGAGCAACTCTTAAGGTAGCCATGGACTTTCGAATCTCCTAAAAAAAGTCTCAGCTGTATCTTTAAATTATGAAGGATACATTAAATGAATTTCAAGTGAAATGAGGTCAGAGCTTTTAAACATTTTGATTTATATGTTGAGCTGAGGCATGACACAAGATTTCTTTGTCATGTGCATAGCAACACTCACATTTCTGGATGGGCTATCACAGTCTGGAAACTAATAATAGATGAAATAAAATAAATGCAGGCAGAACACAGACACTTCTGTGTCTTTATCCTGAATTACTCATGTTAAAAAGCCATCATGGCGAAGCAATAGCAATGTAAACATTACATGGTCATTTTAAAAAAGAAACCTTACACTGAAAATACTGTTCAAGAGCAGAGTGAAACAGGAATGCTTCTAAAACATTATAGAAAAACTTTTTTTTTTTGTCTTAATGCTGTTTTCTTTCTTTCTTTCTTTCTCTCTTTCTTTCTCTCTTTCTTTCTTTCTTTCTTTCTTTCTTTCTTTCTTTCTTTCTTTCTTTTTCTTTCTTTCTTCCTTCCTTCCTTCCTTCCTCCCTTCCTTCCTTCCTTCCTTAATTCCTTTCCAGTTAATAATACTGTCATAGTTTGTTTTAAATCTCACTGAAATTAGGAAGAATATAACATTTTAAAGATGGTTGTCTAATAGTCTCCTGTGTGGTGTAGTAGTGTCCCTTTCTCACATGTCACTGGTGAAGTGTGGTATTTGGATACTAGTCAAATATTAAGTAAGAAGACATGAGAGGGTACCTGCTTGGTTGAGAAAGCAAGTGAGAACACCACTTCTTGATCTTTGGTCCCTTTGCCCAGATAAATAAAACTTTATAAAACGTTTTAAAATATTTAATATCTAACTTCATTAAGTATTTTTCTTCTGTAGTAAAACAAACAAACAAACAAACAAACAAACTTCAAGCTAACCACTCAAGCAAAAAGAAACGATCTACAAATAGAAATATACATACAGACATATACATACAGAACTGAAAGCAACTATCAGGTAACATCAGTGGCTAGACTGAAGTCTCTAGAGAAACAATATGATTAAGTAGTAAAGGAGGATCCATTCTGATCCTCCCAAATAGAAATGATCATTAAACATCAATGTTAGCTAAGCAATGAGAAGAAATTTCCTGTCAATTCTGATTGGATAATTTCACTTAAAATAAAGAATACAACCACTTTTACATGGTATATGGTGACAGAAGAGTCAATCTAGAATTCATTGTCACAATTCCAAAGCACCCTTACCAGGTTAAGATCTTTTGTTGTCATTTTCTGAATAAATATATTCTGAGATGTAGCTCTTACCCTGGTGAACAGAGGGGTTGGTCAAACAAAAGAGACAACCCACTGGAGAGTGTAAGGTAATGCATTTATATAAGGATTAAATTACTTTCAAAGTTCATACAGAAATTCTGAGAAATAAAAAGGATTTATGTCTAGGGCTCCTTTAGCCTCACCTGAAGTCCTTTTAACAACTCACCCACAGCTTGCCTATTTTTGTAATAAACACTTCTTTCACTAAAAAGTGTTGGTTATCTCTGTATTTCTTACTCTCTTTAGCAATTCATAAGCTTGATGAAATGACTTTTCAAAGAGTTCTTGATAGTGTTCTCATCACTGAAATTCTTGAGTACATCTTAGCACTGCATCATGTCTGAGAGACTTCCTCTAGTAAATTAACAGTTCTCATGTTTTCTTTCTATGCCAGGGTAGAAACATATACAGAGAAGTCTTGTCCTGGTTTCAGCTGCAATAGAGTTAATTTTCTTCCTAGTAGCTGGTATGGTGCTGTGTTTTGGTGCAGCCTCACCTCGAGCACTGTGTGCAGTTTTGAGCACCACAGTACAAAAAGGATGTGAAACTATTGGAGAGTGTCCAGAGGAGGGCTACTAAGATGGTGAAGGGGCTAGAGGGCAAGACGTATGAGGGGCAGCTGAGGTCACTTGGCCTGTTCAGCCTGGAAAAGAGGAGGCTGAGGGGAGGCCACATTGCGATCTACAGCTTCCTCACAAGGGGGAGGGGAGGGACGGGTGCCGATCTATTCTTCTTAGTGATCAGTGATAGGACCCAAGGGAATGGTGTCAAGCAGCGAGAGAGGAGGTTCAGACTGGATATCAGGAAAAGGTTCTTCACTGAGAGGGTGGTTGCACACTGGAACAGGCTCCCCAGGGATGTAGTCACGGCATCAAGCCTGTCGGAGTTTAAGAAGCATTTGGATTGTGCTCTTAGTCATATGGTCTGAATTTTGGGGTGAATCTGTGTGGTGCCAGGAGCTGTACTCCATGGTCCTTGTGCGTCCCTTCCAACTCAGGATATTCTATGATTCTTACTAAACTGTTCTTATCTCAACCCATGAGTTCTTGCAACTTTTCAGTTCTCTGTCTCATCCCACTGGGACGGGGGAGTAAGCAAATGTCTGTGTAATGTTTAGCTGCCTGCTGGGTTAAGCCACAGCAGTCCTTTCCTCTGGGAATTTTTATGTTTTTTCCTATTATATAAAAATACACAATACTATATTTTGCATTATGGCAGACAAGATTAATGCAAAAATTTGACTGAATTCTAATGCATATCCCAGATTCCTAAAAATAATATACTTACATGTAATGATCGTGAGGTATCTTCATGAGCAGGGGACAAATTGGAGATTGTATGAAAAAGCTGTTTTTGAGTGGTCAGCATAAACAGATTAACAGACATTTAATTTGTTAAATCTATGAACATTGAAATACTTAAAGCAAGCTATCTCAATGATGAACTTTTGGCAGTTCATGTACAGTCAGACTGATGTTTCATTATCACTTTCTGCTGTTACTGTTATTCATTTTTTTTCAGGGGAGTATAGATATAACATTTGAGAGCTGACAAACCAGTATTTCAAGTTATGTTAAAAATCAATTTATAGAAAAAAAAAAAAAGTAAAGATTACACCTCTCCAATGCCAATTCCTCAGTCTTGAAAAATAATTAACTGATCTTTTAATTTCCCTAGTGCTTTAGTCATACTAATGCTAAGTTGATGAGGATATTAACTCAGTGTGAGCACTCCATTCAGTTGAAAAATGCTTATTTTGGTGCTAACAAATTTTACATCAATTTTACTTTGAATGCACAAAGAAGTTAATACAAGTTTTCCATGCATCTCTTATCCTCAAATAAACTGAAGATAATTTGAAAATGTTTGCATTTCTCTCATGAAGGGATAAGGTACTATCCATTTCTGATAGAGCTGGGACATGAGCACAGGGCAGTTACTGCAGAGCAGATGACACAGCAAATTCACAACCATGCTTATATAATGGCAATATTTCATGCTGTATTTCCGAGACATTCTATTTGCTTTCAAGAGGAACACAATTCTTCTACTATCATATTTTTTTTTTAACCTTGGAGTAAAAAAATCTAGAAATACATATCCACAATCAAGCATCAATACAGAAAATGGTAAAAAGTATTAATAGTCTTTCTATACATACATTGGAACCAAACTCTAAGACTGATTTTAATTTCAAAAATAAAATGAATATCCACTTGTCTTTACTGCATATACAGTTATAAAATAGAAAACATATTTTAAAATAATTTTGATTAAATGTCCTAGTAGAGAAAGTGTGTTGTAAATATGGAAGCAGAGATGCAATGTGAACCAGTACTGAAACAAAGCCTCACCCTCTCCCCTGATACTAATTGGAAAGGTAAATGAAGATAACACAGTTAAAAATGTAACAAATTGTTGACATAGTAGCTTTAATAGTTTCTTGCTATTATATGTTCTCAGACTGAAACATAGAAAATTACCATACAGAGGAAGTAGGGTACAATATGGGATTGTTTTTAATGTGGATTCAATGTCCAAACAGGATGTGACTACTTGTCTTATTGAAAGAATTTGACAAACCACCTGACAGTAATCTTCATGATGCCTTTAAAAAGTTTATTTACTAATGTTAAGTAGATTAATTTTCTGACTGACAGCTATTTAAAAAGATAAACCAAATTGTATATGAACAGAGCTCATTATGGTCAAACATATGGATTGGAAACCATCTATAAGTGGAATGAAATTATTTATTAGACAAATGCATTAGTTAATCTTTATTATTTAATTACAGTGGCATTCAGGAGATATAAAGTCTGAGCTTCAAGTTTCATCTTCCTTAATCCCTTCATTGATATGTCTTATCAATAGGCTGGCATCAAACCTCATCTCTCCTCAGCATCATGTTAATAATGTTATCTGAAATCACTGCCCTCCATCCTAAGTTAAATGCACCACAGTCTCCCGCAGTCTGTTGCATACTCTTCTGGGGGAGTAGTATATTCTTTTGGGGAGGCAAAGTATGTAGGGACATTCCAAGAATTACTGTGGTAATATGGTAAGGCAATATGACAAGATTATAAAGTAAAACAAAAACAATAACAACAAAAGAAAAAACACATTTCACATGGTTTGGGGGCTTTATTGGGAATATAATGACAGGACAAAGGGGAATGGTTTTAAACTACAAGAAGGAAGATTTAGATTAGAGGTTAGGTGGAAATTCTTCACTCAGAGGGTGGTGAGGCACTGTCACAGGTTGCCTGCAGAGGTGTTTGAGGCCAGGTTAGATGAGGCTCTGATCTGGTGGGTGGCATCCCTGCCTATGGCAGGAGGGTTGGAACTAGATGGTCTTTTGCAGGTTGCACACTTCTAAGCTTATAAACTTTGTATTTTGAAACAAATGGTAAAATTCATATAAATTAGACTCTAATCTTACATCTTCCCGGTATGTTTTGCTGCTCATACTCAATAAATAGTGAAACATAACAGCTGTTTTATTCACAAAAAAAACCAAACAAACAAACAAAAAAACAGCCATAAATAACTAAGTAAAGGTACACTTCTCACTTTGTATGCAGAGCATCCAATTTACAATAGCAAATACCTGTCATAAGTATTTATGGCTACTGCTCCCTACAGTATCAAATAATCCACACATTATTGCCCTCAATTAACAACAGCAGCAACAAAAACACTAGCTAGAGTGATAGGCTGGGAATATGAGCTTTATGTCAATCAAATGAACTCCTTCCACCTTCTCTTTCTCATGGTGTTCTGAATTTTTGTCCCACATCACCCTAAGATGTAGCTCTGTGTCAGCATCAGTTATATCTACCTAAATGTCATGGCTTAGTCCACTGACTTCAGCAGCAACAAAGCCAACCTTGGTGCTCTTAAAATTAAAATCACATCAATGATTTTTCCAAAAAAAAAGAAAATTTAAAAAAATGCAGGCTACCTCTGACCTTGTGATCTAGTCTGTTTCTGAAATTTTATACCGGAGTTTTAAACCTTTACAGAGCTCATAATGTGAAGAATGATAAATTCCTAAATTTATTTGTAGTAAAAGATGTTGTATGGGAGCAAACTCCAGTAAAAGGAACAGTTTGCTTACTCACAAGCAGGCAAATACACCAGATTTAATTTATTGGTTAAAATCAATATATATCTGAGTGTGCTAGACCTTCTTTATAGTATTTCTTAATATGGATTTTCACTATTATTCTGAAATGTTCTCATATATATATGTGGACCAAAAATATTTTAAGAGGCTCAGTTGCAAAAATGTCCTCAAAATTCCCAGGTCATGAGGACCAAGCAGGCCAGGTTGGATGGGGCTTTGGGCAACCTGATCTAGTGGGCGTCATCCCTGCCCATGGCTGGGGAGTTGGAACTAGATAATCTTTAATGTCCCTTCCAATCCAAGCCATTCTATGATTCTATAGTATCTGAAAGGTAGGCCTAGAACTAGTGCAGCCACTTGTCCCTTTTACCAATGAGATATAAACATTTGGATTGTGGTCTGCATAATCATGGTAGGAAAAACTTCAGAATTTAATGTTTTAATTACAAGCTAGTACTCATGTTATAGCATGAGCTATTTGTAGATCTCTTTCAGCCTATAGGAGAATGAGAGGCAACCTCTTTAGACTTATTTTGGGGTATTTCAAGATTTTTTTTTCATTGTAAAAAACAAATCCCCAGCAAATCTAGAAGCATCTGATATAAACTGTTTAAAATGATTGTGGGAACAGTTCTAAGTCAGGAAATAGAGAGTAATATAAATATATGTGTCTTTATACGTATATGAATATGGAATATACATATATGGAATATATACATATAAGAAATATACATATATGTGTATCTATGTGTGCATGTGTGTGTGCACAAGAGAGTAGTTTATGTCACAATAGTTTGTTTTCCCATTGCTACCTAGGTATTGTAATATTGGTATTGCCTTTTTGAAAATCATATTTTTCCTTGAGAACAATAGCTTTGTGTGCTTTATTGGAATAGTCAAATTGTACAGCCATCTATGACATTATAATGTCTTGCTAAGTTGTATTGACTATTATGACAGAAAATATTGAGCATGAAAACCTCCAGCTGTTAGTGAGCAGTGGAAGAAGGGAACTAGCTCAGGAGAATAAACATATTCATGTCTTTTTTGTTTTTTTCTTCTTTTTAATAATGTTTTAGTAAGAAAACATTTGATGCAAATCCAAATGACAATAACAATCTCAGACCAATTCTCTTTTGCATGTTGGATCATCAGCAGATCACAGTAAGCAGCAAGCTATTTGAATTAATCTTATTTTCTTTTCTGAGCTAGAGCAGCCTTCTGAAGATAAACCTAGCTGATTATCCATCACTGCAGCACTTTTGGGTGCTTTAGAGTCTACTGAACCACTCATTATGGTTTAGTTTTCTATGAGAGTAGAATATGTACAAATTCTGTTCTCTCTCAGGAGACCTTAGTATTAGTAATTAGTAATTTTATAGTTAAAGAAACATATCTATGTAGTAACTTTATGCATTTTTTCCTGAAGTGACAGACAAACCAGATAAGATAAATCAGATTAAGAATTAATGTACATATAGAAGAAGTTATAGTTTAATTATTACCTTTACTTTTCATTATTCCCTTTCCTTCCTTGTGTACTCACAATGGAGTTGCTATTTTAGAAGGAAGAAAGTGAAAATATGGACTCACAGATGTGGGCGTGTCTGCAGACAATGCAAGTCAGACCCAAGTCTGAAAAGAGCAGCAGCGGCATGCAACCCATGTTTGGTGGGCCACAGACCAGGCAAGTATTTGCACTTTGGGCAAACACCATCCTCTTCGAAGAGCCTTTTAAAATCTATACCAAAGAAACAGAATTAAAGTAATAAGGGGAAATGGCTGGTGAGAACATTTGTGCAAACGTCATAACTAGTACTCGTAAGACAGAATGGTGCATAAAACAGAGTGCTAGACTCATGACTTTGAGTCCTTTTATCAACATTACCAGAAAGGTATCTCTCTCTCTCTCTCTCTCTCTCTCTCTCTCTCTCTCTATATATATATATATATACACCTATATATATATAGTTCTAATAGGCATTTTTTTTCAGACTTTTTGGCAGTGGGGAAGAAACAAGAACAGCTTTTATATATATATATGTATAAAAAAAAAGTGATCAAAAGCCATTAACTCCCCCCCGACAAAACAAAATCTCTATAAAAAAGCCAGTATGTCTTTGCCTTGCATACATTACCAGAGTGTGTTTACTAAATGTTTACTTCTTTTATTTCCAGAAGATGAAATTCAAATTGCTTCAATGCTTTTGGTTTATCAGGCTCATGTTGGACTCATGTTTGGCAGTACTATCAGTTTTTTCATTATTTTTTCCATAAATACTGTCTGATGCATTCCATATATATCAGATGTCATATATACTATTTTTTTTAATGCAATCTAGTTGCTGGAGAACAATAAGAATTTTATATTCCCTTTGAAAAAAAATGTGCCTCTGATTTAATAAGAACATATCTTAAAGCCAGTGTTCCTGATCCTTTACTGCAGGTTGAGTGAGAGTTTTATCTGCCTATTAAGAGTATACTTACCTCTCAAGAGACATTCCTTTCAAACTAGAACATTTTAAAGGGTATTTTCACCTTTAAGAAATTGGTTTACAGCTGCAGCGAGAGGTTAGTAAAGGCTGGGAGGGTGGAGTGAGGAAGCGGGAGTAGGGAGAGTACCTATATTCAACACAATACATGTTTTTGAATTTTAGGCAAGACCTTACAATCATAATGCCATCTAATGGATCATAATGCTGTCTTTCTATCCACTGTCCTTTTTTCTCCCACCCCATTGACATAACTGTTCTCCATTCAGACTATTCAGCATTGTGTTGCAAGATACAGTGGGTTTTCAACTTGAGGAAGGAAGTTGTATTGCTTTAAAAATCCATATTATTAGTCTGTTCTTAAAGTAGGCTACACCAGACCTGGCCTTGATATAGCTACTTGCCTACATTAAACCCAAGTGCTGCAGTGCTGCTTGTCATTCACCAGGGGAGACTTTTACAAAAAAAAAAAAAAAACAACCAACCAACCAAACAAAAAAAAAACAGTGACTCAGTTCCCATTATAAATTGAGAACACAACAATTTCCTCAAGATGCAGTTTTGGGGGGACAAATAAAAACATGGCTCTACAGGGACACTTATATGACACTTTTGTTTTCTTTTCCATTTCCAGTTGGGAGTTATTTAATCAGTTTATAATATTATTAGTCCCAGAATAACAAAACTGCCTGCCTGCTAGCCATTGAACCTTAAACAATAAAGAGTACAGCACAGGGTTTTTAAAAGCATTGGTAACAAGAGTAATATTCTGAAACACTGACATCTCGTGGCACACTGTATAAATAGCAATCTTCAGAGAAGTTAGGTACTTGCACTTTTCTAAATGAAGGTCAAGCAGAAGAGATGATGTGAAAGACTGAAAATATGTGGACACTGTCATAGTCATTTAAAAAGGAAAACTTATAGATGTGAATTCTAGTTATGCAATTAACAAAGAACAAAATAGTGTTAGCTTCACAAAATGCTTGGATAAATGACATACTAAACAGTGTTAAGATAAAGTAAAATAAGTATATTTTTAATGACATGGGAATCACTTTTCTATTAACATTATTAATAAGTTGGGCAGCTATTTACAATTGGTGTGTGATGACAGTAAACTATTTCAGTAACTAGTCACATAATAAAATGGCAAATAATCCTCATGGAAACCATGATGATGATTTTAAGGTGGCTGCATTTCAAGGTGCTTTCCATTAAGTTAAAATTGTAGCATATTCTTGAACAGGGTGAAAAGACTTTCTATAAAACCTGGAACCAGGAAGCTGGTGTCTTGTTCCTACTTCTACAAAAACATCACCAGGGGGGGGAAAAAAAAAAAAAAAAAAAAATCGACTTTATAACACATCTGCATCTGCAACAACCTTACCTCATCTCCTGAAAGAGCTTGATTTCTGAAACCTGGAGACTTTACAATGCTTATTTTCCACTAACTGGAAATGATTATTTTCCACATTCAGGCTATTACAGACATTCAGGCTCTCTTCTAGTTCTCTTCTAGAATTTAGTCAATAACAAAAGACCTTTAGTTTCAGTGATTCTTGCCATGGGAATATCTCTTAAAGACATTTGATTTTAATCCTCAAAATACATTACAGTTGACATAAACCATAAAAAGTGAACAAATGACTTACAGTCCCCTACAATTAGTTTTTATTTGGTTTTACGACCTGACTACTTGCAGTTTCATTAACTGTTCTTAATTATCTCTCTGATGGTCATTTTTAGAAAGTCCTGTTAAAAGTCCACAAAGCCTTCATTTCAGACAATTCATCTTATCTCCATTCTTTTTTATATATATATATTGTTTATATGCAGTTTATCTCTCCTCTCTTCTGCCGATCTTGTGTTTTGCCAATATCTGCTTAGGAAAGGATTTCTCATTTGGCTCACTTAATTCTAATTGTGATGCTACTGTTAAGTCATCAGCCTTGCCTACTGCCAGAAATTGATCTGAGACAGGAACCAGAAAGATAATGAGTATAGATTGCATTCAGAGAAAGTGTTTAGCATCACTCACTGTGTATAACCCAAGCTCAATGTTAGTGGGAAAACATAAAGACAGATTATAGGGCTGAACCAGAACAGCCAGATTCCATTAGCTTTGCTAGTTCTAGTCCAAGTTGTAAGTTTGGTATCATAGCATTAGTTTTGTAAACAGCAAACAATCTTTCCTGTTTTTCTCTATTCTGGAATTTTCTGTGTCACATGGAAAAATGAAAGATCACTATTATTTCATCACATGAGTAATGAGAGCAAGCAGCTAAAGGCAAATACTTTTATGTAAAACCAAGTAGGATCCTTTAAATCCTAATTTGAAGAAGGGATGTCTTGAAGTGGAACAAATGCTACCAGCACTGGAGAAATCTAATTTTCTACAGTCACTTCATATTATGGTCTAGGAGTGTCCTAGATTTGTCACTGTCACCAGAAAATGCAGAAGCTATGGTAGTAAAAGTCACTTTCTTTAATTTGTCTGTGATTGGCAGGATGATTGGTAATCCTGCTTTCACAGAAGAACTTAATCCCTATGATCCTTTCCTTTAAGGTATCTAAGGTATACTTCAGAAAAGCTTAGAATCTGTATGTTGATAAGCATGTCAATTATCTGCCAAAAGAGGCAATACTGAGAACTACTGATATATATATGTATATATGTATATATATATATATAAACACTTTGCCTTCATACTAAGGTACATACCATACACCAAAAAACAACTAATTTCAATAAGAAAAGTTCTGCTGTAGAGAACTCAGATTCTAGCTATTTATATAAAATGATGCAGAAAAGTCTCCTCTTTCAGCTATTTTGCTCTACAAGTAGCAAATGCTGTTCAAATTTGTTGAAAAAGAGTTACAAACAAAACCTTCTCAGAAACTAAAACTTTTAAGTTTCCACCCAGGAGAGAAAATGTTAGAATTGAGTGAGCATGAACCTACCATGAGACACAAGAGCCCTTTACATACATTTTTTTTTTTTTCCCCAAACAAATTATCCATATAATCCTAAATGCATCAATATTTCAAATCTGTTGTCCACAGTTCTCCACAGCATAATGTATGGTGTTTAGATCTACAATTTGAGGTTCTTATCTGATGCTTACAACTGCTTTACCTGGAAAAGAGAAGATCCACATTATAGACTGTATTTCTTGTTTCCTTGTGTACTGTCAGAAGTACAATATGTCTTCCCTCAGAACAGGAACACATGTATTTCAATATTTTTTTCCTCTAAACTGTCTTTTCCACTCAGAAAATGAACTTTGCATTCTGTGCAAAATGTTACATGCTGCAAATCTTCACAGACCACAGAAACACTTCACACTGGGTAAGAAGAAACAAACATTAAACATTCTGATGAGACCTTTTCAAAGTTCAATGTATTGATCAGAGTTCAAGTGGCTTAAATATCTACTGTGTTTCTGTGTTTTGCATCGCTGTTCCAGCTTTCATGTATATTTGAAATTTTGCCTTTGTATTTAAAGAATATATAAAACTGGTGAATGGAAGAGAGGAGCTAGTGACAAATAGCAGAGAAGATTTGGAGATTGATTAGGTAAGTTGGATGAACTCAGATCCCCAAGGTTGGATGAGATTCACAGAAGGACCATCCCAATCAGATTAAGTCATGCCGACCAAGTGAATTTCCTGATAACAGAAAAGACTGAATTATGACCATTTTCAAGAAAGGCAAAGATGATTCAGGTCATCATCACTTCAGCCTCTGGTAAGATCACAGCACAAAACTACTGGCAACAGCTTCTTTTCCATACTATCACTTCTCAGAACCTCAAAAGTTGTCTGCTGGCTGTCATGGGTCCAGAGACTACACCATCAAACTACCAGCCTTGAAAAGATACAGAAGGACCATTTTTAGAAATCCTCTCAGAACAGTGGAATGTGAAATAAAGTGTTGTTTATCAAAGATGAAACAGAAATATATGGGTATTTCTGAGGCTGAAAAAAAAAAAATAATACAACAGCTGAAATTCAAACACATATATGGAATTACATTGGAAGACTGGAGACAGATAAAAATGCATTTTTAAAAGTTGAAAATGTAAAGAATGGGAACAAAGATAAGAGATAATTGCAAACTTGTCTACATAACAAATATTAGTAAAAATAAAGACTTTCTTTAAGAACTTACAGAGTGCAAGTATTGAAAAAAGAAACACATCTGTTGCTTTGTTAGAACTTCTTCATATCTACGGATTTTATTTCTGTGTCCTGTATGTCTTCCAGGTGACTTGCGTGGCAAAATATATGTTCTTATACTTTTATATATATAAATATATATACTTTTTCATTTGGATTTCACTAATGCAGAATGTTTCTACTCTGTCATTCACAGTAGATTGTCAAGTACTCAAGATGGGAAAAAGAGCAGTGACATAATGAAAAGCTCAAATTCATTTATCTCAGTTTCTTCCCTCTACTTCTTTTGTGTGTATCTATATAGGGAGAAAGAGTACATTGCAATGTTGAGAAAGAGGCATGCTGATCTGTGCCAGTGAATGATATGCTGAGATCACTGCTTGAATAAACATACCAGGAAAACTGCTGTTAAAATTCGTTATAACAAGTACAATACTACAATTTTCTAATTTTCAGAATGTGGTTTTCAGTTTTATCCTTATCTTTTCCTTCTGGTGAATGTAAAAAATATGAAGTAAACATTGATGTTTGGAAAACAAAGTAACAATGAAAAAGACAATAAAAATTAACATTGAACAAAAGACAGACACTGAAAGCCTACCTTTACTCTGAGAAAAGGATGACAAAAATCCCCTGAAAAGTAACTCAAAACCAATACCTCTAAATGTTCAATTATTTCTCTAGTTGCTCCTGTTGAACAGTCTTTATCACTAAAGCAAGTTAAGCAGTACAAGGAAACTATCTTACCTATGTCCAGGTGAACTCAGAGTGTGATGCATTCAAATATTTTTGATGCAAACTTTACAATGAGACAGACTGAAAAGGCCCAACTTATTTTCATAGGAATCTAGCATGACTGGCTTAGTTAGACATATCCATCCATACTGTAGTCCTTTTAAAGTTAAGTTCCACATTCCTAGTGATAACATTAGAAAATTATATACATAAATACCACCACGAACCAGCTCTTATCAGCTTCCAAGACTCGAAATTTTACTACTAGTTATGCCTTAAGGCAAATTGAGAAATGATTAGAAAGTGGGGAAATTATAATTAAATGTAATTTATATTTTATACATTTTATTTTTCATTAAAAATGAAAATTGTCATATATATATTTATATATATATACATAACTTCTCACTCTTCCATAAGATTTGCGCTGTTTGTATTCTACATTTACTTTTCTAATTTCAGTAATAGGAATGTGTATGTGCATGTATATAAGTTCCCATCAGCTTCACTACACTAGTACCACTCCCATTCTCTCTCTTCTTCTTCCCACTTCTCCTCCTACCAAATGTTAATCATAAGATGCTTACAGTGTTATTACTGCATTAGAGTTAGAAAGCACACACCCCTCCACCTGTGCACAGCTGTCATCCTCCTTAGCTTGTCTTTCAGATGGGATATCCCTGGTAGGAATTACCTCACCTCCTTAATGAATTTGGTCTTTAACAAGGAGTTGTTTAGAGTAAACTCTAGTGTAAACTCTCTACTTTCAGAGTGTCTAAGTACACGAAAACCTTCATTCAGATAATTTCTATAGAAGCATATTTTAAAATCTCTAATTATGGATTTAATGAAAATATTCCTTACCAGAACACCTGTTGAATATCAGGTAATTATGAAGTCATCTAAAATGCAGAAGATTGGGTAAGTACACCATTAACGAGTTAACATTCCCAAGGCAGTAGAGAAAAAAATGTCTCTGAATTCATTAAGTAATCAAAGATAGATTAAATATGTCTACTATAGTTCTTATTCTATGAAGAACATTGTTACAGAATTTATGAGTAATTTGTATGCCTGGGCTGTACCATTTGGTTCTAATAATAATTGTGAGTTCATCTGGGAAACACAACAAACAAAAACGATTTATATTTTAAAGGCTTTAAATTTATTTCCAGCAGCTGCAATGAATCCTAGCTAATGCTAGCTGCAGTTCCCCAAGATTCTGATAATATTTAGTTCTGAAAAACAAATTTATAAGAGAATAATTAACATCTTAAAGTTTGAAAATATAGTTTCAAAATAAAATTGAAAACCAGATGAGATATTTAACACTGAATAATTTTGTTTGAGTAATGTAGTTCAGAGATTAATCTCCTTTTGGAAGGAATAGCAAACTAGATGAGATGCTTGTAATGTACACTTTTGTATGCGGAAAATAGGGAATTGGGCTATTTCTTTAAAAAACAAAAATAAAACCACAACACTCTAAATACTTTTTTTTTTTTTTTTTTTTTCTCCTTCAGTACATTTCCGGTTCGTTGTACACCTGGTTGTATTTCCTAGCATAATAATAATGAGTCTCTAAAATAAAAGTTTTAAAGTTTTGTTTTCAACACATACTGGTGTTTTAAAAACTTGCACCATCTGACCTATCTAGAATCATTTGCACTATTATCGACTTTTCTGTTATGCAAGATACACATATATATTTGCTGATGACATAAAGCTAGGAGGAGTAGCTGATACTCCACAGGGCTGTGCTGTGCAAAGGGACCTTGACAGACTGGGGGTTGGGCTGAGAGGAACCTCATGAAGTTCAACAAGAGCAAGTGCAGGGTGCTGCACATAGGACGGAATAACCTCAAACACCAGTCCAGGCTGGGGGGTGACCTACTGGAGAGCAGCTCTGCAGAGAGGGAACTGGGAGTTCTGGTGGACAGCAGGCTGACCATGAGCCAGCAGTGTGCACTTGTGGCCAAAAAGGCCAATGGTTTCCAACCTCAGCCATTCTGCGATATCTCATTATGAATGTCCATTATTTAGTAATATTTCTAACACCTAAAATCTCAAATTAGCTATTTAATAATAAGAACAAAACTAATATCATCAGAGCTAACCATAAAAAAAAAAAATAAAAAAATGCTTGAGAACAATTCCAACAAGATTGGCTCCACTATAGATATTTTATTTAATTTGAAGGAGAATAGAAACAAAAGGGTTAGTTTGTTGTGGACTTTGTGTGTATGTGTTTTTCCCTGCGGAAAAACATGGTCAGCCTCAAGTGTTAACAGATTATTCCTCCTTGACTCCAAGTCTAACAGTATGTAGACACAGATCCTGAGAGTAAAATGCCCCAGAGAGGAATCGAAGAGTGTCTGATGAGCAGGGGCTGTTTTAGCCTGTGGCAGCTGGCAAGGTTACTGTCCTTGCTGTTCCCTCTAGCCTCCACACGTGGATGCCTGACCTGTTTGTCAATCAGCTTTTGAACTGCTGCTGTTAAGAGCACAGCATTTTGCAGCTTACCAAAGCTAAGGGTGGTTTATCTCAAAATTCTATGTTGTAATTGATACTCATATATCTGTGCACTGGGGATAGGGCAGACAGCTAGGGATGTAACTGTCAGCATCTCAGATTGAGCTATTCCCCCTTGTCTGTCAGATGTCAGAAAGTGAATCCTTCTTTCATATTCAGAGGAAGAAGGGTCAATACTAAATAAAACTAGCAAGCCAAGCACTGGAAGCGTCCTTCCTGACCTTTAGAGCACAACTAGCTGAAGTTCTGAGACTTTATTTTAATCATTATCTTGAGTTGCAAGTATTATAAGAGCAATATTAAAACTTTTATTTTAAAGGAAGAGAATCACTAGAATAAACCATGGAAGAAAATTCAAAAAGATTTTCTTGTTTTGTTTTGTTTTTCTTTGTTAAGATTTTTCTTGTCTCTCTCCTTTGAGGCATTAGAGAGATTATATCACAGAGATTATATCTAAATGAGCTAGTTCAGTACTGTGAAGCTGAGATTGTGGATCAACAACAAAAATAAATTATCTGGAGCTTCTAGCCTCCACAACTATAACAGAAGATACATAATTCCTCATAGAAGCCAAATTTACCTTCAGTTCTTAGAAAATTCAGACTATTCTTAGAGACTGCAATAAAGAAACATCCCCCATCACCGTTCCCAAACTGGTCTAGTATTTAGCTACCAGGGTGCTGTGTCCTTGTTCCAGGTTGCATCTGCTTACTTTTAATTTATATCTCTTAGGTTAAAAACCCATTGTGGGATGTAATTCCCTTGAGTAAGTAACCATAAGAAATGATCAGTCGGTACCCACTCTCTGTTAATAAGCAAAACCAGCTGAGCTCCACAGCCTCAATTATAACTTGTTTCCCAGTACATGCATTATATTTAAATACAAAACTTCCTTGAATTGTGACTAACAAAGTTGTATTCAGTGTCCTGGCAGCAGTTTTACCAATGCTGTACTCAGTGGGAAGTTCCTCATTCCTCAACTTCTGCTTGTATTAAGACACATAATATTTTATTACAGATGTTTAATCAGGCAATTAAAATTCTTCTAAGTATTACATTATTCAGAGTGTCTACTTAGTCTATGTGTATTATCCACAGCCTCCGGAAACACAGAAACTCATTGTCTGCTCTACTGAATTAGGATAGAAGAGGCACTCCTTAAGAGCTAGGACTAGTACATTTTACAGCTTCATTAACAACTTTAATAAAACCGTCGTCAATCTATTTTGTAATTCATGCACTCTTGTATCTTAGCATTATTAATTGTGATTTAATGGGATATCTTGTTCAGTGTCTCAGAAAAATACACCAATTTCACCCACTGTTGGCTTTAGAAAGCAAACTTGTAACTTTGGGTTTATTTAATGATGTTTTTCATATATATTTTAAATAACCAGAGTTCAATCATGTCACAGAACAATCTTGTAAAACAGGCATGTGTGTTTGTATGCATCTGGGCTTTTAATGGTGTGCTTTTCTTAATTTCAGTTTGATAACTTGGGTGTATTTTTGTATGGAAGAAAGACACTTGTTTTACTTAGGAAGCAAGGACAGGAAGAAGATTTGATGGAGGTAAAAACAAGTAAAAGACAATTAGATAAAGTATCCTTGAAAGATGAATGAACTTGTCATTAGGAGAGAAGCAGTTTCACAAAGCAAAGAGAAAATCTGCATGGACGGAACACAGTGTGAAATAACTTAGAATTTAATATTTCCTCTGCTGAACAACTTTAAAGTGGTTGTAGGTTGTGCACGAAAGAAGTCTCTGTTTACCCAGAGATATTTTCAACAGATCAGTTTACACCAAATAAAGCTTCTTTATCATTTCTGTGAAATACGTTGCTGCTTCCAGTAGATTAATGTCACCTTCATACAACTAATTATTGTTTTAATATAATCCCTTAAAATAAAAAATTACAAAACATGAACCATCACTACTGGATGGTTACTGAGGAAATACCAGTGATAAAAAAGCTGTTTGCATTCCAGCTGTTCTGAAGATATGTAATTGCTACTTGTTTCACAGTAACTTTTATGAATGCTGTTTTTCCTAAACAAAGTAAAATAGGTAACATGTATGCTATTTCCAGAATCCATGAGTGTATTTTAACAAGGACAGAAAAAAAATAAAATAAAAATAAACAAAGCAAATAAAAAGCAAACAAACAAAAACAACCTTGTATTCTGTATGTCTGTTGCAGATCAGACTCATATTTGTTCATAACAAATAGAACATTTTCCATCTGTGATCATCTCAGATCATTGAATCATCTCCTGGTCATTACCCAAATGATAAGCTGACCAAATCCTGGCTTTCCCTTCAGTTTCATTATTCTGGTGCCTCTTACCACAGAAGCATCCTCTTCCTTCATATGCATTTATAGGTTACCAGCTTACGCTCTCTCTTACTTTGTTTACAAGTCACACCATGTCTGTAATATCCACACTGGAGATGCCTCTTGTCTCTGCCAACAGCTAAGGGCCCAACAAATCACTTTTGTAATTTAACTGTATCAGGAAATTGATATCTCTTGATTTTTTAAAGGGTTATAAGATTGAGGCTGAATTCACATTTGCTCTTATTGTTCTGCTGTACTACTGTTTTGCACCCTGCTCAATGTACATGACCAAGCTGTTCTGTTCCTTGTCCCCACTTCCATTGTGAACTGTCTTCCTGGACTTTGACCCTGTTTCTGTCTTTTGGTGTGGTTCAGCTTTGCTTTTGTAGTGTTTCTGCTGCTCACCTTATGCTCTGTCTGCAGATTAGTTCTAAAAAGACCAGGAACTTGTCAGTTAAAATACACTTAAATAATTTTCTAAAAAAAAAAAAAATCAGTTTCTGCAGCCTTGTCCCTCTGGCTGCTTCTATTACCATAATCTAACAAGTAAAGAAAAAAATATTTGCAGTCACACCACACTTTGTCAATTTAAGTACATACCCACTGTTTTTATTTATCTTCTATAACATTTCCTTTCTTCACCTTCAGACCACAGTAGAAGTAGTCCACTTGTCTTCTCTGCCTTCAGACTCTTGATTTACACAATAGCACAGGACTATGAGCCCAGTTTCCCACTTCACAAACATTTGTTTCTCTATTATCTACCAGAATCCACTGAGTATTTTATTAATGCCTTTCCCAAATAATCTTATGATGCTCCTCTACCATTTTATTTAAATATTGTTTCAAGAATCATTTCCCAGATTTCCACTAGTCAACTGGAGATGAAAAACTGTGTGCATATTTTGCTGCACTTTTAGAAATATTACTAGAGGTAAAACATGTATATATGTGTATATACATATACATGTTCCTGTATATTTACATTTACATGCATACATAAATACATATTTAAGTACATATGTGCATACACATATGAAAGATAACATACTTAATTTGTTTGTGTCTTCTCATATACTTCACAGTGATACTTTCCTTGGGGTCAGGAGAAAAAGAAAGTTAATTACATCACTATCCATATTTATCGTCAGTGTGCAGTTTCCCTTGATCTGGCCGTTCCTTGTGTTTTTAGTACTCAATACTTCAGGACAATGATCATGTTGTACTACGTCTTCAGATTGTGTGCAAATGATCTCTGGGTGTTACATAAATATAAATATATTTATATATATATATATATATTATATACATAACAATGCCAATAGCAACTCTGAGAAGATAATTTCAAAATTTCTGATCCAAGTCATACACAACGCAGCTGAAACAGAAACGGTTATGAGCATTGAAGTTTCCAAGACAAAGAGCATTGAAGTTTGCAAGACAAGCACATTACTTTTGGCTTACTGTGAAGATGATCGTGATTTCATTTCCATTAAGGGAATTTACTAGAAAGCACTTAAGTCCATCATCAAGAGACTACAGAATCAAACAATAATTTTACTTTAACAAATATAGACATGGACATAAATGCATTGATAACACTTCCTTTATAGAAGTATCTGCTACATTTGGCATTTTGCAGTATGTACTGATTTAATGTCAAAATACACATGCACTCTAATACTTAGTATGAACTGTCTTAATGGCATTCGGCTCCTACACATATAAGACACAGTGTTGACAGTTTCTTTTGATTGAGGGGGTTAAGGAGAAATAAAGCCTTGATACTGAGTGTCTTAGAAATACACTTTGTCCAAGTGCTTCTTAATATATGAACAGAAGAGAAGCTATTCACACAAAGGATGCTACCAAATGAAAATGACATTTGGATACAGAAGAGTAGAAATCATCTATCTGATCCTCAGCTGTCCTTTTAAACAAATCCACCATAATAGAACATCCAACAGTAAACCCTTCCAAGAAACAAAACAAAACAAAACAAAACAAACAAACAAACAAAAAGATCCAGATGGCATTATAGGAAAAAATACATACCAGTATTTTGTATTTTGCATCAGGGTCACGTTGCTGCCAGGCAATTCCACTGGTGTTAGCTCTCTGCCAAAGTAGAAAGGCAGGATAAAAACTAAATTTTAAATACCAAATATATAATTTGTTTCAAACATCATATTTCTCTTTAAAACAGACAGATGTCTACCAAACCCATGTGACAAATTACTGAATGAACACATTTTCTACTCTCATTGAGATTAAAATTTAAATCTGAGTTTTAAGCAGCACTTATTCAAACAAGAAAAGCAGAGGTTCTCTATTATAGATCTTACGGTCAACAGTGAGAACAAAGGTTGGTGATAAGGCCAGTAAAGTAAATAATTGCAAAAAATACAAATGCTTCTCTGCAAGCAATGCTTCTATATGTTTCCGGCTCAACATTTGGCTTGGAAGAAAGATTACTTGCAATAACTGCTGAGTTTTCACTGTTATGTTTCACTGTGCTTTGGAAATGACTAAGTATCTAGTGAACTTGCTAAAAAAATTAAAATTATAGATTCAAATTTATGGGAGTTCCGATAAATACCATAAATCTTTTCTGCTGCTAGAAGGTGAAATAATTGCAATAAATGTATATCTTATTACTGAAAAAATCTTTTTGGCAAGAGACACCATTACATACCATTGATAATATCACTTGTTTCCTGGTCTGTCTCTCTGTCTCTCTGCATCTCTCTCTCTCTCTCTCTCTCTCAGAATCTTAGAAAGGTTCTAATCTTTCATATTACCAGAGTGACAGGCACCATCTGATACTAAATATGTATTACTAAATATGTATTAGTGCAAACTATTCCACATAATGCAGATTGAAGATTGTATTGAAAATATTTGTTTCAGGTTTTTGAAAGAAAAAAAAAAAGGACAGTAGTGTTATATTCAGCGTGTTCAAAAAACTGAGTCTTTCACTAGCTGCACATCCCACTGATTCAAAGAAAATATTAAAGATGAATTATTGCATATTATTGTGCTCTGTTGAGAATAATGAAATCGTGAAATTCAGAAAAAAAAAATGTTTTCATGCATATTTCATTATTTTTAGAGCAAACACTCATAAAAAGGTTTTATTATACCTGATTACTTTGCTAAGAAGAAAAGTGTTGATTATCCTACTTTTCAAATGATACAGAAAACATTTTGAGGAAAAAAAAAAAAAAGCTTCCAAATGAACAAAAGGACAATTTCTCTTGAATGAGAGCCCATATCTTATGGTTTTGAATAATATTCATTCATTATTATATTCTCTCTTTACTGTGCCTCTAAATGATTTCCTTAAAAACTTATAGAGATATACATGTCTAAAAAAAACAAGAATGAATTTACACTTGTAACTCTCAAACTTTGTATAAAACTTGCACAAAAATGAAAATGATTGTGTATTTAAGGGCTTACATAACACAATGGAAACAAATATTAATAAATACTTTAAAAAGATAGCACAACTAAGTTGAATCATACTAATTATTAATCTGCTTTATTTATCATAGGAATTTTCATGACCTATCTTCTAGTTATGTCCTAGTTAAGTAATATGAGGTGTAAGATTCAGTAATAATCTATGACAGAATTGTAGAAGTATTGTACAAGTATTCTTATTTGCTACAAACAAATAATACTTTGAAATATTTGTTTAACCTTTTAAAAAATAGTGAAATATCATTTCATTTATTCTAGCCTCACTTGAAAGTAAGAGCAAAATAACAGAAAAGGAAATGCTTTTTCCTAATCTTAAATTCAAATGAAAATCCTGGTTTTGAATTGATATGCAAGCTGAGCTGCATACTAGTAGGACAGCATTGTTAATTAGTTGTGTGTACACCTGGTAGAGGAAATGAAATCTATTAAATTGCATTTCCTAGGAAATTGAAGAATTACTTAAACAGTTGTTTGACTCATCAGCACACTAATGGGTATGAAAACACAGTGATGTTTTGTATTTATCACATACATTTTTTTCTGTAAAAAAATAAAATACAGTACAGAATGCTAAATGTAGCACAATGTAACAATGTATTGTGCACTGTTTCCATGGATGTATATATTAGAGAGTTTTTGCAAAATCATTGTTGTGGTTTATCATAGCATGCAGCTCAGTACCACATAGCCATTCACTCCCTCCCTCCCAGTGAGATGGGAGAGAGAATCAGAAAAAAGGTAAAACTCATGAGTTGAGATAAAGACAGTTTAATAGGACAAAAGAGGAAGGATTATTATTACTATTATTATATTATTAATAATAATAATAAAACACACAAAACAAGTGCTGCACAATGCAATTACTCACCACCCGCTGACTGATGTCAGTCCCTGAGCAGTTCCCTCCAGGCCAATTCCATACTCCATATGGTATATTCCATGGTATGGTGTCTGGCCAATTTGGATCAGCTGTCCTGCATGTGTCCCCTCCCAGGTCCACTGGCAGGGCAGCTGAAAAGTCCTTGGCTCTGTGTAAATACTACTCTGCAACAACTAAAAAATCTCTGTGTTATCAGCATTATTCTCATCCTAAATCCAAAGCACAACATCATAGTAGAAAGAAAGTTAACTCTATCCCAGACAAAACCAGGACAAACATTTATAGGTTGTAACTGTAAAAGACTCCATCCAGTTGTATCATATATTAAAAATAAGAACCAAAATACTATCAAGTGTTGATAATTTTCTGTAACTATCTGAAAATTTGTAATAAATTCACTGGGATACAGAACGACTGAATACAGTATTCCTGAAATTTCTAGCACAAAGTTTAACTACGTACAAATTTATCTTAGTTTCAAAATTGTGCAAAAGTGTTTCATTAAATACAGGAAGCGTGCTTGTGCTTAACATGCATATAATAATACATATTGTTTTTAACATATAGACAGAAAAATAGAGGGAAGTAGTGAAGCCTGTGAGTGAGAGATCTGCAGGTGTAGATATCTAGACAAAAGTATATAGAAAAGAAACATAGTTCGTATGAAGGGTCATAATGTTGGTGAACGTAAAAAGATGCAAGTCATCTACCTTTATAAATAGAGGAACAATTGTGTTAGTTTTCTATTAAGCCTGGTTATCTTAATAGCAAGAAAAAATGTACCATTACAACACCAATGCTATGCACCTACATTTGTATTTCAGAGCAAACTGGAAACATTAGTAAGTTTAAAATGACAGATAAAGAGAAATATCTGAACATGAGAGATGTCTGAAAATCTTATTCTCATGTAAAAGTGCAATAGAGAAGATTTGTAGATGTATTTTCTAACATAGATAAGTCAGGGTGTCTCACACAGAACATATATAAGGTCTCATCCCTAAATAAATGAATACTATTTATTAAAAAAAGAAATATATATATATAGTCTTGCTTTTACAGTAGTACAATAAATGGTACAAACTTACCATAAATCAATTAATTTCAGACAGGAAATGCCAAGACTGAAAAATCTGAATTCTCTGAAAGATTTTAGAGAACTTTTTTCCTGTGAGGTAGCTAACTTGACAATATTTTCACTTTATTCAGTACTCTCAGCCAACAAACATCCTCACATCATTAGGCTGTCATGGCTCTTTCAATAACATCAGTTTTCTGATTTTTTTTGGTACTAACAAGAAACTTCTGATTTAAGATATTGCTTGTTAAAGAAGATGAGAAAATATCTCTGTCCCATGGACCAAGGCATGGACTGAAAAGACTGCAATCTCTTTCCAAAATATTTCAAAGCTGCAAGCAAAATATTTGTAGTGCTCTACATCAGTATGTATCATTTTTTAATTCCCCAGAAGACTGCTTCTGGAGCTGTCATTTGTCTATGAGACTATTCAATAAAACTTTGACTCCACAGATTCTTGCCAGCATTCTTTATAGATTTTTCTGAACCTGATGGGAAAATATAGAAGAGCTACTAACATTCACCAGATATTATAGTTCCCTCTTTACATTTCTCATAAGTGGGTACTGCAATGTGAGAGTAATGTGAATGTAACCAGGAGTTACAAGAATGTAACCATGATTCAGTAACCAGGGGAATGAGGACAGTATGGCTTTAACTAATAATGAGAAACCTTAAAGTAAAACATTTAGCAGAAATTATAGAGATGATGTCTAACTTTTCAAACTTCATATTTAAGAGAAGGTTGAGAGATCTCTTACCCTAAATTTATCACCCCATTCCTGAATCAAATATATCTCAGAGTTTTGAGGGACCAATTTTATTCAAAAAAGCCATAACCAGTATTCACTTTGGCAAAAGTTTTATAGATTATACAGCACTTAAATTACTTTTTTAATAAAATGAGATTCTAACAAAACTGTCTACACTAACTGAATAAAATGCAATTGTCCAGCTAAGGCACCATAGAAAAACTTTCACTGATTAAACATTTAATGGTGGATAATGCATAAGGGATACAGTTTAAGATAAAAAATCATTGTCATGACTGAAGTAAAAGCAAGCTGCAGGACTAATACAGGAATTTCCCTATATTCAGAGTCTCTCTCTGTAACTTTCCTCTTTTCAAGGAAGATAAAGGATGTCTAAAAAAACTTTTAAATGAATTATCTGTTCCTTTATAAAAAACAAACAAACAAACAAACAAACCTCACAGTAAAATCTAGTGTCAAAGTCTTAGTTAGAACACTGCAGTTCTAGTAATATGCAATTGAGGTAATAATTAGACATTCATTTCACAAAGGTAGCCTAAAGATTGTCTAACATTTGCAAAATTCTTTCAGAATACAAAGCCCTATATCTGATTAATGTTTATAAATACCTTAAGTGTGGGAGACAGAGGGATTTGGCCAACCTTTTTTCAATGGTTTGTGGCGATAGGGCTAGGGGCAATAGCCACAAATTGGATCACAAGAAGTTCCACACCAATACACAAAATAACTTCTTCGCAGTGATGGTGACAGAGCATTGGAGCAGGCTGCCCAGGAGGCTGTGGAGTCTCCTTCTCTGGAGATATTCAAGACCCGTCTGGACACCTATCTGGGCAATATGCTCTAGGGAACCTGCTTTGGCAGGAGGGTTGGACCCAAAGATCACTTGAGGTCCCTTCCAACACCTACAATTCTGTGATGCTGTGATTCTGTGATCATAGAATCATAGAATGGCTCGGGTCAGAAAGGACATTAAAGGTCGACTAATTCCAACCCACTAGATCCCATGCCACCCACTAAATCAGGTTGCCCCCGACCTCATCCAACCTGGTCTTGAACAGGGATGGGGCATCCACAGCCTCTCTGGCCAACCTGTGACAGTGCCTCACCACCCTCTGAGTGAAGAATTTCCTCCTAACCTCTAATCTAAATCTCCCTTCTTTTAGTTTAAAAGCCCTCCCCCTTGTCCTCTCATTATCTCATTGAGCAAAGAGTCGTTTTCCATCTCTTTTATAAGTCCCCTTTAAGTACTGAAAAGCTGCAATGAGATCACCTTGGAACTTTCTCTTCTTCAGGCTAAACAGCCCCAGCTCTCAGCTTTTCTTCATAGGAGAGGTACTCTAGCCCTTTGGTCATCTTCATGGCCCTCCTCTGGACTCACTTTAACAGCCCCACATCCTTCTTGTGCTGGGGGACCCAGACCTGGATGCAGCACTCCAGGTGGAGCCTCAGAAGAGCAGAGAGGAGGGGCACAGTCAGCTCCCTTGGCCTGCTGGCCACTACTCTTTTGATGGAGCCCAGGATACAGTTGGCATTCTGGCCAGCAAGTGTGCACTGCTGTGCAGTTAGCCTTCTGGGCTGCAAGCACTCACTGATATGCAGTTAGCATATAAATGCTAATTATTCTTAAATTAACTTGGTGCTGGGCTGGATGTGCTAAACACACACTGAGGAAGAACAAAGATTTCAGTAGTCATAGGAAGAATAGAAGAAATAAAAAGGAAAAGAAAGAAACCATTCCAGGTAGTCATATCTGTCACATTCTCAGTGACCAGTTTCTACAGAGCCTCATTCCATTGATTAATGAGATAAAATGTGGTGGGGTTTTTTGTTGTTTGTTTGTTTGGTTGGTTTGGTTTGGTTAGGTTATTGAAAACAATTTTCTGTATGCAAATTAACTTCTGAGAAAAATGTAATAGTGCATAATTTTTCACCAAATTCTTGCTGTATACTCTGGTGTTTCAGTAACTCACCCAGTCGTCTCTGTGTTGATTCTGCACATCTCACTCCCACTTCCACCTTACATTTTTTACATCTTTTGCATTAGACCTCCATCAGAAGCCCTATGTTCTTTCACGCTGGCCCTCTGCCAGGTTTGTTTGATTTCCGGAGGACTGGAACAGACTGCTCTTGTACATCGAAGAGGATGTCCTTGAAGATCAAGTTGCTCTCCCAGGCCCTTTACACTCCATGGCACTCTCAGAAGGGATCCTGCCAAACAGCTGCTATCCATTCTCTAGAAATCCAAGGTTTAACTCACTATTTGTCTAGCTTATTTCTCACAGTGTGTGATGAACAGAAAGTTCAGCCATGCTGAGAAAAAAATATATAGTCTAAAATATAGAAGCAGGTTAGTTGTATTATTCTTGTGTAAACCAATAGCACATAACAGAAAAATAGGTGAATGTAGAAGAATAAAAGAGATTAGGACTGGACAAGGTTAGATAAAGTGATTAATGTTCTCCATATGTTCACATTTACAGAGTTTCCATTTTGCTAATGAAGAACAGAGTTTTAAGTGTACCTCTGTAAGGTTCAAGACATAAAATTATTCAAGCCAGCATTGTAATAAATGATTTTAATTTTCTCAAGACATGCTGTTTATTATTTATTTTTTTCATTTTTATTTATGTAGAAATAGAAGAATAGTGGATATATCAAATGGATAAAGTTATTTTCATTTCTGAAGTTATCAGAAATGCAAGCATTACAAAGATGACATTTTTAACTCAAGCTCTTTCTCTACTTACTACAAATTATAATTTGTACTACCTTTTTAATCCAGGTCAATAATCTGTTAAAATTATCACACGGATAGCACATTCATGGACTTGTTAAACTTTGGTATTTAGCTTTGTTTGTTTGTTTGTTTGTTTGTTTTCCCTTTTTGATCCTAGCCACTAGTCCTAAATATCATCTTCACAGTATTTACATCTCATCTTCTTTCTCAGTCTTTCTTTGTACACTAGTGAGTATTAGTAAGTATGATGATCTACTTAATGTCTCATTCTATATGCTTATAGGTCCTTTTAAGAGGACCCCTTCCCATTTGTCTTTATCAAATTTAGTGTATCACAACTACACCTGAAATGTCTGTTACTGGTATTTAGCAATAATGTAGTTTTATACAAGTGTTACTGACAAAAAACATAAGCAGAACTATCAGGTATTTCTGCTCTTTGACTTTATTTATTTATACAAGCCTTCTTCCTTTGTACATGAAATGTACAATGATTTAGACTGACCTTTTCTGGATTACAATGAAGCAGCCTGTATGTTATCAGGATGTTATTTTGGGCTAGTTTTTACACTTGAAACTTAAAGGAGAATTAATTTGCCTCTCTGACAATAACCATTCGCCAGTGCGTTCCTGCAAAGCTAAAAGCATAAATCTTTAAAAGTTTGAGTTAAGGAACTAATAAAAGTTTTAATGAAAGAACTCCCCAACTGAGATCTCTAGCAGTCATACAATTTCTGAACTGAGCATGCAACACATTGGCCAATGAGTTATATAACAGCACTTTCAGTGTTGTTTACAGGTGTTACTGAATAAAACTGACAGTATGATTAGATGCACGTAAATGTTTTGGGCTTGCATTTGGCCTCTTACATTCACACATATATGTATACTCACTGGAAGTATGTGAATTATTTGTAATTACAAATGGAAGGTTTATAGTGTAAAGCATTGACCCAATTTTATACCCTTAAAACTAAGTTTTGCTAAATCCTTTTCAAGTGATTCTATTTCCAAAGCAAAGCAAACAAATTTTAAAAAAAAAATCAAAATAAAACAAAAACCCAAAACACATTTATTGGAAATACAAAAGGAGGCTAAATGATATGATGGAGATATTCACAAATAACTGTCTGCAACCCTAAATCTCATAGTAAAATTGTATTGGACAAGCCTTTGTTCTTAAGCCAGTTAGAGGCAGAACTACTGACAAATACTGTGAACAATGACTGTGAACAATCACCATCATTGACTTAAAGAAGATTCCCAAGGGGGAGGCCAATTATTTGTATTTCCTTATTTTCATTTAGTTTTAAATCTGAACAAAAGTCAAACCTTAACAAGGATTGCAGTCACTTAATAACCTTCTCTGACTTTGAAACAAAGATGTACATTGTCTTCTCATTACTCAAAAAGATGTGTAAAATCTTCCATTGATCATAAAAATGTCAAACCTTTGCTGAAGCTTTCAAGAAAGTTTTAATTTGGTGGGCTTTAATATAAAAATTGATATGCCTTTCATCTGAAATATGTATGCTCTTTTAATCTGGCTGATACCAAGAACAGTGAGATAAGGATTGTCACATAAATATTTACTTTGTGGAGAGATGATAACAAAACAATTACTTTTATGTTAAGAAACTCAAACTGAATAGTTTTGGAGTGGGGGCCAAAATATGTTTAGGGTTTAGTAAAAGTCATAGTACTTTTTTTAACTCCAGCCTAGATCAAGATATACACTAAATAATTGCTAGTTATATGACTTCCAATGTTAGTCATAAACCTTAAAATAGGAATTTTGGCTTCAACACTATGGTCATTAGATTAAACTTTAAATGTTCAGGGCAAGTTCCATCTAAAGTAAAAGTAGAATTACATTTTTTCTGTGATAATCTTATCATTTCTTAACCTGTTACGATGTTCTGCCTGGCTGTAGTTGAAGTAGTTGAAGTAGTTGAAGTCTCTCATTCCTCATTCAAATCTTATGACCATGTAAGAGAAAAAAAATATTTCATAGTATCACATTTGTTGATATTTTTTATGTGAAACATCAGCAATAATTTTGATATGGATAATCCTTCATTTACTTATAAAAAATAACCTTTGATGATGGGGTTTGGAGATTCTTTTATCTTATAATGTATTCAAGCCACTTGTTTTTTTAAAAAAAAAAATTAGCCTGAAGAGAGGTAAATGGTGATGTAAGTAATGCATATGTTTTAATGGTTGGCACAAATCATATAAAAATAAGTACAAAAAAGTCAAAAGCAATTTGGTAGTTATTATTCTATGTCAAAATGTGATACCACTTTTTAATCATCTGTATTCCAGTTAGCCCTAATGATTTCATCACCCCCTGGACTGAAATATTTCCTTCAATTTTTAGTAGCTTGACTTCACTTCTAGTTCTTGGAAGATGCTTTATATTTCATAGGGAAGCTGAAATACACAGAGCATTACTAAAGGAATTAAAGACATTACAGAATAAGCACTGATCACTTTTGTCTGAAGCATAGAAATGGCAGGTACATTCGGGGCAAGGAATAGCTCAAAACAGAAGCACACAGATCATATTTTGTGCTTTGTGTAACATGCAGAGGAGCATTAACCACAAGGCTTGTGCATTCTATGCATGACCCAAGCAAGAATGGTGCACTCTGAGTTGTGATCTTTTTTCTGCTTGTTCCCTCTCTTAATTGGGAAAAAAAAAAAAAAGTTTTTTGTTGTTTTGTTGTTGTTGTTGTCTTTTTTTTTTTTTTTTTTGTCTTTCCCTTAGGCCAATGACATATTGTAGTCCAGAAAAAAAAAAAAAAAAAAAAAAAAACTAATACCATAGGTTCCTATTTAGTACACTTCAAAATATCTTAATGCTATGCTTAAAAGACTAGTTCTATTCCTGCCTAGGAAGTGTTCATCTGAACCTGAGCCAACAGTGTGTCCAGGTGGCTAAGAAGGCCAACGGCATCCTGGCTTGTATCAGGAATAGTGTACCTAGCAGGACCAGGGAGGTGATCCCCTGTGCTCTGCTCTGGTGAGGCTGCACCTCCAGTACTGTGTTCAGTGTTGGGCCCTCAGTACAAGAAGGATATTGAGGCCCTGGAAAGTGTCCAGAGAAGGGCTAAGAAGCTGGTGAAGGGTCTGGAACACAAGTCCTGTGAGGAGCAGCTGAGGGAACTTGGGTTGTTTAGTCTGAAGAGGGTGCTCAGGGGAGACCTTATTGCTCTCTACAACTACCTGAAAGAAAAGTGTGGGGAGCTGGGTGTCGGCCTCTTTTCGTTAGATGACTAGTAAGGAAATGGCCTCAAGTTGCACCAGGGGAGATTTAGGTTAGAAATTAGGAGATATTTCTTCTCAGAAAGAGTAGTCAGGCATTGGAATGGGTTGCCAATAGTGGAGAGAAGTGGTAGAGTCACCATCCCAGGGGGTGTTTAAATATTAAAAGTTGGACATAGTTGGACATGCTTAGGGACATAGTTAAAGGGTGACATTGGTAGTGAGGGGGATTGACCAGATGATCTTGAAGGTCTTTTCCAACCTTAATGATTATATTATTATATGATTATATGATTCCTTCAAGAATGTAATAAAATAAAAAGCTCAGGTATTCTCAGATGATATAACCCGCAGTATGTGGAAATGCCCCTGACATATCATGACTGCAGAGCAGAGCAAGAAGTAGATGTGCATGGTCTTGTTTTTCTGCAAAGAGAAATCTGGTTTGCATCACAAATGGGGACTGTGGACCTTTTTGCAGGTGAAGGAACTGAAACCCCAGCACACATGGTAGGGGGCAACAAAATCTCTGTGGACCCTGGCATGGCAATCCAGCAATGGCTGTACACTCTACTGTTTTCAAATGGGGTGGAGTTAATTTTCTTTATACCAGCCTGTACAGTGTTGTGCTTTGGATTTGTGAAGTAAAAGTAGTGTTGATAACACACCAATGTTTGGACTTTGCTGAACAGTGCTAACAGAATCAAGGGTTTCTCTCTCTCTTTTTTTTTTTTTTTTTTTTTTTTTTTTAATTTTCCCCTGTTCTTCTGCAGTCAGTAGGCTGAAGCGAGCATGACTTTGGGGTGAGACACAGCCAGAAAAGCTGACATGACTTGACCAAAGGGATATTCCACACAGTATGACCATGGGTTCACACATAAAATCTTAAGGAAAGGAGAAGAAAGCAGGAATGGTCCTTGTTATGGCATTTGTTGACCCAAGTAACCAACAACTAATGTGTGCTGAGGCCCTGCTTTCTAGGAAATGGCTAGATGGGAATCTGCCTAACGATGGGAAGTATTGAATCAATTATTTTTGCTTCATGTGTGTGCACAGCTTTTGCATTTGCTAATAAACCACCTTTATCTTGGTCCACAGATTCTTTTTTCCTTCTATGGCTTTCTCCAGACTTCAGGAGAGGTGAAGCTTGACCCTGGCCAGCTGCTCTCATTCACCTCTCCTGTGCTAAATGAAAGCTGATTTGAAATACAGCTGAAGGCAAAGGAAAAAAAGTTAGTGTTTTTTTTTGTTTGTTTGTTTTTTTCCTCCAGTCCTATGAAATGAAGTCTTTATTTATGTAAAGGAAGCTTTCTCAGCTAATTACCAAATTATGAATCCATTAGCAAATTTGAATATAGGATAGGAAGACAAAATAAATCCTTGTGCATATTTTAAATACTTGCTCTTCCCCATATTGGTTAAATTTTAGGGGTTATTTTCAAGATTTTCTTTCTTGTCATTTTTTTTAACTATCATAGAATAATAGAATGGCTCAGGTCAGAAGGGACATTAAAGGTCAACTAATTCCAACCCCCCTGCCATGAGTAGGGATGCTACCTACTAGATCAGGTTGCCCACGGCCTCACCCAGGTGGGGACTCACAAAGGCAGAGTAGAAGTGTACAATCACATCCCTCACCCTGCTCCCTCACTCCTCTCTTGGTTCAGCCCAGGATGCAGTTGCCTTTCTCGGCTGCAAGTGCAAACTGCTGAACTATGTGGCAGAGGCAGAAAGCTTTCCTAGAGCTATTTGACTGCCTACTTGTGCCCTGAGGAGATGAGAGTGTGTAAAAGGAGAAATAGGGTCACTAAGACCAGAAACTGGGCTTACTCCCACAAGTAGACCGGAGACTAAATACCAGACCACAAAACAGACCTTGACTCAATAGTCACCAAAAATGGCTAGCAGTTCTTGTTTTAAAAAATAAAATAAAATAAAAGAAAGAAAGAAGGAAAGAAGGAAAGAAGGAAAGAAAGAAAGAAAAAGAAAGAGAGAAAGAGAGAAAGAGAGAAAGAGAGAAAGAGAGAAAGGAAGAGAGAAATAGAGAAAGAGAGAAAGAGAGAAAGAAATAGAGAAAGAGAGAAAGAGAGAAAGAGAGAAAGAAAGAAAGAAAGAAAGAAAGAAAGAAAGAAAGAAAGAAAGAAAGAAAGAAAGAAAGAAAGAAAGAAAAGAAAGAAAAAAGTTTCAATTAAAAAAAAAAAAACTAAAGGAAGACTGATGACACAGCAATTCCTCTTCCGAAGTGTCACAAAATGTCACAAAATAATCAAGAGTTTGCATGCTTTATCTATAAGAATAGCGAATGCACTCAAGTGAGCTACAAAATATTCACAAAGTAAAGGAGAATAAGTCACACTAAATAAATGCAGTTGGTATCAATGCAAGTGCAGTCCAAAAGCCTAATATATGTCATTATGTTTTGACCCCAAAATGATATTAAACTGCAAACAACTTTTAAATGGAAACAAAGCAAAATCAAGGTAAGGAATCTAAGACCTTATATTTCTAGATTTTCAGGTTTGGGTTTACAATTCAAATACATATTCCATAAATTTCACCCATCTCAAACTTTTTATAATTTTCCCTTATACTTGCAGAGTGAGAAATCAGTCATATGAAAAGCCTGAACAGCTTTATTTATGAAACTATTTCCTCAAGCTATAATGCAAACTACTCAAACTTCAAGGAATATTAAATTCCCTGAACTATTCCATCCAACTTATGACTTATGCTGATTTTTCTGTCACTTTTGTATTGTCCATGTTTATTTCTGAAGCTGCTTAGGATGTTGGGTAGAATTTTTAGAACTATCTTTTCATGCAAATTTGCAAATAAATCTTTAGAGATACTTGATAAGTATGTTTGAATGAGACTGTAAGCATAAAATATTTTCTACCACACTATCCTTTTTTTTTTTTTTTTTTTTTTTTTTTCCTGAGATCACCAATAATAAGTACTGTGCTTCCTGGTAATTGTGATAGTTTACTGCAGAGTTATTACACCTGTCTCATAAAAATGAGAATGGAGAGCAACTAAAAGCTGTGTACCTACAGATTTTTTCTCATGGTGTTGTTTAGGAGAAGAAGAACATGTGTGTTTCTGTTACAAGGGATGCCAGTAAAATTATTTTGCAGAAGCTCTCATAGCCAAGAAGACATAAATATTCGTCATTACAAGTTTCCTAACCTGCAGGTCACTACATTTATTCCTGTTTATATTGCACTAAATCCAGTGGGTTATAACAGACAGCTCTATAGTAACAAATTATATATTGTCTTACAATGTGATTAATTGAATTTCACTGAATTTATGGGAGACATAAAGGAGGTAAAAGCTGCTTTTTAAGTGTTTTCCCTTTGCTTTAAAAAAAAATGGAAAAACAGAAAAGCCATTTCTCTCATGAAACAAAAGAGTCCTGACACTCTAAGGCTTTGCTTGGAGACCAGAAAACACCAAAATTCAAGCTTACAATTTCTTAAGTTCCACTGGTGGAATGTCCGACTCCTGAATAAGAAACACAACACTAATTTAAGTAAGTAGTAGAGAATTCTCCCTGTGAATTATATCATGGGATATTCATGGCAATGTACTGTATGTATCAAGCACAGAGACAGAAGAGAGCAGCAAGACAGCTGCAAGGACAGCTATAAAATATATAAAGATAAACATATGTAATGTATATGCTTATATTTATATATAAATATATATAAAATTCATAGAAAAATAGATAAATTTAGTGTTTTTTTTTTTTTTTTTTGTGGCTTGCAACATCTACTTTGTTGTGTTTCTACACACCTGTAGAATGCTATAATGAAACAATTCTTCTGAGAAACAGCATGCTCATTATTATTTTTACTTAATGAAGGAATTGAAAATACAAATCTCATCCTTAAGGCAACTTAGAACATGCAAATGTTTAGGACAGGCAAAAGTTGCAGTAAGAAGTAAGAAAAAAAACTTTCACTTTCCAGATTCCTCCCTATGCTCTAGCATGGTTAGAAGACATCTCAAGAACACCTTACATTTTAGAAACACAAACACTCTAAACAGCACATACAGGAAGTCTCCTTGAACTATAAGACCCACACAAAAGCATGATATGGCAAAGTGATTTGACCCTTGGGTTGTTAACTCTTTTAACATTTGGATTTTGTGGGCAGCAAGCTCAGCACATGGTGGGTTTTAATTGGAAGAAATCATGTTGCTTTATTCCTGTATCTCTCATTTGCAATGTCCTGAATCCAAATATGAGTCCTATCTGCTCTGCTCTTAGTGTTTTTCCCCTCAATACTGGCATCCTTCTGTACAAATGTTTCATATTTCACATTTTTCCAAGAATTTTAATGTAAAGTCTAAAAATCTAAAGACACTGAAAAAAAAAAAAAAAAAAGATGTATAGCTTACCACTGATGTATGAAAGATGGATGATTAAGTAGAGCAGAAAATCTTTCAGACTTTCTAGATACTTATCTTCTATCCTTCCAAAAATGTTTCACCTACAGAGTTATGAGTCAATACTTTTTTTCAAATGGGCAATTTCTTTTACTCCTACTCAATAAAAAACAAACAAACAAACAAAAGAAACAAAACAAAAAAGAAACCAAATAAAACAACAAATAAATACCATGAGTTATTAGCAATGTAAAAAAATAAAATAAAATAAAAACCCTCTGCCAGTCCAAGACCTTATTGATCCGTTCAGCATGACATGAAATCATACAAAGGTATTATCTCATGGCCCAACTACAAAGAATTAATAAGTAATAATCTATGATGAACTGTCAGATATTTTCTAATTTACACTATTTTATCATCAATAGATACTCATGATGGAGCAGAGCCAGGTGTGTAGAAAGACGTTGCATGCCACCAAAAAAAAAAAAAAAAAAAAAAAAAAGTGTGGAGAGTTTGAAAGTGATTATTGTGTTGTTTTTCAATAAAAGGTATTTTTGTCCTATGAAATGTACATTTTAATTGCTCAAAGAATGTTTTAGCATGTAGTGTTTATATAAATGTTTTCCTTAGAGGAAACTAAGGAACAGATGTATAACACTATGAAGCAGAAGTCCTAGAAAGGCCATATGTGGGATGTTAAGTGAAATAAGTGACTGAAAAAAAACAGGCAGCCATCTCAATGCTAATGGTATGCTTGGTGATTTTGAATAATTAACTTTATCAGCTCCTAGGAAATGAGAACATTACATGCAGAGCTGACTGCAGTTACCATATGTCAGACAGCCACCCGATGTGATGATACATCACAATATTCAAATGTTAAAAAGCATACTACAGGAAAACAGTTTTGTGGAATAATTCCATGATTATAACTGAGTACCTGAGGATGTCATTACATGATAATGGAGGATGTATCTGCAACAGATATGCAATACACTGAGGTTGAATAGACCATGTCATGTGCTCCCTGCAGAGAGCAAAGGAAAGAGGTAACTGAACACCTCAGTATCAGTACTGCAGTGTGCAGGTCGTTCAACCACTAGTACTATATACAATGAACTATGAAAACATATATGCAACAGATAGCAAATCCCAGTGTTATCCATAGATTTGGTGACTTCACTGAAAAAATTACTGCAAGGGTAATGAGAAGAACAGATGAAGTTAAAGATTAAAAATTCAGTTAAAGATTGAAAATTCACCAAAGAATGGAAAGGTAGCGGAGAAAACTAGGAAGTCCAGATCACTTAAGTAATGTGTTATGACAAGGTGGAGCATGAGATACAAACATTATATTGAAATGTATGGAGGATTTATTTATTTATTATTTTCTAGTTTTAAATGTCCATCATACAGCAGAATAGATTGATGTTTAGGTTTCCATCCATTATGTTTTGTTTTGTTTGTTTGTTTGTTTTTCAAATGTTCTGTTTGTCCTCTACTTTGTCTATAGGAGATCATTATAACTACCATGCAATCAAAAGATTGCAGACACTTTAATTCAGAATTTCTAAATAAGACACTATGTGATTCTGATGATTACATGAGTCTGATTGATTATATGTTTATAAGACATTGAACTACAAATATGTGTAGGGTGCTTCCCAACTAGGCACATGCCAACTTTAGCATATCAACATAAGCAAGTAAAATGAACAAAAAATAAATGAATTAGTTCTGTAGAACTCCTACTGTCTTCAGACACAGAAATACCAAGAGTATAAAGTAAAGAGAGTAGGATCCCTTAACTAAGGCACTCAGGGAAGCAGGGGAACTCATTGAATATGTTGTTATCTGCTCCTATATAAGTATCTGATTATATATCAATATCTAATATTCTTATGTGAGTGTTTACTACCTCTGAAAGACAGATTTTTCCTGAATTACAATAGATAGTGACACAGAATATGTCATTCCTCCTAAAACACAAACATGTAAAGCTAACATCTGTTTCACCTGAATCAAAATGTGAACAGAATGGCATGGAGATGAGAGGCCAATCACACTTGTTAGAGAACACTAACAAGTTAGTTGTTCTGCAGGAATAAAGTGCATTTCCCTCAAACAATGACAGACAGATCTGCTTAGGAAAAAAAAATAAAAATAAAAATAAAAGACATATGTTGCATTTATTTTTATTTTTTAACATCTACTATATTTTATAGCAGATAATGAATTTTCAATAATTAGTAGTTTATAAGGTCAAGCAGTGTTAAAGAAGATTTTAAATGAAAATTAAAAAAATAATAATAAAAATGAGTATCTATGTCCAGCTCCAGACTGTTCCTGCAATGGGAATCCTAGAGAGATTACCTTTGCCACAGAAAAAATTAGTCAGTGGAAAGATGTAGTCTCTAGACTGTAGAGTAGTAACCTAGCACCATTAGTGATCAGGGAATAGCAAGTAACAAGTTTAACTAAAATGAAACCAGAAAGCAATTCTAGTGGTTTGAACACATACAATTATTTTGATTTTCCTTGGAACTTTATTATCTCTCTAAGAGCTGGCCTGGGAGGCTTTCTGCAGTTTATTGTTTGCTATCTGCTCTAGTCCACTAGAGGAGTATGACTAAGTAAGAGAAAAATCTTTTGGATTGCCTTGACCTGGCTGCAATGCTCCACATTATCTGGGGTCCTCCAGAATGATGGAAGCCACATATACCTACTCAAAACTGCTTGAGCTGACCAGAGGAACGTGGGATAAATGGGAAGAGCTCTAGCAAGGAGAGAGCCAGCAACAGAAATGAAACAGAGCTTTCAGCAAAGCCTCTAAGGTAATGGAAAGATATATATATATAATTTATATTATTTATTTATTTATTTATGAGAACCTAAGGAAAATTGTACAGTTTCCTGAAACTTAAAAGCCACAGAAGCTGCAGGGTAAAATGAGAGACCTGAGGACAAGACCCAACTCCAGGCTGTGAAGACAGCAGATGGCAGAATTGTTTTCATATTCTTCTCCTCTCCTCTCCTCTCGTCTCCTCTCCTCTCGTCTCCTCTCCTCTCCTCTCCTCTCCTCTCCTC
>CM021698.1:108931558-109003428 GCA_011074415.1 Stictonetta naevosa | reverse complement strand
GGGGGGGGGGAGTTGTAGCACAACACAAGTGTGTTTTTTCTAAGTAAAAACACTATTAAAGTTTTTTAACTTATTTTCTAAACAGTTTAAAGAATCAAAACCTTTGTGTGTGTGTGAGTATGTTTTTCAGGTGCTAGCAGTTTGTGAGTTTTGTTATGATTTAGAAGTACTCTGACAAAATACTATCTTGAATCACAGAATCACAGAATCACAGAATAGTCTATGTTGGATGAGACCTCCAAGATCACTGAGTCCAACCTCTGACCTAATGCTAACAAGTCCTCCACTAAAACATATCCCTAAGCTCTCCATCTAAACGTCTTTTAAAGACTTCCAGGGATGGGGACTCAACCACTTCCCTGGGCAGCCCATTCCAATGCTTAACAACCCTTTCAGTAAAGAAGTTTTTCCTAATATCCAACCTAAACCTCCCCTGGTGCAATTTTAGCCCATTCCCCCTCGTCCTGTCACCAGGCACGTGGGAGAATAGAGCAACTGCCACCTCACTACAGCCTCCTTTAAGGTACCTGTAGAGTGCGATAAGGTTGCCCCTGAGCCTCCTCTTCTCCAGGCTAAATAGTCCCAGCTCCCTCAGCCGCTCCTCGTAAGGCTTGTTCTCCAGACCCTGCACCAGCTTCGTAGCCCTTCTCTGGACTCACTCATGCACCTCCATGTCCTTCTTGTAGTGAGGGGCCCAAAACTGAACACAGTACTTGAGGTGCGGCCTCACCAGAGCTGAGTGCAGGGGGACAATCACTTCCTTGGACCTGCTGGCCACTCTGTTTCTTATACAGGCCAGGATGCTGTTGGCCTTCTTGGCCACCTGAGCACACTGCTGGCTCATATTCAGCTGACTATCAACCAATACTACCAGGTCCTTCTCTGCCAGGCAGCTTTCTAACCACACATCTCCCAGCCTGTAGCTGTGCTTGGGGTTGTTGTGCCCCAGGTGCAGGACCCGGCACTTGGCCTTGTTGAACTTCATACAGTTGGCCTCAGCCCACCGGTCCAGCCTATCCAGATCTTCCTGCAGAGCCTTCTTACCCTCGAGCAGATCGACACACGCAGCTTACTTGGTGTCATCTGCAAACTTACTGAGGGTGCACTCGATCCCCTCATCCAGATCATCGATAAAGATATTAAAGAGAACTGGCTCCAGTACTGAGCCCTGGGGGGACTCCACTAGTGACCGGCCTCCAACTGGATTTAACTCCATTCACCACAACTCTCTGGGCCCGGCCATCTAGCCAGCTCTTAACCCAACAAAGCGTATGAGATTCAATCCTGAAGACATAATCCTATCTGTAGGACTACATAGAAGGTATCTTATTTATATCAGTAGGAATTCTTATGACAAAAACTATTCAGGCCTTTAGCTTAACCCATTCTTACCTTTTTTATCTAAACTTATGTTTCATAATTTCATAGATTATGAAGCTGAGAACTACAGAATGATCAAGCCTATATACGTTCTAAAAATGTTACCAGAAATCATTCAACTAAACAGATCTTTAAAAAGTTTTTATGCAATAACTATGCAAGTGAAAAGTATCCTTATTTATTTAAAAAGGTTCATGATACATCTTTGATATATCTATGATATATCTGTTGCTATTGAGAAGCTGAGTTCAAATAAGGTCACTACTTTCACTAAACAGTTGGAGAATTACATGAGAAGAGCTACATAGGGACATCTAATTTTTAATGTTACCTTTATCTTTAACTAAGAAGGAAAGAAAGACCCAGTCAGAGGCACTATTTCCATAGATAAGCAGTAGACAGACAAACAGTGCAAAAAGGTATCATTATCATTAGTTAAGACTGACCATTATTACCAATTTTAAGTTAGCCATCTTTTGAGTTGATCTTACTGAATGCTAAATTAGTTATTCTTTGCTTTTCTCTGGGCAAGTAAGATAGAATTGTTAAAAACAAAGAATCAGAACTGTTACCCAACCTTTCAATTACGTGCACAGTCGAACAGCATGTTTCCTATGTACTTTATGAAATAAATAACCATGCCTGACCTCAAGAATAATTTGCATAATAAGCAAAATTTAATGCGCTGTTACATTTGTTAATGGTCCATGTTTTAAGCCTTCATTACAAATTCCTGAAACTTCCTAATTAATGAATATGCAATTAAAGATTAAAATAATGAGCACAATAATCAAGAATGAATCTTTAGCTAATCTCAATTAGAGTGAGACTTCTACTGTTTGCAATGAGTGTAACAGACAACGAGTGACACAGAAGGGAAAGATAAACTAACCACTTTAAGCATCAATACTATACAATATCAATATCAATATCAATAAGCGTCATTACTATACAAATATCATATCAATACTATACAAAATAAACACAGTCTAAGATCTCCAATTCCTGTGTTCTTAATTCTGCTTGTATCCATATTACCAAGAAATTATTTGAGAAGGTAATAAGAATATTCATGTTGGCGTCCCTTCCAGTCTGAATTATCCCATGATCCTATCTAAGATGTTGAGTACATATAACTTCAGCAGTAAGGCTAGAATATCAGTAAGTAAATGTGTAACATTAAAAGATTCAGACATAAGGAAGGATAGCAGTGGGGTAACTCATCTAATTTTTTATCAATCCCTGTCTTGCAGGTGGGGAAAAAAAGAAAAAGCATAATCTCCTGCACTGCGAGTCCTGATAGAACGAAATGGAAATACATTAGCTTTCAAATAGATGCATACTTCTACCACCTGAGCAAGAAGCACAGAATAAAAATCAGACAATAAAATTTGCTTCTCAACTAGAATTGTACATTCAACAATTTATAAGATCAAAAATAGCAAGAATACAATGAGATAAGACTATGTTCCTGTAATAGGTACTGCAACCTTGTGACTGTTTCTGTGTTTTTCCTAATCATCATTCTTTTGCTCCACTACATTTTTTATTCTTTAAGCATTTCATTGATAGATTTTTCATTGTTATGTCCACCCTACTGTCTATACTGGTTGTATTTTAAAGCTATCTACAGTTTAAGACTTCCTATTTTCCACTCTTTCTAGTTCAGTGAACAAAAATAAAGATATATATATTTATTTATTTTGTGTATGTACACCTGGTACAGAATTTCCTTGTATACAGAATTTCCTACAGTATATCCCCACAGCTGAATATAATAAGGATTAAAACTTAAAACTTTATTCCTGCTCTTTCATGATGTCTTCAGACTCTGGAAAAGAAACTCATACAATCCATATTTAAAGAACAAGTAGATCTGAACTTTGTAGTTTTCTTTCTAGAGATTTGAGTACTTTTGTTTTGGTTTTAAAAGCTCTGCACACTATCACAGAATGGTGTAGAAATTCTTTGTTGTGAATCATTAGAAAATTCTTCAAACACTGTCAGTCATCCTGAGATAATTTTTGCTGCTGAAATTTGTGACTCATCAGGAGGATCTCCCAAATGCATCTGACTTACCGTGTCTTTTATGCAGTAAATAACCAAGTGTACCTTGCAGTCTCAAATATTGTTAGGTCCTTGTCTTATTTATGTTTAAGCTTTTTTAGATCTCTACATTGTATCAATAAATATACTGCTGCTTCACTCTTAACAGTGAGGTATATAGTTTCACCTGTTCACTGCAGCAAATACATGGAGCCTTTCTTTTTAATGAGGAGAGTGAAATATTTCCTCAGAAATAATGTATTGTGACATTGTTCTAAAGGAATAGTTTGATAAGCATCAGAAGAGTTTCCAGAATGAAAACTGTTTTCTCATAACAACCGTTATGAGATAATTTTAAAGTGGAGTTAATACTCAGATTTAAAGTTAAAAACTGCTGAAAAGTGCTAACTTGTTACAATTACTTTTTGGAAAGATATTCAAAAATCCCCCAAATACGACGCAAACAATTCTTCTGTTTGCAGTCCTAAGCCTCTACACAAATAATGAAACCTGTTACTGCAAGGGTTGTGTGGCATTGGAATAGACTGACCAGGGAGGTGGTTGAGTCACCATCTGTGGAGGTCTTCAAGAAACGTGTAGATTTAGAACTTAGTAGCATGGTTTAGTGCTGAACTTTAGTTCCAGGTTTAATGCTGGACTAGATGATCTTTTCCAACCTGAATGATTCTATGATTCTATGACGCATCATACTGGCATAATGTGTGGATTAATCCAAGCCCAAAAATGGTCCATTAAGATTGGGGATGATGCACTGGTCTTTTACACCCATACAAGTTGTGTCATATTGTTCTTTTTCACTGGATACATGGAGGACTTGAGTCTTCTGGGCTGTCATTCAGGCACCATTTACAAACTTGGTTTGCATTAAAATTACGTGTTAGAGAGAAGATGAGTGTTGCAATCAGTTTTGTATCTGTGTGGTCGCATAGATAGGACTTAGTTTTAGTTCTGTTAGGACTTAGTTTTTAGTTCCATATCAGAAGCATCTGATATGGATAGAATAACATATACACAATATACACAAAGACCAATAATTTCTGTTTAATACAAAAACATGCAATTTCCCTGAGGGCATGAACAGGATCTGCAACCCTTGTTCCCCCTGGGGACAGGTTGCCTGGGCAGGAGGCCAGCTACAAGGTGGTACAACCCAAGACCAGGTGGTGGCCGTGGGAGAATGATCTAGGAACAGTCTTGTATACCGAAGTTACCATCACTGGACCTTTGCTACACACTTCTTGTTCAGATACTGTGGAACTGTCCTCCTGCCCTAAAAGGACACTTTCTTTGTCTGCCTCACCATCACTCCCAGCTTCTGGTTTTCCTTCCATTGTGAAGCAGCCCACTCTTGTGGCCCCTGACATTAGCTTTTTCTGGCGATGCTGACTTATAGACACTTATAATTTCAGATAATAAATAAATAAATAAATAAAAACACTTTTTTTGTAAGCAGAAGGACAGGCACATATTCTCAATTAAACTATATATTATTTTTTTTTTTCTCTTGGGAAGAATATTTGTTTCAGAAAGGAACCTCTTCAAGTCCTTTTCATTTTACTTGATTATTCATCTCAGGAACACTGAGTAATGCACACTACATTGTGCGAGCTGGGAGCTGTTTAGAAACAGATTGCATATATGAAATATGTGGGTTTTATACCACTTGCATTGATATAATTACCTCTGGGCCATTGATTTCATTTTAAATATCCATTACAATTGATTTTATTGTTACAAAGCTCTATATAAGCCATGAATACATAAGAATATCCAGCTAAATCTTAGTCTATGAAAAGTAATGCTCTTGGTATAAAAATCTTCAGACTGTTAGAATTATGAAGAATCAGAATCAGCACATTCACTTAAACTTCCAGAAAGTCTTCTGAATAATTCTTATTACAAGAAAATAACCTGTAGAGTTGAGATAAAACTATTATTTACTTCACTTGCCTTGAGCAACACCTTTGCCTGCTTATCTTACATGACTTATTTCCACATGTAATTACATAATTTCCAAATATTCATTGACAATATTAACATAGAAAAATGTTAATGAATGTAATAAATTAATTTAGCTAACCCAAAGGAATACGGAGTGATACCTGAATTGATTTTTTTTCTCTGATGTCACATATTACTATGCAACATACAATTTGAGAAGGTGCTCGGAACATCTACTTCATAAACTTCTATTTACCACAAACTAACAAATACTTTCAATAGTCTATAAAAAATTTCAGACCTGCAATGAAAGACCATACAAAAATATGGTCTGAGAGGAAGACATCAGAGCCATCATTGGTGTCCTAAACTCCCTTAGTTGTAGGTGACCTGCATAGTAAATACATTAAATAGGTTTGCTTTCATTAATAATTGGTTGTGTGCTCTGTTGTGGTTTAAACAAGCTAGCAGCTAAGCACCAAAGAGCCATTTGCTCCCCCTCTCCCTCCTCCCCTCTCAGTGGGTTTGGGGGAGAGAATTGGAAAAAAAAGAGAAAGCTTGTGTGTTGAAATAAAGACAGTTTATTAGGACAGAAAAGAAAGGAAAATGATAACAGTACTACTATTACTAATGTGTACAAAACAGTGATGCACAATACGATTGCTCACCAGACACTCACCTATGATCAGCCTATCCACAAGCAGTGCTGTCCTCACCCTGGCCAGCCACCTCATATTAATCGCTCAGCATGATGTCATATGGTATGGAATATCTCTTTGGCCAGTTCAGGTCAGCTGCCCTGGTTCTGTCCCCTCCCAGCTTCTGCTGCACCCCTACCCTGCTCACTGGCAGGACAGTTTGAAGAGCTGGAGTCCTTGGTTTAGTGTAAGCACTGCTCTGCAACAATTAAAACATCAGCATGTTATCAACATTATTCTCATCCTAAATCCTAAACACAGTACCCTACCAGCTACAAGGAGGAAAATTAACTCTATCCCAGATGAAAACAGGACAGCTCATAGGTATCAGAATTGTCACCATACAATCATACATCCTCTCTTTTTGCATGTATACTTCATAATTAGCTTAAGATAAATCAACTTGAACAACTGAACAACTCTACTGAGAAGTGACTTGAAAGTCTCTTGACAAGGGCTAGTGATAAATGATAATGTATTGAGTTGTGAAAAATTGAAATGGGGTATATTTACACTATTCATGTTAAATTTACTTTTGTCATCTTCACATTCTACAAGGGGAATAGAAAACACATTAATGAAACTGACAGTTAAATTGGGAGATGTTGCAACAAGGACAGCTAAATAGCACAAAGTGAAATAGGGATATGAAACAGAAACTAAAATATTTTCAGAAATTTGCAGACCAAAACAATTGCAAATTTAATATTCCCTCCAACTCTCACAAAGAAAATTGCATCAGAAGAAGCTGAAAAGCACTAAAGACAGGAGAGTTTTAGACACTGACATACAATAGTAAAGACAGATGACTTTTTTTGCTGCTGGAAACACAGAAACATCCATCCATAGTTGACCATTAATCACTGTGGTTTTGGACTATTTTATCTAGCCTCATAGAGTACAAAATTTATATTTATTTCTTATTACATATAAAGTCACAATTAAAAATAACTAATTTCTCAATCTTATATATAATATGATATATCTAAGAAAGGTGCTGAATTAAGAGATTATGAGGACTAATTCTGAGCAATGCTAAAACAACAAAATGTGTGTGTTTCAGGCAAGTAGTAGAGGAGTTCATCAGAGCAGTCTGAAAATGCATACATCAAGGGACAAGAAAATCAAAGTTTCTGTAAGTCAGTATGAACATAAGGGAGTAAAATGGATAAAATTATGAAACTGAAAATTCAGAACCAAGTCTGCACTTTCCAACAGTGAAGTTTATTAAACTTTGGGAATTGTCTTTCAATGAGAAGTAACAAGATTTCCATTACTCTGGCCAACTAGCATTAGAAAAGCCAGTCCAATTTTACAACAGGGAATAATTGCAATGGCAGGGAGAAGGACTAGCTGACTTTAAAAACTCTTTTTCCATCTCTTTTACAACGCAAAGGAAATCATCTGGAAATACAGATTGCAATGGGAAATGTCTTCTTCCTAATGGCTACAGACAAAGGCACTTTCGAGATAACATCCTCTCCTTTTTATTTCTTTACTCTGACTGCACGTTATCACATTTTTAAGAGAAACAAATAGCATACAATTTAAAAAGAAAAATATATATATATAAGGAAAAGAGCAATTTAAAAAAAAAAAAAAAGTCACGCTGTGCCTAAAATATAAATCTGTAATAAAAAAATAAAAATAATAATAAAAAAACAACAACAAAAATCTTGGAAAATATATATTTTTATGATGATTTTTGATGATGATTGATTTGATTGAATCCACCTAAAAGCTCTATTATTTGGATGATGATGATGATTATTATTATTAATAATAATAACATTTTCACTAGAAGATACTATACAGTGTTGTGAAGACAATACATGGGAATTGGAGGGGGGAGATGGGTTAAAGATATATATTTCACTTTCACAAGGCTGTGCTTTTTTTCTTTCAAATTCACAACAAATTCATTGTTACAGTGAGCACTGAGAAATCTTCCCTTGAATTCTGTGGGAACTCCACACCATCAATAGTGTTATGAAGTGGAAGTATGGGGAAATTTGTTATTATTGTTTATAGGTATTGCCAGCATAGGTGGACAGAATGGTCAAAGTATCTGCTATGGAAATGTTTGTTCCCCTTCATGTGTTCAGATTAGTTTGCACTCTTTACAGCAAAAGATTCTATAGAACTTCCCTTGACATGTTTCAGATATTGATGGGCTACAACTTCCGTATTAGATACCATCTCATTTTCATATATTTCATGTAGAAAAGAGATTCTCTCACCTAATCTTTGGTAGTATGGGAATCTGCATTCCCACAGTAGGACTAAAAGTAATTACTGGATTTTTATTAGCAATTTTACTGGAAACCAAGCTGAAATTATATTGAGGAAAATAATCTGCAGCGATATCTAGTACTCTGATAAATTTCATGTGACTTTTTATATCCTCATGCTTGTCTACCTGTGTGTATATATGTATATAAAGTGCACACACATGTATGCATAATAATAATATTGATAATATGTAAACAATGTATTTTAATTATGTACAATGCATTTTTATTTTATATATATATATTGCTTAATTATAGTATTGGACCAATCCAACTACCCAGGTATGGTTAAATTACCCCTTTTATTGCAGAAAAATAATCATAAAATTCTTATCTCTTCATCAGATTATTTATCTCAGGGTAAGTTTAAAGATATGATTATACATACATAATCATGACAGCAAAGTCATTTGGATAGGCAGCATTCTTCATGATGGGTCTTAACCCATAAAATTCATTCCTTAGCCATGATTTCTGACATTCAGAACAAGGGTTTGAAAATGCTATGATGTGTTACAGATAAATTTCTTGTTTTGTGAGCTTGTGGAAAAGGCGGCTTCATATGCCCACACAGTTAAAAATACTGAGTTTATATTTAAGTGCAGTAATATATTAGTGCAATAAAGGTATAACTTTTGGCATAACTCCTTTAAGTAATAATAGTCAGGAAGCACTTAAGCATATCATTAAGTGCTTCCATATTCAGAACCCATTTAAGTTCAAACTGAAGAAAATGAAAAAAATATTAAAATGTATAAACTACTCAGCCTACAACAGGTGAAAATGATCTTTATTTTCTCATGGTCTATTTAGCAGGCCATTCTTTTGCCTGAAGATTTCAAAAGAATGTCAGATTACTGGAAGAATGAAAAACAATTAATCCACATTAGTGTAAAAGATTTAACTTACATCCTTTTCAAGTTTCTTTATCATTTAAGCTTTTCTGAATCTTCACCAGATTCCCTGTCTGTATAAGGATATGATATGGCTTACTATTCTTAACACCAGTTTCTTAGTCCCTATTGGACTAATCTTTGGAAAATGTCTGCTGACATTATCAAATAAAGCATGAGACAATGAAGAGATAACAGAATAAAAAGTAGTAGTACCTAAACTAATTTAAAAATTCAGAGCAATATGCCCATTAAGAAACACCATTAAGAAAAGAAAGTTGATGAAGCAATGAGAGAATCACAAACCAACATAAACAGTCATTATTGCTAGACAAGTTGAGCCATAAATTATTAAAATTTCTAATAGTTATCCTTTACAACAATAATAAAACAGAAGCGTGCTCAATAGCTGGTATCTAGCACAAAATCTTGCTATTCAGAAATCCTGTAAATCTTCATGCTGTTTGACAAGCTTTACTCATGCATAAGGATGTCCAGGCCTAACAAACTAGTAAAAACAAAAAAAGCATTTTATATCTTCAGGAGCATTAAGTATATTCATTCATGAAGACTACAGCATAAACCATTAATAAAAGATGAGTAGATAGAGTACTTTTGTTGGGGGTACAATGTGTAAAAGTACCTCTGCTCTTCAGCTTGTCGAAGTTGTAACCTGAAAGTAGATGATCCATTTATATATTAAAAAGTAATACTTGATCATTACCCAAGTCTCATCTGTCTATCGTACCTACAGAAATGTACAGATTTATAACAGATTCAGCTAAAACTACACAAATTATTATCAGAATGAATAATTCCACACTGACCAAAGCCAGGAATATTACTACAGTAAATCTAACTGATCACAGTTTCTGCTGTATTAATATTGCATGCCCAGAGACAAAAACAAACAACAAAAAAAAAATGCTACAGAATATACACAACTATCTGAGTTCCATTTGTAATTGTACTGGATTACTTAAAATAAATAAATAAATAAATAAATAAATAAATAAATAGTCTTCTTGCAGGTTAAAGTATCATACTATAATTGTTGGTCCTAGGCAAAAACAACAAGGAGGTGATATGGGAAACATACATTTAGGATCACTTCAGTTTGTTTTTCAGCAAAATATGACTTATTTTAGGTTTAACTATAAAATTAATCACTCCAAGAACATAGAGGAACACGGTTCGAATTTTAACCTGAGTTCAGTAAATAAATCCAACCTACATTTACAATGATATTAAAAGCAACCTGTGATTGTTTATTAAATCAGCTTATTATTTTACAGAAAAAATAGCTGATGTGAGTTAATATTGGATTATTAAAAACAACATGAAGTATATTTCAAAACTTTCTTAATCTTTGAAATCTGTGAAAAATATTCATTCCCTTCATTTATTATTTATTTATTTTTAATTGGAAAATCTGTCTAGATGTTGTATTAGATGTGAACACAAAGGAGAAATATTTTCTTAATGTGTGTCTATGCTGGAAACTATAAATATGATTGCACCACATTTAATCAAAAAAAGTCTAGCTAGATAATCTTAGTTATCTTGGGTAACAGTAACTATGAAATTAAATTACTATTAGTTTCATCATGGCTTAGTCAAGGGCAAAGATAGCTAGCAACAGGTGTGCACATCAGGGACTGCAACTTCACAGTTGCTTCATAGCAACTGTGATATAGCTACCTTGCAAATGCTACATCTCATTTGTGGTTGCAGTACAGACACAACCTCAGATCTTATTGTGATTGTTACCTTGATGTTCTAACCCTATTTGTACTTGTGATAGAGGAGAACTCTCCATACCCACTCTGACTTCAGGAGGAGCTCTGGTTGCACACCTCTCCCTCTCCTCCCTGAAACTCTTTTACATACTGATTTGATTAATTTTTCCATCAACTCCACAGAATGAGAAAGAAGCTGTGATGTGTTCTTCCAGATTTTTGTCCTGCCTGACCAGAAAACTGCAGGGCTTATTGCATATAAATATATATTGCATCTAAAAGCTTCTTGACTGAGCTTAGATAAACCAGTCTAGGTGGTGTTAAACAACAGCACTGAGGAACAAAGCTGTGATACACAGCACGGATCTGCTTCACTTCTTCAAAAACGCTAAGTCAGTGTCAAAAGCACATGGGTTTCTACCAATTCATCTTTGAATTCTAACTGTGATACATCTAAACAGTAGTCAGAAGCTAACATAGATCTCCTAGAATTAGTCTTAGTATTTGTATTCAAAGAACAATTTGTTTTCAAAGAACAACCAAACTTTCGAGGAGTTAATGCAAAGCTTTAGTGAAAAGCTATCATTTAAGTTATGGATTAGGAATATTATCAGTATTTCAAGTACAGTCCTTCAGCAGTACATTTCCTGGTCTCATCTCATTTCTCATTTCTCTTTTGATCACGGCTTTTTACAGGTGACTTGAAATGCACTTTACCATTTCCATTTTTCCATTTTTTCTCTGATTCTGCTTATCTTTTTAATGAAACAAGTAGAAAAATGTCAATTTAAAAAAAATTCCAGAAAAATTTTCAGCAGAGAATGATATGACTGTCAGTAGAAGCAATTTATTTCTATAAAGGCCAACACTTCACTTCTATTTAAATTGATCTGCCCCCCTCCTTTTTTTTTAAGATGCAAGTGTAGTGTATCATTGAACTTCAAAATATTTTTAAATGTTTTTTTTTTTTCATTTTAAAAATGTGTTTTGTTTTTCTTTTTTTTTTTTTTCTCAGACAGATTTTGTTGAAATTGATATAACTCCATAAAAGATATAGTTTCAGACAATAATCAGGAGAACATTACATAGTGAATGTTTCAGTCACCTCTTGACTGCTTTCCTCATAAACCTGTTTTCTCCGACCATTCTGATATAACCCAATCTAAGAGGAAACTATCCATTTGTTCTGCTTTACTAAAGCATACAAAGTTGTGATAAAAGCAGGCCTGATATGCTTTGCCTGTTAAAATCTTCCTATTCCACTGAGTTTAATTTCCTTTTGAGCATTTATTAAACTTCTTCTTTAGAGTGGCATAGTTCATCTCTCAAGCAATGCTAACCAGCAAACTTCTCAGAATGTCATATGCCTCATCACCCATACAATAAATTAGGATGTTTACTTGCTCGTCTTCAGAGAGCTCCTCTGATTACTTCTCTGATGAAAATCTCTGACCCTGCAGTGACTTGGTGAAATTAAAGAAAAAGATTTTGAAATACTTGATATCATAATTATAACCCTTTGGGGACTTACTCTATCAAGAAAATTGCCTCAGGCTTCTGAAACAATAGGTAAGGACAGGCTGCTATAGAAGGAAGGACAGATATAGCATGTTATAAATAAAACAAGAAATAATATTCAGGTATTATGCCTGAATTAATCTGTTCTTAATATGTGTTGCCAATAAGAAAAGCATATGTGAGTTGGGCCTTTAATCCTGTACTTCAATGTGAATAAATCTGATAGACCTTTTAAAAGTTATTTGTTTGTTTGTTTGTTTTAAAGAAAAAGACATAGAACCAAGGTTTTCTTGCCTTATCTCTATGATTTTTCATTTCAATGTAATTCTAACAAAATCCCCAGTTCCAGAGATCAACTATATTTAGTTACGTACTTGTCTGCATGCTTAAACTGGTGAACTTGTTTAAATCCAAGGAGGTACAGTAAAATGCTGGTTTAGCTTGATATATTTACTTCATCTAACAGCAATGCATTTTAATATGCAGATGTATATACTTACACACAGAATACTGAATTTTCATCTGCTCCACCACTAGCATTGATTTTCTTGAGACAAATCACACACACAAAAGAGAAAATTACACCTCTGATTTTCCATAACCATACACAAACACGTACTTTGGTCCTGAATAACAAATATATTCTTTTGTGAATAATATGTAATTCAGTAATATTTTTTGGCAATATTTTTTGAATACAGATCAATGATCTGGTATTTGTGCTTGTTCATCAATAGTTACGTTAATTAGGTGATAAAATCCTGCATTCATAACATTATGAAGTAGTCCAGTGTAGTAATTAACTGGTGACAAAAAGTAAGAAATTAAACAAAGGAGGAAAGGACAGGTTTTTATCAATTTAGGTGAAGCAAATGTAGCACAGAAGTTTTTTATATCCCTTTAAGAGATCTGGTGCCAGGGAAGTTCGGTGGAAAATGTACTAGGGCATGCAGGTATTCAAATCTAAATTCTGTTTGCATACTCTTGTTTGCACGATAAAGTTCATTTTAAATTAACTACATATATACAACAGTGACATTGTAGCTATGTTGCCACAAGGTTGTAATGAACATACAGTGGTAATGGAGGCATATCTCCTGTTAGATCAACTGATGCAGTAGGATCAGTAGGATCTTGTGTGCACAGAACCTTCTTGAATTCAAATAAGCAGTCTTCTAAACTAGGTCTTCAAAGTCTTCGACTTCTTCAATTTTAACTACCATCAACAAGTTAAGAGGGGTTAGTACTTTGGAGGATATGATATATTTAATTTTGAAGGTGTAGGTCTTTAAGATTTTTGAAAGTACATCCCAACCTTTAAAATAATACACCTTTCAGAATATAACCTCATGACTTTTACAGAAATAAAGGACATGGTGACATTGGATTATTTTCCCTAACCCTGTTAACCATATATATATATATATACATATATATATATATATTTTTTATGAAGATACTATAAATCCTATCTTGTACAAGGTTATGTAGAATTTCTATTGGAAGGCTGTTTCAGAGTGTGGTACATATATAGATCCAATATCACAAAGGCACTTGTAAAGGTTTTACTTTGATGTTGATATGGACAAAATAGACAAGGCTTTGCTATTTGTGAGTCATGTCTGCATATGTACATGAAAGGAAAATACCTGTTTAAGACAATGTGGACCCCTGCTTCAGACACCTATGAGAGTGGTGAGGCACTGGAACAGGTGATGAGTATTTAATAGCTAAGATATGCACATAGGATATACAAAATATTTTTTAATTGCCTTCTGTCTATCCTAAGGGAAACAAAAAGAACTTGAGACACAGACACCTGTTGTTCTTCTTCTGCATTACATTAATGTCATGTCAAACATAAGGAAATAAGATTTTGTATATAGAAGTAGATATGGCGCTACCTAAAATCCTCAGGAATACACTAATCTGAGATCACTGAGGATGCCAAAACTGGTTCTGTGAGAAGGCAGAACAGCAGAACAGGGACCACATATCTGTGGTAGTGTGGTAGAAACAGTGAGCACCCGCTGGACCAAAAATAAATAAATAAATAAATTTAAAATAATCGTTATAATAACAAATCACTTATTTTTCAAGATTTTAATCACATTAAATATATATATTAGAAGTCTGCTGACACTGGAATAAGCTAACATCTACATTAAGAACCAAAAAAACTGTTGTCACTCTACAGTTGATTTATTTCTCAGAGATAGAGGACAAAATAAAATCTTTTATCTCTCATAGTTATTTGACAGAAGAACTATCAAAGGTACATGCAACAGCATCAACATGGGAATATACTCACTGCACAAGGGATAGGCAGAATAAATTCAAACTCAGTTTGTTTTCCATTTATTAATTCATGATTATGGCAAAACTTCACAGCCTTTCTCCAATAGATTCACTTTTCCAACTGCACCACACCACAGAAAGTTACAAAAAGACTTTTCTTTCTTAATTCCTCACTGCAAGTAGTTTCAGTTGGCATTATAACAGAGGAAAGGGAAAATTAAACTTTTTAGAAAAACTTTCAGCAGCACATACCTTGCAGCTAAAGCTAATGCAGTTGTCTTTCTCCAGTATTCATTTTCCTTCTGTAGAGTCCCATTACCATCTATGCATCCTTCTGGCCTAAGGCAAGCCTCCAGCTTGTTTGCCTGTGGAAAGCAGAGGGAAGCAGTATGAGAAAAAGATAGAAACTGAGCCAAGGTGTAACACAATTTAGTAAACCACTGTTCGTACAAGACTACATAATAAAGCTTAAGAAACTGCAAAACCTTAAAACACTCTATACCAAGCCCTCAGTGTGGGTCTTATATACTTTGATTTTTTTTTAATTATCCTTTTTTGTTGTTGTTGTTGTCCATAGCACATCTTCAGTGGGTATTTAATTTTCTTGCAATTATTGCAGTTTGATCCATATTTGATATCACTCTCAACAGGCATACCCCAGCCCAGTTTTCTGTCCATCATCACCGCAACACATGCTAGAGCCAGTTCACATACTCACGTTAAAAGAGAGAAAGGTCCCAAATTTTCTTCCTATGTGTAACCTAAAGGTTGTTAAAGTTTATGCTTCAATGTTGGTATTGACCCATGCATTATGAATAGAAGATGGCTTTTGAAACAGATAGGGGTTAGACTCAAAGGGGGAGTGGAGAGGCGGGTGACCTATTCTCCATAAACACCAGTGATAGGACCCATGGGAACAGGGTTAAGCTGAGGCAGGGGAAGTTTAGAATAGATATCAGGAGGAAGTTCTTCACCTAGAGGGTGGTTGCACACTGGAACAGGCTCCCCAGTGAAGTAGTCACTGCAGCAAGCCTGGCTGAATTTAAGAAGAGATTCGACTGTGCACTTAGTCACATGGTCTAAACTTTTGGGTAGACCTGTGCGGTGCGAGGAGTTGGACTTGATGATCCTTATGGGTCCCTTCCAACTCAGGATATTCTATGATTCTATGATTCTAACATACAGAATAAAAGACTTTCACATCCAAGGTTATCTGCAAAGCAAATCCAGGTGCCTCTGATGTGAGGGCTGGCAATGAAGACACATGTTCCAAAATCTCCAGCCTTCCCTCACTAGGACCTTTGATCATATCAGGTGAAAACTAAACGGTGGTTATTCCAAGATAATATGCTTATTGAAATGGCATGGAAAAATTTCCCCAGTTGTGACCAGTTTGTTACAGATAAGGAACATGGTGTAACCTTGTCACTTTCAGGAAATTTAGGAGAATTGTCTCTGAAACTGAAATGCTAAGGCAAAAGAAAAGGCATAAAGAATAATTGTGATCATAAGACACTTGTAACTCAGCTCAATTCTGTTCAAAATAGGCAGTCTTAGAGTCTGAAAATGAAAAACAGTCAAATAATTTGGTCTTGACAGAAATGACCTTCACTAGATCCCACAAGACATATGTAGTCCCTCCATTTAATAATTAGAGTTATTACCTCCCCACCCCCCAAACAAACAAACAAACAAACAAACAAAAATTTTAACTGTTCTTTCTGCTCAGATAAATAACATTTAGGGGAAAGGATGCTGGCCTAAACTTCAGTATTAGACCTCCCAAAATTATTAGTTTAAACTAATTAGAAGTTCTACACCTACGAAGTGGACCTTTGTCAAGAGTTGAGTGAAGAACTTTAACCCAAACAAACAAACAAACAAACAAACAAACCACTAAAAATAGACAAAAATATATGTGATTTTATGTTCATATGGCAGAAGGGAGTGCTGGTCATTTTCTGTCTGTAAGGAGCCACAGCATATCTAACAAGGAAAGGCAGATCATTAATCTGAGCTGGTGGGACTCAGTACCTGATCAAATGCAAGGCAAATGCATCAAGACAAGGCACTCCATTTCCCACAACTGAGTAAAGAAGATCCCTAATGGGCTTCAAAAACTTATAGTGTTTTCTGATATATCAGAATATAATTAAAATATAGACTGAAGTGAATAAATGAAATTCTCTTTGGAAGAGAATTTTATTTTATAGATACAAAGAACAACGTAATACAATTCAGTGCAACTGTGCATTCTGTTCACATACACTGTTCATACTTAAAAGGGGAACAACAGTTGGTTTGCCCTAATGACAATTAGTTTTCTGATGGATGTTATAATTTGGCAGAGCACTGTGCCTCAGAGACAAGAAACACAAAACTTTTTTTCTTTAAGAGAAACCTGAAATAGGAATTTCTACTCTCTATTGCAGATTTTAAAGTATATATTACTAAAAGACTGTATGTTATTGAAACCTTGCACATAACTCTAACACCCACAGAAAATTCTTATTGTGTTTTTCCTTTATCATATTCTTATATGAAAATATGCTGGAACAGAATAAATACTGATGAATGAATCCGCACAGCAGTAATACCCATTTAGTGTATTACACCAAATACTGGATTATCTTTTAGACTTTTGTGTTCTTAACAGTAAAATCAAGCTGTTCTATGGTTCAACAGCTTCCACCACAGCACTACTTAGAGTTAGAAGTTGTATACACTTTATGATAACTACAGCAACAAATCTAACTTTATGTATAATAAACTCTTTTCATGGCTCAAATGGGAAGAAACCAATTTAATGATGTTTTGATTTGTTTCAAATATATTTCTGCACTAGTGCAATCATTTGGATATTGAGCTGTTACAATACTGGCTGCCAGTTGCATACTGAGTTTGCACAAAGATGAATGTGAGAATGTTAAGGGAAAAAGAATAAAAATAATTCTTAATCAGTATACTAAATGAATTTGGTGGAGATTTTTGCTGTGTTTGAAAGAGTTTTATTGGTAATGAATTCATATATTTTCTATACTCATTTAGAAATTACTATTTAATTGCCAATTTCTCCTTTTTACTGACCACAAAGTACAAATGTAGATAGATCTGATAACTAAGGCCGGGAAGGGATATTCTTCCCTTCTCCCTTTCAGCGAAGAAAGTGAAAAGTATCATAATGAATTAATGCTGAGATTATTGTTTAACATTTAATGTCAGAAGCACTTAGTACTTGACTGATCCAAGTTCTAAGCCTGTGTAGTTTAGTCCTTTACTTAGATGCATTTTCAGAGTATATATATTCTGAAACATAAATTTTATTTATGAAAATTTTAAACCACTGTTCTAGTGTCCTAGATTACTTGAAACATTTCTGATTTTCTCACTTTATGTTATGTTATTTTATTAGGTTTCTGGTTATCACAAAGATTAGAGGAACTCTATATATTTGCAACTAATTTCTGAGCTTCAAACTCTTTCTAAGTCTGTGAAAGCTGTGAACTCCAGCAGTTAATACAGCTCTTCAGTAGAAGTGTGTCAGGGAAAGAAGCTGCACATGCACAGAGGAATGTGAAAAACTCACACCTTCCCCAGCTCAGCGAGGTTTTTGAGAAAAAAATTACTAAACTACAGCAGTTCAGAAGTTCATTAGAGGGACCCCCTCAATACAAGTCTCAATTCAAGTGACTTTTGACAATTTTTTTTTTTTACTTTTTTTTTTTTACTTTTTTTTTTTTTTTACAGTTACTCAGGAGATTCTCTCAACTTTCTGATAATGGTCAACAGGTTGATGAATGTAAAGAGTAAAAGGTACTTTCCTGTTTATCTGTGTGGAAGTTGGGTCTTTTAGGTCTCTGGTGTTCATGAGACCCTCTGCTAGCTTCTGCTGTGCCACAGTTTATGGCCCTTCAGTCGATTTTCAGAAGCAGGGTGAGAAGGGATTTAAAAAAAACAGCAACAACAACAACAACAACAAAAAAACAGCGGAAGACTGTTCCAAAAGCACTGAGAGGCATTTTTATATTTATATTTATATATTTTAAAATTCTATAATTTAAAATTTAAAATCTAAAAAAAAAGAGCTGAAGCCCTGCCTTGAAAGAAAAAATAAATAAATAAATAAATAAATAAGTAGATAAATAAATAAATAAATAAATGGCATGCCGATTTGATGCTCTGATGCTCCTGCCATTTAGGAAGCTAACTGAAAGGCTCCCTGTATTTTTTGCTTGTTTGTTTGTTTGTTTTTCCCAACTAAAGCACAGACCAAAACCCAGACTTTGATTAGCAGGTGTGAAATAGAGTTCACACATACTCAGCTACAGCATTTCTAATAATGCATGCTAGATGTCTGTGCCTATTATGCAATAACTGTCCTGTAAATGCTTAATCTAACTTCACAAATGATGAATAACCTTCATATTTCTTGGCCACATCATTCTCTTATTATTTTGCAGACAGTCAGAAAAACATTGGTTATTTCTCCAAAGAAAAGTTATCTCTTACAGAGGATACTGCTCAATCATGTAGGTCAAGTGCCAGAGACCTGTACAAGCAATGTCAAAGCCAGCATTTATGGTGTTACTGATGATGTTCAAGTCTAATACCCACTATTAAACCCAACAGTTTTAATTTATTTGTTGAAGGAACACCGTGTTACAATAGCTATAGCATTATGAAAGGATTCAGGAAGAGAAGAGCTTTTGAAATTATGATCATTTGTATTCTAAGTACTAAGTACAGCTGTTTAAGAAACTTGAACAAACATTAGGATGAAGTAGCCAGCACCATAAAAACAGCCTAACAATGGATGCTCTAAAGAACACTAATAAATAATAAATTAAAAAAAAAAAAAAAAAAAAAAAAAAAATAGATTTCAATATATTTTTTTGCAAATAACTGTCTGAACAATCATGGAATATACCTTCAGAATCATTCTCTGTTTATGGAGAACCACCAAACAAGAGAAAAGTGTGTCAAAAGAAATTCTGAGGAAGGAATAGTTCCATTATCTCTGCTCATTGATTACTTCATTATAATTTGAAATTCTGAGAGTTCTACTAAACCCTTGGACAGCCACATTCTGTTGGAAAAGTACAGGCTCATGTACCATAAATTTTGTCATGTGTAGTTACAAGGAATTGTTCCTTTTGTGCTGTCCTTGCTCTTTGTGTTTTGTTTTGAAACCTGACATGAACCTGTGGCACAGACAATGTCAGCCTGTGCATATTTACAAATATGATATTTGCTGCATTTGATATGCAAAAATGGCTAAATTAAAGGAGTAGCTGCAGAATAGGAGGAGAATAGGTGTTTCATGTATATTAACAAACCAAAGTAAAACAGTTTCATCATACTACACAATAATCAAAATGTGATCTTGTTCAATGATGGCTCCTAGGGCCATTTAGAAATTCAAGTGCTGTGAATCCAACAATGTTAGGACCCTGAGACTGGGTCCTATAATAAATCTTTATTTTAACTTCTTTATGAAAACTCAGGAGGTTAGAGTTAGCCATCATTTCTTCACAGAGAAACAAATGTTTTACTGACAGGTATGCTGTCCATTGTAGTTTTCCTACTTAAGACAGGAAGTATGTTGCACAAGTGTGAAAGTTTGGTGTTCTAAAAATTGAATTCTAGCATGAACAAAAATATTTATTTATTTATTTATTATTATTTTGTAAAGTCCAAAGCATATAAATCAAGTAGTTTTTAGCTTTGACATTCAAGATTCTGTTGTGGTCCAAGTAGTCTCTGTTCTCATTGAAGCTTAATAACACTTAACTGCATATTCCCTTTCAAATTTCCCTTGTAGGTGCATTTATTTATCTTAATATTTGCAGCAATATCCAAATTAAATGAATAGATTACAATTTCTCATTACTTCCTAAAGTTTAGTCCTATGGAAACAACACCACTGTCTCAAATGTCATAACCGGTTTCCTAAGACTTGAATGAAAAGCATACAAGTGCAGCAAAGCATGCCTTAACTTTTCAATGTGTCTATTGTCTTGAGGGGAAAATGTTCAGATGAGCCTGCTGCTGCAGCAGTGAACTTGCCCTCCTACAAGTGATGACTCAGAAGGTACTTTTAATTCACATAATAAAACTCAATCTTAGACTGTTTATAACTAAGAGGTAGCATTCCTTGCATGTTCTCATTCCTCCTTTGATCTTAAAATTGAAAAAGGCTACTCACAGGAAAGAAAAACTTCCCGGTTTTAATATTATGTCTCACTAACAAAAAGAGATAGTTTCTGATGTATGGAAAAATAAGTAGTTCCCTCAAAAAAAGATTCTGAATGATCTCTTAATCTGTGTATGTCTGTCTGCCTATCCAGGACTCATATGGTATTTCAGCTTCCAAAATACAGGCAACAGTCACTGAATAGTAGCTTCCTATTTGATTTGACTAGAGATCTTTCATATAAAAGTAGGAGTGTTTTTCAAAAGCTGACAGATCAGATCAGGTATTGACACTGACTTGTGAAACAATGAGAAGATAGGTAAAACAATAGTTGGAAGAATACATCATTGTCAGTCTTTGAAAGATGATGGGAAAAGGATGATTATGAAGATGACACAGAACATATTCTAAATGAATTAATCATTTACAAATTGATATGATATATTGCTTATACGCCTTTCGTCCTGCTACCAAAGACTAATTTTTTGCATATTCCTTCTTTCAAGTCAATACGTATTAAGAAGATTTCTGAAATCCTTATAGTGACTTTACCTAAAGGGGTTCTACAGGAAAGCTGGAGAGGGACTCTTTGTCCCTCTTAGAGTGCAGCAACAGGACAAGGGGGAATGGTTTTAAACTAAAAGAGGGTAGAATTAAATTAGATATAAGGAAGAAATTATTTACTATGAGGATGGTGAGGCACTAGAGAGAAGTTGTGGATGCCCCACCCCTGGAGGTGTCAAAGGCCAAGTTGGATAGGGCTTTGACTAATGTGGTCTAGTGGAAGGTGCCCCTGCCCATGGCAGTGGGGTTCAAACTAGATGATCTTTAAGTTCTCTTCCAACCCCAAACATTCAATGATTCTATGAAATAACTCTCACATTAATATCCACATTTGAAATTCATTGAATATAGTTGAAAACATTTGAGAGAATGCATGAACCGCACTATGAAATTTGGGAGGAAGGACCTGGCTTTGATGCTAGGATGCATGTTTGTCATTCAAGCAGTTTGCCATTGTGTTCTCTTCACCTATCTATTTCCTAGGCTTTGGATTATCAACTCCCTAAAAAAACCTCTTTTGGTTTAATTACCAAAAAGAATAAATTAAGTACTTTAGAGTGTCTATATAGTGACCACAACATGATTGTGGAGAATAGTCAGACTTGTCAGTATCAATGATGAGCACCAGCCTTGGGCAAAGTGGAGTTGAGCATCTTGTTCTTGTTTATTTCTTACACAAACTTTGTGGATGGAGATCTGCAAGGCTGGTATGAGAGGCTGCTGAAGGAGGGAGTCTTTTATTGGTGGGAAGGCCCTGTTTTGGTGGCAGAACAGAGTCTTGAGGGCCACAGTGCCTGACTGAAACCTTTTGCTTCATTATGTGTAAAATGAATATTAAAGTTAACACTCTTGAATATGATAATTAACTTAATGAAGTACATGCTAAACTTATATGACTATAATACTCAATTCTTGATCCAAATCATGATAAACATCACCTCAGGGAGGGAATACATAAGATTAGAATATAAAAGAGTGTTATGAGTTATTCTAAACAGAAAAACAAACAAACAAACAAACAAAAAAGTGAAAAAGTTAGTACTAGGGGGAAAAAAAAATAAGTGAGGAAAAAAGAAGATTGGGGCGGGGGGGAGGGGAAGGGATTGAATTGGGTTGGAGGAGAAGGGAAATAAATTGGAGACCTAGAAAAGGCAGCAGACAGTCTGCTCCTTCTCTTGCACCAAGACAGGGATGCTTTCTTGGTAAGCTCTGCACCTTCACTATTTGATGAGGAATACCCAGGGCAGCATTTTGCTAGTGCTATTAGTGCTGTTGCAGTAAGTATATAAACAGCAATTCTGAATTTGTTATATCTGTTACCTTATTAAATATGTTCAACTTTGTGAAACTCTCTCAGTGAAAGCCCTTAGCAGGGCTCTAAAACAGGCAAGTGTATGACTCTGATAAGTACCTTTTAAAGTGACAGTAAAATTGGCATAGGCAGCAGGACTGCCATGGATAAACTGCTACAAAAATATAAGTGTGCATCATCCAAAGCAGGAATACAATGGGCTCCAAAATTTTGGAAATATGAGGAAAAAGTGATAGAGCAGATAGAACAATGTAGAAGTGAACAGAAAATGTGGAAAGGTAAAAGCAAATGAATTATTTGTACAGTATTGGCAGCTTTCTTGTCTTGCATGCAAAAGAAAATTAAGGAATCTCCTCCTCCTGAAAGAATTGCAGGTGTAGAATATGATGCATTAATATCAGGAAGTGAAGTGCTGAAAATATCATTGGCCTTTTAGTGCAAGAGAGAATCTAAGGGTGGAAATTAGGAAACTTAAAATGTTATTGGCCTTGACTGAAAAGCAAGAAAAGCAACAGGAAAAATTAGATCTCTTACTAAATCGGATGCCATCATTGACAATGTAGAATACACCACTAACCTATTTGTTCTCTACCAGCTGTGTATCAATTGACAAATTAAAAAAAAAAAAAAAAGTTAAAAATATCCACCTATATTAAATATATTATAATATAGGCATAAAACACAGCAAGTTCATTAGACATATATTTTCATATTTCACTTACAAGGAATGTCACTTTATGCTTTGAAAATAATACAGATTATAGTAGTAATAAAATTTTCTTGGTGAAAATCTGTTCTCATATCTGAGAAACTGTGCAGCTGATATTATTCTGACTCCTGTTGAGATAAATATATGTTCTTCACAAATATCCAAAGAATCTTAACCTTGCACAAGTCAAACATTTTTTCTTACGTGTTAGTTGTCTGTGTATTTACAGCATTCTCAACTCAGGTGTAGTCTCAGTTTACATATCTCAGTCATGACACCTGCTTGATACCTAAGAACATGTATGAGGCAAAGCCTGGGTGGGAGATCAAAGATCAAAAAGCTATTTACTTTCATTCACTTGCACAAATTCAGCTTCATGGTTATGCATGAGGAGTCCTTCTTCACAGACCCTTAATTCAATTTCTGATTCTTGTGGTCTTTTTATTAAGACTAAGGTTTGATTAGCCAGATCTACTTTCAGGTCACAAATGACACTCAAATAGAAGTTAGAAATTAACCTTTTTCCCCAACATCACTCAAATAAAATAATAAAATAAAATAAAATAAAAGCCACGTATGCATCCAAATTAGTTCATCACTAACCATTCAAAGTGACAATATCATATGACTAAAAAGTAAATTCTAGTTTTACTCACCACTTGTTTTAAAATGCTCTGAACCAAACACTTCTTAAAGGACCATCTGTGCTCCATTGTCATAAAAATAAATTGAAACACAAGAAAGGTATTTTAAAAATTTAAAACAGGAATCTCCAGAGAATTGCAAAGCACAAACTTTTATTGCTTACAGACAGAGCAATAAAAATGCAAAATCCTCCTCAATGAGCCAAAGAGGAAGGCTTTCAAATAAAGTTGTTCTTTTATGTCTAATTAATCACATACTATGTATTGTTGCACTATTTCAGGTAAATGCTTTCTTGGTTACTTCGCTTTCTTGGTTACTTCTTACAGAAGATAAAATTGTGCAATACCTCATAAACACTAGAACATAATTGCTATTTTTCTTAATTACAGCAGACTAGACATTACTTCCACTAAAATTTTAATTTCATTAAATTTATAGGATTCAGTTAATGATTCTTTTAAGTAAAAGCTGACCATTAGTAAGAAAGGAAAGCAATACTTTCAGCATGCCTTAAAATTATGTTCTAAAAAAAATGCAATTCTACAGAATATAATTGTTTAAATTGATCTTTTACTTGGTAGCAACAGCATCAACTATAAGTGGGCAGTTAAAGGAAACATTAAAAGAATCGGATATAATTTACATTTATTCATCATTGAAGCTCTCAGCTTATTGCAGAAAAAAATGATGATGGGAAATGAGAAATTATAGTTTCTCAAAGAGTGACATATGCATTTGAAGAGTCTAGTTGAGTGTGTATCCATTTCACAATACCCCCATAAGCTGAAATTAATGTAGAGGAACTTAATTAAAAAAATAAACCTGCTTCTCCAGAGCTGTGTTGAGCTTTGGAAGCAAACTGAACATCACTCAATGGCTACTTCTTCCATCAGTTGAATTTTCATGGTTTTGTTTTGTTTTGTTTGTTTTGTTTTTGTTTTGTTTTGTTTTGTATCGGTGTCTAAAATAAAAACTAAGTACTGGAAGAAGAAAAATAGCATCTAAATGACAGAAAATTCACAAGAAAATTAAAATTTAAAAAATTATGATGAGAATAAACAAAAAAGAAAAATTGGAGAAACAATTAAAATTGGTGTTCATCTTCCTAAGCTATTTTTACAGAAGATTAAAACTTTTTGGAACTTCAAAGTAATGTCATGCAATTCTGTTACATTAGAAATGTCATCAATATATTATTGAGTTCCTAGAAGCAATTTTCCTGAAAAAGTTTTTCTAATTTTTTTGATTGTCAAGTCACTGTGCCTTGACAAATCAAAAGTATTTGATTATAATTGTATAAATGTAACTGTATTCCAACATGTAGTTAGGAAAGTTACTATCATTCAGAAAATAATAATAATAATAATGCCTTTAATTGAAAACAAAATTAAACAAAAAATCTCATGAATGAAGCACAAGAAAAAAAAAAAAAAAAAAAAACAACTAAGAAATGTAGTACCTACTACCAAAGAAATTAAAAGAAATCAAAGCAAAAAGAGGTAATTTGAATCAGCGCTACAACCTAATTAGCATTTCAGCAGAAATCAAGAGCTAGAATTAATATTCCTTATTGCTAAATATCAAGGCACCATATTTCTCTAAAAAAAAAAAAAAAAATTCCCTTCTTTTTTTTCCTTAATCTAGTATTTTCTAAGCTTTTCTTAACCATATACAAAATTTAAAATATTGTTGTTTTTTTTTTTAATCAACTTTGTCAAATTTAACCTTTCAAAATCTCATCATTCTCCACAAACATTTTTGTGATTATAGAATTGCTACAATATAACTTTCTAATTAATGTCATCTTGGAAAAGTTAAGATAAATGCACAAATTTTCTAAAATGGACTCATCTAAAATAAAGAGATTTTCTGTATCTATTTTTCAACTGTTTTATGCCAAGGAAGCATTAATCAAACAGATGAACTTTTCCTACTTGGAACTCCATATGAGTACTCCAAAGTGTTCCAAATCCTTCAGAGGTTCCTAAGGAAACTAATGAGTCACTGGAAAGGTCCCAGAATAAATATATAATTAGAAAGTAAGAAAAAGACAGTAGGAATTTTCCATTAGGTCTTTGCCATTTCACTGTGTTAAGTATTGTTCAATACATTTATAAGGATTATAAAGAAAGGAACAAAAAGTGAGGTAGTGTTTATCCAAGGAAGTAGAGGAAAGGGCTTACTATGGGCTTATGAAGAATTTGAAAAGATCTTATAACATTGGCCTACTTGATAAATTGAATTCAAAGTTAATAAAGCTATGCACATGAGGAGAAACAGTTCTAACTGCTCTTTAGAGTGGGCTCTGAGACAACCATTACTATTCAAGAATGAAATCATAATAACCTGAAATAAAGATAATTAGACTTGAAATTAATCCCAATCAGGTCAAAAACAGTTCTTAAATTTTAGAAAAGCTTTTATTATTATTATTATTATTACCCAAGATGTAGAAATTGCATTTAAATTCTGACTACTTCACTTCCTTCTAGCTGTTCAAAATAGTTAACAGATGCTTTAAAAAAATGTTATTTCCAAAAGTGCTTCACACTAAGAACTTCCCAAGGGATTGCTCTGAGAAAGGCAATCAGGCTTTAAATTTCTGTGTTCTATCTCTGGTTTACTTTTGGTTAACATTAGTGACAGGGAGTCATTAAAGGAAAATTTGAATCTCAGGTTCTATACAGAATTAAAATTCTTACAAAATTTTACATGTACATAATAGATAATTTGTTGAAAGACAAACTGTCTTGCTTGGAAATTTATCTACAACCCAGATCAGCTTAATGGTGAGAACAGCACATTAAGGTGGAAGTCACAATTGTATGCTATATGTATTGGATAGTTAGACATCCAGCAACATTGATTCTTTGAGTTTTGTTTGCCTTTAACTTTCTCTGTTTTATGCTTTCCTATATGTTACTGTACGGATAGTAGGAAGTCTTTCTACAATACAAAACAATTTTTGAGCTGTTAGAATACTGGAGCCGCAGCTACCCCTTCACAGTCGATGTCACTCCATGCACTTTTCATTATGCTTTGTAATCTACTTCTGATTATCATCCAGTGAGGAAGGAATCAGTACAGACCACATAAATTAGAGACAGAACCACATAAATGAATGACAAAAGCCATGTTTTGCAAATGTGGAATACAGAATGTCCATTTTACTGAAATATGCCTACCACTACCTCTGGAAATCAGGATTATGAATGGCAAAATAAAGTCACAATTGATAACATAGCTACAAAGAAAGGATTACATGTTATCTATCAATAAAATGAGATGATAATTAGGGACTGAGATTTAAGTTCTGACTTCTGGTCAGCTCTGGTAAGAGTTGCGTTAGTGTCTTCCTTCATTTATTTGCTTGAACAGTGTCACTACATCTTGTTGCACTGATGCAAGTCATTCAACAAAGTTCATCCATCTCAGCCTCTCACTCTATTACTCACAGAAATCAATACTTTAACCTGAACATCCTGGCTTACTGCTACATGAGCAAGAACGACCATTGTTTTAAACTCAGGAAGACCATTGTGATAGTTATCTTGAAAAAGCCAAGGTTGAGTTATTCTATTTGTGAATAAGGCCCAAAACAATCTCTTTTCATATATGTTTATACTTCCAATAACATATAACTTAGACTACTGTAGAGGAATAATTTACTAGATCAAAACTCATATAAGCTACATATGAGAAAAAGTAAAACAGTTAGGATCTGTGTAAACAAAAAACTCCTAATCATAAAATTAAATTAATAAAAGGAATGATATGTATGACTAACACAAGACTTGTTTTTAGGACTTGTTTCCTAACTTCTCAATATATTCCAGTGAGCTAAATATTATGACTATGAATTTAAATTGGCATTGGCTGCTCAGAATGACAAGCAGGAGACTGGAGTTAGTCATTATTCACAAGTTGTTGAAGTTCAAAGACATTTGGAAATGATGACAGAATACCTTGTCACAAGAAGATGTAGTAAACACATCAGTGTCTACAGAAGGTAGAGCATGTATAATAGGTGAAGCGGTGCAATCACCACATTCAGTCCTTGTTCACAATGCTCATTAAATATATATATATAACCAGATAGATATTCATGTTTTTAATATTTGCTCACAGAATTATAAAGGCATTTATCAATGAATCTTGACACAGCTGCATAAGAGCTCTTTCTGCCACTGACAAATGTATTCTTTAAAACATTTCTTCACTCCTGCAAAATAAATAGGTAAATGCATTACTCTCTCCATAGAAATCTTCTATTAGAAAAGTTGACACTATGTGACTGACACAAAAGAAGACACACCATCCTTCTGGGTGAAGTGATCCTTAAAATCAAAGTACACATTTATAGCATTGCCATCAGATACCCAAAAAGTTGCAGAAATCAACATAGTATGGCCAGTCTAGCTTACATGTGGCAAAGTAATAGGAAGCTAGTGTGAATCCCAGCAAAGGGTGTGACAAAGAATTCGCAATACACTTGAGAAAACAATTCAGTTTTGGTACTATAATGCAGCCAGAGAAGAAACATCAAGCCAACAGAAATAACATCTAAGACAATATTAGTTATCTTAGACTAGAAGGATGAAGGGTATTAAGTTTATACTCATGTGAGTGAGTAAAGACACCAGATTTAGTAGAATTAAACAGAGAAGGTGTGAGAGTCTGGTGAGAGTCTTTCTTAATGCAAAACAGACAGAATACCTCTCATGCTTTCCAACGTAATTGGGGGAAAGCAGGAAAGGGAGGGCTGTTAAACACACTTCTGAAATGGTGTTCAGTGTTTTAAGGCAGGAAAATTGGAATTAAAAAATGAAAGCACAACAAACTGCTGTGGACTGCTTCCTCTAACAGACTGAAAATCAGTCTTCTGTCTCTTAAAATCCCACAACAGAGGGCTGCTAGTGCCTGTGTTCTGAATAGTGCTAATGTTGGAATCCCTGAAAGGAGTCTTTGTTTTAAAACCAGCACCAGTTGTTTATCTTATCTTATTACAGACTACAAACAATGAATTTGAAAAACAATGAAAGATGACGCAGCCTTCAAACTCTACATACTTACACTTAGGAATATTGGCAGGTCACTAAACGCTACCAGCTATGAAAAAAACAGAAGCATTTTAATTACCTCAGGATAGTTTCAGGATACTTATGTGCCAGTTTTCTAGGTCAGTGTAGACAGAACCCACAAAGCAATTCAGTTCAGACACAAGCAATGTGGGAAAACTACTACCCTTATTCATAAACAGTAAGCAATCTATTTTGACTGTTATTCATGATCACCATCACCAATGGAGAAATATACTTAAAGCAAGGGGAGAGCATTCTGCCCCCGTAAGATTGGTCAATGTTTTGTCAGAATAATCCTCTCTCCAGAGCTGAAATAACATTGGTACTGCCATGCAGCCAGAACAAGAAATACCACCTGGTACATTTTCACTTGTCCTAGACACTACAAAATATCAAAAACAAACAAACAAATAAAGAACAGGTCAGGAAAAAAAAAAAAAAAAAGTGAAAAGAGAAACAGTTCTAAGTTTTCACTTAGACTGAACAATATTTATCAGTCTGTTGTGGCAATATAAAACTGAGCCAAGTCCATTTTTGCTTTGATCTTTTAGTCTTGATAGGGTTCCACAAGTGTTCAGGTTTGGGGGTTCTGTTTGCTTCTTACTGAAAGTAAAAATTGAATGTAGGTACAGCTAATTTGCAATAGACAAAAGAAACAGGGAAATGCTGTAACTGAATTAGAAAATTCCAGGGCTCCTAAGAAATTATCCTAAACATCCCAATGTTCTTTCTCCTGAACACTACAAAATCATATGCATAGTACTCACCTGGAGTACACCAAAGATTCATACTAGCTATAGGTGGAATATCACAATTACTTTTACAATAAACATTCAATATTTACAGTGAATATTGCTTCCTTAGTTCAAGCAGACAACATAGAGGACAATAAAAGATTCATATTTGAAGAATCAAACACTTGCAAGATAGACAATTAGAAAGTATCTGTGATTAAATTACTACTGTGATTAAAGTAGTCTTCAATTTTTAATTTCTTTCTGCTTTGTTATTGTCAGGTGAGGGGATAGTCTTGAATTTTAAAAATCATTATAGCTAAAAAGCCACCATCATTTGAATTGGTGTTTTCTACCATTTTTGCTATCAGATTTCTCCATCTGTACCTCAAAACATTTCAATTTCATGCAGCAAATACAAATTCTACAGAAAAATTATACAAATTGCATGACATCCTTAGAGGTGAAAGTAAGGGCAATTTAAGTCTAGCTAAGGAATGCCTTTTCTGTTCCTCTTGAGGTTTTTTCTGAACAAAATCTTTCTTCTAGCAAACACTTAGTAGAAATGTCTAATTCCTTTATAACTACTTTACCATAGAGGTGTAAAACCATATCTTCACAGAATCACAGAATAGTCTAGGTTGGAAGAGACCTCCAAGATCACTGAGTCCAACCTCTGACCTGATGCTAACAAGTCCTCCACTAAACCATATCCCTAAACTCTACATCTAAACATCTTTTAAAGACCTCCAGGGATGGTGACTCAACCACTTTATTACCTAGCTAGTTTAATGAAACTAATAACCAACTGACAGTAAATGAGTAAATGAGCATCTCGGTTCTTAATATCACATCTCCAGTTTTCCAGACAATGACCTCTAGGTAAAGTACAAGAAAATCTGAGATTTTTTTTTTTTTTGGGTGACAGTTTCTGTGCATAAAAGATTAATGAATATGGATATGAGTTGAAGGATTTAAAAAAGAAAATATTTATATATTTTATGTGTTCATGCCTCTTTTTACTGGGTGTATATATGAAGGCTACTTCACCTAGAAATACCTCTCTGGGTCATTTGTTTTGCTCATTTCAGTGTAACTACCTACAGCAGAACATTTATTCTGAAGTTCATGACAGAGTTCTAAATTGTCCACATATCCTACAGTGTGCAAACATTGTAATTAATGTTAACCCTATCTCTAAAAATGCTAATTTATGTAAATATAATGCAGATGTAGGTTGAATTTCATCTGAATAGTTTGTGTGTTACAAATACTTAAGCATATATTTTACTTTAAAGATGTGCTTCAGTTATGTTGTGATCAACAGCTATATTAGAAAATTTATTAATAAAGGTATTTTATTTGCATTTTAATTAACAATATTTTACATTTGATCTAAACTTTTTTTTTCTGACAGTAGAAAGCCAAAAAAAGGTGGACAAAACTGTTTCATACTCCATTGTTTAAATGTATTCTAATAAAAAATACAATTTTTTAATATGTTTATGTGTGCTATATAATTTGACATATCAGCTTCCCAACACATGAAAATAAAAAATACCAGTATGATAAAAAATATAAAAACTTGTAGAAATATAGACATGCCTGTTGTTGTTTTGTTTTGTTTTTTCAGGAGACAGTACTACAGGCAAAATGACAACCTACTGAACTTATGGTCATTTTATTATACAGGCTATTCAATGTATTTATGAAGTCATTTCTTTGATATTTCTATTTTTTTTTTTTTCACTAATAATAATAATATTTGTTTACAATTGTTTTTTTGGAACAAGAGCCTACATTGATTATGAAAACCTTAGGTTCCTGTTCTGTGTGAAAAATACAAATCGTGAAAACACAACGGGGGGAAATGGTGAGTACAAAGTTTAAACTTATATGAAAACTGAATGTAGCTGTTACTACTGAATAAACAAATTGTTAGCATGTATATAAAATTCACTATTTTCAGGTACAGTCAATCTGGTGGAGAAATTCTACTTATACTTTTATATTTTTAAGTATCTTAAGGTGGCTCCATTAAATGGACACACAAGATTTCCTTGCAAACAAAATAGATGTTAAGTGTCAATTGTAATAACTATAGAAATTAAGATAAAAAATTGAGCATAAAAGGATAAAAGTCACATTAATTTTTTTCAAAAAGTTATCTATTGTTCTGCAAGCTGACTTATAAAACCAAGACCCAGTAACTGTAGAAAAAGAGTGAAAGTGAATGAAAACTCAGATTAATATGCTGCAAAGAAACAAGGTAATGTTGATACCTTTGAAAGAGTAAGTAAAACTATTGGTCATACCTCAGTTATCTTTCCCTTGGCAAGAATGCAGGTTAAGGTTTGTTGATTCATCATGCTGGCTGAACAATGTGAAGTCTTTGACCAGCATGAATACCTCCTCAAATTTTGTAATTAAAAATAACATTAACGGACATCTTTCCTAAGCCTTCTTTCAGTCTTCAGTCTTCTTTCAATAACCACTGCACTAATTTGTTCATTGCAACCTTTAATTTATTAATTGCATCTTCATATGAGTTTTTTATTTTATCTGTATGTTCCATTTTAACTAATTTCCTGGAAATAATAGATTTGCTCTTACTTTTCTAATTGCGTTATCATTTCATTTGCTGAGATTAGTACGATGTATCCAGAACTGATTTATTTCACTTTAATCAGATGAGAACAGATTAAATAAGGACAAAGATGATTTGAAAGCTTTCACTCTGCTTTCAGGTTAAAACTTACATCATTAAAAGGGTTATTTTATATGCTATTAAATAGAAGAGTTTTAACTGCACCAAGTTATTTAAAGTTTGTCATTGCATACTCCTGAGAGGAGTCTCCTTAAAATACTAGTACTAATAAATAAAATTTTCAATTGAAAATTATTGTGCAAATAAACTAGGTAATTCACATATATACAACATAATTTACACGTGTTATATTAAGTACAGTATGTGCTTTTGGTTCATAGTGAGCAGCCTCTTCTAAAAATGAGGCCACTGGACTCTCTAATTGCACCTTGGAAAGGTTTGAGGACATCTAACACAATTAAATGTACAGCAGATTTTGAATCTTGGAGAGAATTCATTCTCTCAGTATCATCCCAATAATCACTTCGGGAGAATAAAATTAAAACATGAATTTCAATGTCCTTGTTGATGACTTACATGTTAGGGATCAAAGGACAACACTGTCACTATTGATTTAAAAATTAGTGTATTTAATCCATACAGATTTTGGTCTTCTAATTCTGTTAAATTAATCCTTACATTTCTTCAGTTGAATCTATGTTGCTAGCTATTATTTCTTAATAACAGTTGATAAAACACCTCAATCTTAAAACCAAGATATCTTTGTGTGTTGGGACCTAGTTTTGTGACATTGTGACTCTTCTTGATGGAAGGAATTTTAGCAGCATGTGCCATACTCATTATGCCTAATTTAGATAAGCTTTGAGATAGAATCAAAATCAGTACATTTTCCTGGAGTTGCTGGCATGGATAATTCTTTTAGATAAGGTCCATAAACGTCTGCCATCCCCATGAAGAATGTAAAACCTGTTTTCAAAGGCTAAATTTGAATTCTACACTAGCAAATAGAGTAGCTCAGTAGGAGAAACACACAAGTGAAACAAAACAGTTTGTACTGAGGACAGGATGATCATCATTTCAGGAGGGAATGGATATTTTTGAGCAAGATCTAGTCTTGATCGATGAACCATTCCGGCTCAGACTCATTCAGTGCATTCCTAGTTTGCATTTTTAGGTTTTATTTCATTGAAAATTTCAGGTCCTGATCAACAACAAGACTGTTCCATGATGTGAATCAAACCAAGGTAATCAAGAACATCTGGGAGATAGCCTCAAAAATGTTTATCTAAACTAAAAAAAAAATAATGTAAAAATACCCTAAAGAAATTTGCTCATATATATCTTTGTAATATAAATTTCTCATAAGTGTAACACCACTTCTTATACTTTCTCATGCAGGGACCATACTAAACAATTGTGTACGGCAGTGAGTGGCAAAGAGGATACAGTAATGAACTCACGATTCTCTGTTCTTCAGATGAGATCAAAGTCTGTATCAAAGATTTGTATCAGAAGAAAGCTTCTAAGTATTGTGAGCAATAACATTACACCCAAGCACTGTTTATAAAAGACACTGGTAAAGCTCCAATAAGTTAATAAAACTCAATATTGATGTATACATGTGTGGGTGTGGGTTTACCTGCAAATATAGATCTAATGTAAATATAAATCTGTATTAACACAAAATGCCTACAGACTGTATTTTCAGTCACTTGTCATATAGATTACAATAAAACCTACAATCATAACTACAAGCCTCATGTTCTTTTTCACAAATATTTTTGTATATTTTAACAGCCTGTTCTGAAGTATTGGCTTACAGATATTTTAGGAAGACAGTCAAATCAGATAGTTACGTGAGTTCAAATTTTGATAAACTTTGTATTCAAAAGTCTTCCTTTTGATTTATGGAATAGGGTATTTTTCCATAAAGTAAACTTATTCATTTCCGTTACCCTGCTAATGCTTTTTCTAGGTAATATCTTTAAATGGTGTAAAGAAGAGGTATGACAGGTAAGCTTATAATTTAAATATACTTAAGAAGTTGATAAAAAGAACCTTTATGGGTAAATTTTACTCAATTGTATTCATCTGCTGTTTTTCATAACACTTCTGCATAAAATCTATATATATATACACATATATATATCCACTGTCATCTTGGATCCAGTTAGAGAAATGATTACCAAAGTCATTCTACAAATGAAAGAGGACTTGATATAAAGAGAGCTACAGGCCACAGGCTGATAGCAATGACACACTAAACAATGTGCCAAACTGATTAAATAAAGCCTTCTTCAAATAGAACCAGTTATATTAAAAAGTGACAGATGTATATTTTCTGCTGGGATTTAAACTTCCATCTGGCCTTGGAATTTCCAGATGGAATTTTCATATTAATTTCTCACATTGAGATTCTAAGGTATTTGAAAGATATGTTTTTTTTGTTTGTTTGTTTATTTGTTTTTTCCTCAAGTATCTTTGGAATAGATTAAGTGCCCTCAGCACTCAGTTTGTTGTTGACTAAGGAAAATTAAATTTTTACATAGTATGAGCTATACTGCATTGCCAAATATTCCCTTAATAAATTCATTCTATTAATGGCTGCCTTATTATTAATGAAAATAATATCTTCAAAGCCATTTGCAGAAAGTCAGAATTCCACAGCTCATAGCAAACTTGAATGATACAATTAAGCCATAAAATTGTTTTCAGTCTTGCTTTTGAGTTAGAATCTATATTTAATTTTATGCCATAAGATAGTCTCTCAAACTTGTCTTTTTACTGTTACAGAACAACTTGTGAGAAACTAGTACTCTAAAGCAGGGCAAGGACAAATATACCAGGAGTAAGGACACTAAAATTTCAAGTTAGGGATGACAGTTGCACAAATAGAGATGGATAACACTGAGCAAAACAGACAAAATAATATATAGCTATGTTAATAAAAGAAAGGTTAAAAAATCTGGGAGGCATAAGCAGTCTCAACTCAAACACTTCACAAAATTTACTTTAGTTGAGTAATCCTATGCACATACGTAAATAGTGGGTGACATCATGGAAGTCTCTAAGAAATCCACAGAAAAATATTGCTCCCTGTATGCTCCCTGCAGCTCCCTTACAGCATGACTTCAGAATGGACAGAATGATTCTAAAGTAATTTCTGAAATTTCTTCTCAAGAAAGTGTGCACATGTTAATTTCAGATAAAATCTTGGGACCTGAAGGTTTTTTTGCAGTTTTTAAAGGTCAGGTTTATGGATCTGAATGTCATGGCATGGGTAAGAAGAAAAACATTATCTTGTCTAAATAAAAGATGCACTTCTTTTCTTTTCCTTCTTACTTTTTGTATAATCACAGATATATATATATTAAATGTTTTTAATATTAACAACATAAGCATCTCCTTCCTTTAGTTAATTATAATGAAAACTGTCTCTTTGGTTCAAAAAACAGTTCAGTTTTCCCTTTTATAGTTTTCTTTCACCATACTTAACCGTAAAGTTTTGCTTGTATACCTTGCTTCAAATAGTTCCAGCTTCTCACTGGTTTACAAGAATTTTCCTCTGGGACATCTTGAAGACATCTTTCATATTTATGCTCATATCAAGGTGACAGTTTTCACACTCTAAACCATCTCAAAGAAAAAAAAAAAAAAAAAGAATAAATCTTTCTAACATTTTTGCTAGGGTCAGAAAATAAACCCTGCTCCTTATATAACACTGGATGTTTGCAGAGTTGGTAGGCTGCAAAGCTGTGTGGAATAAATCCCATGAAAGCAGGTATACAGCAGATTAGACAGAGGAGGATCATTTAAAAATGAGGTTAGACTAATTCAGGGTCCCAAACCACACACATGAGGTAGGTACTTTTTGGAATATATTCTGAAGCAGCCCATATCCTATGGAGAGTCATAGAATCATAGAATGATTCTATGGTTTGGAAGGAACCTTAAAGATCACCTACTTCAAACTCCCCTACCATGGGCAGGGACACCTCGCACTAGACCAGGTTGCTCAAAGCCCGATCCAGCCTGGCCTTGAACACTTCCAGGGATGGGGCATCTCTGGACAATCTGTTCCAGTGCTTTACTACCCTCTGAGTGAAGAATTTCTTCACTCAATATCTAGTCTAAATCTACCCTCTAAGTTTTAAAACACCTATCACTGCAATCATTGAGAAAGAGTTTCTCCCCAGCTTTCCTGTAGGCCCCATTTAGGTACTGGAAGGCTGCTATAAGGTCTTCCTGGAGCCTTCTCTTCTCCAAGCTGAACAATCCCAACTCTCTCAGCCTATCTTCATAACAGAGGTTCTCCAACACCTTTATCATCTTCGTGGCCCTCCTCTAGACTTGTTCTAATAAGTCCGTGTGCTTGTGTTGGGTCTGAATATTAATCAGTTTGAACAGTTACAATGAAGCTAAAGAAAACAAAACAAAACAAAACAACAGATAATGTAAATATGGGTAAGGGTATCATTTATTTTCACGCTAAATAGGTTTTAATTACTTTCACCTTATTTATTAATTTTAACTCTCCTATTTTATGATCTTTTTTGGTTAGTATTTTGGGTTGCCTTATGTTGAAATATGTTTTCAAGCAGCAGTTTCCACGTCTTATTTATAATTAAAATTGTTTCACACGGTTCATTACTTTCATAATTTTGTTTAAGTAATTAAAACTATCAGTATGAAAAAATCTAGAATCAAAACAAACATCTGGCAATTTGCTTAAAGCAAACCTACCTTTACTAACTTCACTACCTTCATTATCTACTTTACAGTATGTCATACCTTCTCAATCAGTATTTTGCCTTATATTTTCATAAATATAATTTGTGCACCTCTACAGACCCCTAGTACAAAAACTTTGTTATGTTAGCCCAAAACACAGGATCCACTGTTAAAATTCTCTCCCCAACCTCTCCCCCCCCCCCCCCCCCCCCCTCCCCCCCCTTTTTTTTCCTTTATGGACCTTCTTTATTTCCTTATGCCACATTTTATGGCATACTAAGATATCATTAAAAGATAAAAGGATGTATTCATAGTTTAAACGGGAGCCTACCACTGAAGTATTAGCATCTTTTACACAAGGTATTATTCTTATACCCTGTTTGCCCATTTCAGAGGTTGTAGAGATTGAATCTGAGTAAATCAGCAGGAAAATGGCTAAACATTACTATAGTTATTCATCTTCAGCTACAGTACTCCCTCTCTGCAACCAGAACACTTGCTCTCACCTGTAGGATTGTTGTTCAATTTAATCAGCAATTTAAACAGAAGGAATAATTTCTTCATATATTCTTAGTGAATCTGTCAGGAAACTTGTAAAAATACTTTTATTTTCTCATCAACATTTCAGGTGAGTGTCTTTTACCTTCAAGGTTTTCTGGATTTGAAGGAGCAAAACCAGAAGTTTAACAATAGGAAGCAGTATGGAAGCATGCAGTGGATCAAAATTGCTTCTGCTGATCATTGCAGGTATGAGGTGACATAATCAGAAGTCTGTTGTTTTGTTGTTTTTTTTTACATTCTAAAGAAAGAAAATCAGATAACACTGAATATAGTTGATGACCATACCATGCTCTAAGAGATTATGCAAAATTCTCCCATGTAGAAAACAAGAAACAGAATTTCAAATATGTTTCAACACCTAAGGGTTAAACTAAAGACAATTAAGCTCTTTCATTTGCTGATTTGTGGCTAGAAGACATTTAATCATCCAGCACAGAACAGCTTAATACTTTCACTTTGAAGTCATGAGATGCAAAAGACTGATAAATACTATCATTTAAAATTATTTTTTAATCTTAAGACTGAATCTCAGTGCTGCACTGTCCAGTCCTATTCTCCCTCTACATTTTGAATAGTAAACTAGTAAAGAATAAAGCCCAACTGTATTTTAAATCCATGTTTAGCTAACTCCAAATATGCATGCAGTTACAATTAAGTGAAAGTAGTAACATAGGAGTTTATATTTTCTAAAATAAGGATTTTTTTTTTTTTTCTCCCAATTTTCCTTATAAACTAGTGGTGAAATTCCTTAACCATATTCATAATGGAATCATGAAAGTTGTTAAAGACCATGTCAAATCTGATTTGTAAACTATAAGTATGTAAGATTAGCTAATGTTCCTTACACAAAACTACAATATCATAAAATTGATTACTGGTCTGCATCCTTGAGATGTTGAAACTGAACTACAAAAAGGCATTAACACCATTCCCTCTCTTGTACCAGGAATTATATCTTATTTAAATAGTACCAGCCACAAGTTCACAAATGTGTCACATAATTTACAAAAATGCATGTAAAGCTAAGTTAGAAACTCAGAACCAGACTAATGCTTTGTTTTTCAGACCTTTTTTTTTTAAATATATATATATATATAATAAATCCTGAATTGAAAATATTTTAATGGGTATAATTTGATGGATAATAATGCTCTGTAAATGTAAAACTACAGCACTGTTTAATGAAGAAATATATATTTCATGGCTTATGACCTTCAGAAATCTTCTTGATGCTTTCACAATAGTATCACACATTAATGCTAATTTCCTCACTAAACAGCTACTGAAATATAGGAGCTGTATATAGAAAAAAATAGTAGGAACTGAATATTGGATATCCCATATCCAGTACAAGGTTCTTTAAATTGTTAACATGATAATTAGTTGAATATGTGCTTTAGAAACCAAAGTCTTAGAGAAGGAAATTATGGTTTCTTAACATTAAAATATATTGCTTGATCATGAGTAATCAGTTAAAAAAGGAGAGAAGGCAAGGGGGTGGAGGGTGGGGGCAGAAAAAAAATGTGATGTTTTAAAAAAAGTAGTTTTTAAAAGCATACTAAACTGATATTTGCCGTGTACCTGTTAAAGCAATATGCCCTTCAGATTCTTCAGCTGAACTGGAACAACATATTATGAAGATACATTTTTATTTTTTTTAATAGATAGAAATATTAAGGTACAATTAAATTAGCTTACATTCAGCAAGTGAGGGTCACTTTGAACAGACCTAAAAACATTTCAGCTTGACCCTGTCCTCCCAAAGGTGCTATTTTGTATGCTCCCTTACGTCTTTCATCACAATAAAAAGCTCTCAAAACTTCAGCTTTGTTGTCATTGCAAAACAAGTCTTTCATAGGCATTATAACCTTCTAAGCATGAAATAGTCCATGCTAAAGCCTTACGGTCTTGTTAAAAGTGTAATACTTTTATGAGCAAAGTTATTTGCTGTTTCAAGGTCTTCCACTAACAGGAAACTAAATTTAATATTAGACAGCCTATTCTTCCAGAAGGGAACCTGTATTGTTTATAAGATTTAAAAAAAAAAAAAAAAAAAAAAAAAAAGTTATAATTCTTTGAGGTTAAATCTTTTGGCTTATATATTACTATGAATCAAAGGAATGAGTCATGCATTTTTTATGATATAACGTTTTGCAAGGTGAAGATCTAACCAGTTAGGAAATATATATATACATACATATAATATGCATGTGTATACATATTTACATATGTACATATATATGTATATATCTACATATAAATATGTACATATGTGTATATATATACATATTTATATATATATACATAAGGTAAGAGGCAATAGCAAAATGAAGGCCAAGCTTCTAAAGTCTCCAATTCACAGGTTAACTCCATTTTGTCTATTCTTTTTAGTACTTTTCTGCTTCTGCTCAAAAATCTGAAAAACTTATCTGAAAAACTGAGATTTCATTTTATTTATTTATTTTTTCCACTATCAACACATTTCATGTGTTAACACAGGTGGAAAGATATTTTGGAAATTTATTCTGTATCTAAAGTATCACGAATTAAAAAATACAGATGTTGAGGCATTTTTGCATGTGGGAAAGCTCTTTGTCTTGGTTGAATGTGTAACAAGAGATAGTGACTTCTGTTGGCTCCAGTTCTCAAAGCAATTATATATGAATGTGAGCCCTCCCAATATAAGCCAAAATAAGGAATCACTTTTACCTTTTAGATGGACCAGAGAATGTGCTGAGGAGGAAGCATTTGTTTATTCTAGGGCTCTATATTATAAGTTCACTACACTGTGGGTAAAAAAAAAAAAAAAAAAAAAAAAAAAACTACACAGTTCTCCACTTACCATAACCTGCTTTCAGCTCAAGCCAGATTAAGAAAAAAATGCTCATACAGGGATCGATTTATAACATCCAAAATAGACAGGAACTGTTTTACAAAAGACATAACTGAAGTGAAAGGAAATCAACAGTTAACTGATTACCCTACAATTATATTAGAAATGTATTTTCAGGCTGATCATCAGCTTAAAAGACTGATCCCACTCACGTGAAAGATTTTGGAAAAACTGCAGACAACTTTGTTTTTCTGGATGTGAATCAAAATTTAGTAAATTTGCTAATCTACAGTACATCTTTTCTACAAATATTCCAAGAAAGCACTTCTCCCAACTGTACCTCTGGGAAAAAATTACATTAAATGACTTACTAACCAACAATTTCAGAATGATATGGAACTTCACAAAAATACATTTTGCTTCTCTTGTTCTTGACAGGTTTTCTGAAATGGTTAGTCTTTATGGTTTCGTAACAAAAGGGGTTCACAGCTCAATTTTATCTCAATTTCCTGCTACAACAAGCTAGTTTTGGCTGACTTTATTCTGAGATAGAGGCCTTCAATTTTTTAGTCCTATATACCACAGCTATAAATTTGGGTGGTATTTCAATCATTATATAGTCAAAATATTTTTATTTCATCACTAAAAAGATACACCTCAAACCGAATTCTAAAACTGCTATTAGAAGGCATTGAAAGAGAATCTGGATAGATAAGAGTACATTGGGGAATCAAATACAGGACTAATCCATAAAATAATGCATATTAATATGCTGCTGGCTGAAAAGTTATCACTTAATGAAATACATTAGTATATTTGCTACCTTATTTATTTACTTTAAAAATGTTGTAAGACTGAAGATAGTCATATGTGTATTTTGGAGGTGATACACCAGAAGAGAATAGCAAATTAAATAGATAACAGAGAGAATCACAGAAGGGAATAAAAGAGATTATTCAGAGCAAGAGAGAAGAAGTGGAATATTTAAAGAAAGAAAGCAAATAAGATGTGTAAATGTCAGACAGAAAAAGGAATAAAAAGGGACTAGGAAGCTGAGGAAAGAAGGGGAAGATGAAACTCATCTGGAATAAAATAAATAATGCCTTTGCTTGACCAAAAATTCCTAAGAAAATTCACAGAAAGTAAAAAGATTTTTGTTTAATCTATATTTTAGAGGAAATTTTCAGCCATACAGTTGTAAAATCAAAAGTCTCATTCAACCAACAGAGAACAGGATTGATCAGCATTTAACCAAATGTAAAAGCAACTGCTGCAAAACGTATAAGTAATCCCTTCATTTAGACTGGGGCTATAACCTTTGCAATTACCCACCACTTGCATGCCACGTTCACCAAGGGCCTTGCATGAATAAATTGCATTACAGAAGTCTTTTTGACTTCATCGACAATGTCTCCACCCTAGCAGGAATTCATTTCCAGCAGTTCCCTTACTATGTGCTTATGTTTCTGAAGCCACAGTCTGTGCAAAGCAGTTAGTCTCAACTACTCATTTCCTCTATAGCCTGCTGCAAGAAAATGAGTTAAGGCAACAGCACTTTTGTTTTCCTCTCTTTATTTAGTTGGTGGACCTGTAGTGAATGGCAGTAAGCACTTTCTAGATTGAAGATAAAGACTTTCTTTGAGGGACCGTATTGTGCAGTTTTATCTCTTAGGACTTCCAATACTTTCTCAGTGCTTCAACACATATTAAGAGAATCAATATACAATATCAGCTGGTTAATTTGCTCCCTCACAAAAACTAAGTTCATTACATGGACAAACTTGAGAAGTGGGCCCATGTGAACCTAATGAGGTTCAACAAGTCTAAGTGCAAGGTGCTGCACCTGGGCCAGGGCAATCCCAGAGATGAGTACAGAGTGACTGAAGAATTCATTGAAAGCAGCCTTGCAGGGAAGGTCTTGGGGTTCTGATGGTTGAAAAGCTTGACATGAGCCAGCAGTGAGCACTTGCAGCCCAGAAGTCCAACTGCGTCCTGGGCTGCATCAAAAGAGGAATGGACAGCAGGTCAAGAGAAGTGACTGTTGACATACAAGGAGTGGCTGAGGTCACTTGGCCTGTTCAGTCTGGAAAAGAGGAGGCTGAGGAGACCTCATCACAGTCTACAGCTGGGGGGAGTGGAGGGGCAGGTGCCAATCTGTTCGTGTTAATGACCAGTGATTGGACATGAGGGAATAGTGTCAAGGGAAGGTAATGGATATCAGGTTCAGGTTGGATATCAGGAAAAGGTTCTTCACTGAGATGGTGGTTGTGCACTGCAACAGGCTCCCTAGGGATGTAGTCATGGTACCAAGCCTGTTGGAGTTTAAAAAGTGTCATTCATATGGTCTGAATGGTATTATGGTCTTTGTTCTTAGTCATATGGTCTGAATTTTTGGGGTAGACCTGGATGGTGTCAGGGTTTGGACTCAATGATCCCTGTGGGTCCCTTCTATCTCGGGATATTCTGTGATTCTATGATTGTTCCCCTCTACTTTGCCCTTGCAAGGTCCTACCAGGAGTACTGTGTCCAGGTCTGGAGCCTCCAGCACAAGAAGGATGTTGATCTGCTAGAGTGGTTCCAGAGGAGGACCACAAAGATGATCAAGGGGCTTGAGCATCTCTCCTACGAAGATAGGCTGAGGGAGCTGGGGCTGTTCAGCCTGCAGAAGAGAAGGCTCTGGAGTGACTTCATTTCAACCGTTCAGTACTTAAAGGGGACTTATCAAAAAGATGGAGAACTCTTTGCGCAATCAGATATTGACAGGACAAGAGGGAATGTATTTAAACTAAAAGAGGGAAGATTTAGATAAGAAGTTAGGAGGAAATTCTTCACTTGGTTTTACAGATTTCTGTCATATCACCTTGCCCAGTTTTCCTTCTAGGCAGGGAATTCTGAGCCTATTTAGATACTATTTACATTGGAGCCATTCCAAAATTCAGTTTTCATTTTTAACCATTTTCTGATTCTGAGTTCAACAATATCATTACTGAAAACTGAGTTGATACTTTCACAGAAAGTCTAAAGGATGTCCTAAGTTATCCCAAGATATGTGTATTGCAAGATATTGGTGAGTGGAAATGTTCAGTTCAAGGAAGCTAGGACCTGATCCTGTGGAAGTTAGTGTTGTTTTTGTTTGTTTTGTTTGTTTTGTTTTGTTTTTTTGTTTTTTGAAAATGTGCATTCCGCAACTATGAGCAATATGCTGAAAAATTACTCTTACTCTCTCTTCCTTTTTTTTTTTTTTTTTTAAAATCCATGTGAATTTGTTCTTTTTTACCTCCTTACTCATTAACCAGTTTTCCTGAGAAACTTAGAAGGGAGAACCTTGTTAAATGTCTTTTGGAAATCTAAGCAGCCTATACTGAAATATATCTAACGAACATTAATAACTTAGGAACATGAAAGTATGTTCCTCACAAATATCTATATTATGGGAACTGGTTAGTAAGCTACATGAAATGTAGCTCTAAAGAAGTCTGAGAGCAAACCAAATAAGTAAGGGCACAATACTATGCAAAGAAAAGCCATCAGAAACACATTCCATCTTGTCTTTATCCATTAACTTATTCTTATGATGTAATTTATAGAATTGAAGGAATAGATATATCAGCATATATGATAAGATTATTAAAGCACATTCAGAAAAGTGTCCATTACAATAGTGCCATGTTTTGAATCTTTTTACAGCAGTGACCTTGAATAGAACAAAACAGAATCTAACCAATAGTATCTAAATTACAAAAACACAATTAAGGAAAAGCTTTCCCTGAAGTCTGTCTTGTTGAACACAAAACTTGAGGAGAGAAAAAATATACAGTGTATACAGCTGTATATACAGTATATTACACTTTTCATTAATGAATACGATGACAGATACAATGATTGTATCGCAATTGGACTTGATGACCTATGTAGGTCCCTTCCATTTGAACTATTCTAATAATTTTAATTCTAATTGTAGTACAAATGGCAGTGATACCCCTCTTTCATTGCATATAAATTAATTCCAGGGACATTTTTCATCTCATACTGCCCATTTGGCTGCATTATATCTGCTCCTTCATTTTGTAACTTTTAAAAACTAAATATACTTCATTTGTTTATTAAGGAATTCTAATACTTTAAAACAACTTTCTGTCTTGTATTTAATAATATTTTTTTTCTAAGACTTTCCTAGCAAACATCCTCTGAAAACTACAGATGAGAGTTATTGAACAAACTTATATTTTGAGATCTCTAGATTTTTCAATAGAAGTACTGCAGAAGCATTTCAGGCAAGCTAGAAACATGTCATAAATAAATTTTGTGCCTACAGGAGTTCTATATGGTGACCTTTTTAACAATTTGAGCTTTAATTTAATCTAGTTTCATAGATCTGTACTTATAAAGCAGTACATGCTTGTCTATCTGGTATAATAAAGATTTTAGGTAGGAATTTTCCTTATCGCACATAAAACAAAATTTATCAGAGAATGACTTTTTGATCCTCAAGACAGCTGTAACTCAATGGAAAAGAATTAAATTAACCTAAAGTTAATCATCTAAAATATTGGCCACACAGACAAAATTAATTGTTTTAATTCCATCTCTTCTGAAATAAGAGAGACAAGCATCTTGTAAGATAAGGGGGAGAATTACCTTTTCTTGCTCAATCAGCCACTGAACACTTCCTCAACTATATGAACCTAGATAGATATTTTAAGATAAAAGTAGTATATGAAGCTATGAAGTCAGATGAATCCTATCTTGCATGGTAGAACTATTAATAGTACTATTTTTTAGTGCTACTAATGGTATTACAGAATCAGAATAGTTGAGGATGGAAGGGTGTGGTGGTTTTACCTTGCTGGGCAGCTGAACTCCACCACAACTGCTCTCTCACACCTCCGTCTCAGAAGAAGGGGAGAAGAAAGTATGCTGGAAAAAACAAACAAACAAACAAAAAAATTGATAATTTAATTAAAGGGAAAAAGAAGAGAGAAAAAATCAAGCAAAGGCCACATGGAAACACAAAGAGAAAAAACTTCTTCTCTGCTTCCCATCAACAAACAATGTTCAGTCACATTCCAGGAAGCAGGGCCTCAATACGCGTAGTGGTTGTTTGGGAGGATAGATGCCTTCATAATGAGAGCCCTCCCTCTCCTTCCCCTTCCCCACCATTTATTGTTGAGTGTGACATCATATGGAATGCAATATCTCTTTAGTTGTCTTAGGTCAGCTGCCCTGGTGATGTCCCCTCCCACTTCTTGCCCACCCCTAGCTTGCTGGCTCTTGGTGGGGGTTGGATGTAGTCTTGATGCTGTGCTAGCATTGCTCAGCAAATAAACAAAATAGAAAAAACACTATTGTAATACCAATGCTGTTTTAGTTACAAGTTCAAAGCGCAGCACTGCATGGGCTGCTGCAGGGAAAGTTAACTCCATCCCAGTCAGACCCAGTACAAAGGGACCGATGGAGGTCATCTTGTCTAATCTTCTGTTAGAGCAGAACCCACCACCTACTCAAGCAGGGGCTATGCTGCAATCTTCCCAAGGATTTAAACAAATTTACTAACAGCTTTTGGTTCTTTTGGTTATTCTTACATTTTTTCATATACACACCAGAAGTATACTCAGTAAAGCTTAAAAAATAAAATAAAATTAATTTGGGGACTCCATAAGCAAGCAAATTCTCAGTCATCCTAAATTCTGTTTCATATAAACACTTGACAATCTCTTTCATGTTTGTGGAAGATGGATCAAGCTAGGAGAGAATCAAAAGACTATACCTGTACCTTCTTTTGCAGGCACTGTGATTCAGCCTTAAGATATCTACCAACATATTAGTAGAACAGCTTATCAATGGCTACAGGTCATTCATTCCATTAGGGGACAAAGCTTTGCTTACTTAACAAAATTAATCATGAAATGAAATACAGAAATGTTCAAAGGATTAATATTTCCCTTCAGATATGTTTTACTTTCCCTGGTTTTTAATATTATAATATATATTAACAAAAGAGGGGAACTCTATTATAACTAAGGTATAAGCTTGCAACACACTTGCAACAGATTCCTATCATAGAATATCTTGAGTTACATTTTACCAAATTATTTCTATTGTTTCATCATGGTGAGATAACCATAACTGAGTGCCAGATAAGTGAATGGGTGGGTGGGCCCCCAAGGCACTGTCTCCCTCCTCTTCCTTAGCAGGACCAAAGGAGAATATAAGATGAAAAGCTCATGGGTTGAAATAAGGTCAGGGAGATTGCTCTACCGTTACCCGGTACCATCACATGCAAAGCAGACTTGCCTTGGGGAAGATTAATATAATCTGTTGCAAATTAAAAACAGAGTAGGATAGTGATAAATAAAAACAGAATTAAAACACAATTACCCCATACCTCCCTTTTTCCCCCACTCGGCTTCACTCCTGACACCTGTACTTCTTCCCTGCCCTGAACAGCACAGGGTGATAGGGAATGGTGGTTGCAATCAGTTCACAAGAGTTGATGTCTGCAACTCTTTTCCCCAAAAACTGATTCCCTGCTCCATTGTGGGGTCTATTCCATGGAATACATTCTTCAAGAACTTCTCCAATGTGCGTCCTCCCCAAGAGTTTAAGAACTGCTCCAGCATGGGTCCATATAATGGGGTGCAGTCCTTCAGGAAAGAATAGTTCCAGCATGGGTCCCCCTTGGGCAGCAGCTCCCACCAGACCTCCTGCTCCACTGTGGGCTTTCCACAGGCTACAGGTCTGGCCTGGATTCTACCCCTGCAGGGGCTCTTCATGGGCTCAAAACTTGTTCAGGCCAGATCCACCTGCTCCACCATGGGCTCCTCCACAGTCTGCAGTGTGGAGATCTGCTCTGCCATGGGCTGCAGGGGGACAGCCTGCTCCACCATAGGCCTCTCCAAGAGTTGCAGGGGAACTTCTACTCTGTTGCTTGGAGCCCTTCTTCTTCACTGCAAGTGATTATTGTCTATGTGTTCTTCAAGGAATCTTTATGCTCTTTCCAACTTGCACACTTGTTTTTTTTCATAGAAGTGAAAAGTCATTGTGTTTTTTTGTGATCCACAAATACAGGCAGGGCTGCATTTTATTATTATTATTATTATTATTATTATTATTATTTATTATTCATTCTAATGTCAACTCTCAGCACCTCCAGGCATACTTGTCTGACCACTGATTATCTTTGCTATGTTCCAAACTGAGTAATTCTGTGCAGCATGTAAGTTAATGTAAGTTGTCAAAATTATGTTGATTTTTAAATGCTGTGCTGCAAAAAATTGCAATAGCCTAGTGAAGTTATTGGAGTGACCAAATCTCTGAGCGAGGTTGAAATAAGAAAGAGGAAAGTGAGAGAAATAACAGATTTTATGGGAGTCTCTTTCTAGTCAAATTGCCGTCACAACATCTATTCTATTTATTGTCATTTGAGTTTTGTCTTATTAAAATCAGGTATACTATGGTACATGATATATTTCAGGGAATAATTGAGCACTGACAGCACTTTTCAGCTGTTTGAGACTCTTGAAAGCTGACAAAACAAAAATCAGACACTTATAAAATATCATGATGGAAATTACACAAGACATGAAACATCTACAACAGTTGTAGCAAAGAAAACTTCAGATTATTCCGCAAATGTGAATGCTTTTACTGCATCTGTTATATTTATCAAGAAGAATGTCTGGTTGTCTCTGAAGCAATTTTACTTCCATTTTCACGTCAAATTTGTCCTTTAAAAATGTAACCTCTAACTTCTTGCTAGAAACCTAACATTAATAGAGCAAGATCATTGATCATTTCCTCTCTCCCAGAATTAGCATAGTTTGAAATAATTGTATTCAATGACAATTACTCAATTTTAGAAATTTGTGAGGCTCCCTTATAACCTCAGAAGAAATCAGAACAATATCTATATTGGTACATTAAATGGATTAAAAACTTTATTCATTTAGCCAAATGTTTCCCACTAATATGAAAATGATTGTACTCCTGAATAAGTAGGACCTAAGTACTTCTCAACAAATGTCCTGTACAACAACAGTACTGGAATTGTTCCCTCTTTACAGATGCCAGTGTACCAGTGGAATAGTTCTAATCATCAATTTTTGTAACCATGATTATGCAATAACACAATAAATATAATTTTGTAGATATACAGGAAGATAAAATGATAAAAAAATATTAATTTATAAAGACTATCTCAAACAACTCTACTACTTTCACAAGCTTAAAAGTACATTTTAAGCCAAACATCAGAACAAGTTTACCTACCAGTAAAACATGAAAACCCAATATGCTTTAGCTGTAGCTGACATAAACTGAAAGGATCAGAAAACAAATCAACTCAGGACCTAGCTGGACCTGTTTTGGGCAGTGGATTGGACTACTGACATACAGAGTTTACTTGCAGTCTGAAATGTTGGCTCAGATAATCTTCCAAACAAATAACATTAGATACTTTTCATCATGAACCTTACTTGTCAGCCTGAAGAATATGGTAGCCAAGCTTCCCCCAATACTTAAATGTCAGACTCCCTTCTGACAAGATGATGTCAAGAGGATGGAGCTGGTCTCTTTGCAGTTGTGTCCAGCGACAGGACAAGAGGGAACTGCCACAATCTGAAGCACATGAAGTTCCAGCTGAATATAAGGGGGCACTTCTTTACTGTGAGTATAACAGAGCACTGGAACAGGTTGCCCAGAAAAATATTTCCTTCTCTGGAAATATTCAAAACCTGCTTGGATGCCATCCTGCACAATGTGCTCTAGGTGATCCTGCTTGGCAGGGGGGTTGGACTAGATGATCTTCAGAGGTCCCTTCCAACCTCAGCCATTCTGTGATTCGTGATTCTGTGAAATCAGCGTTTCAAACCCAGGGTATCAATATACTTACTCACCTGATTTTCATGTTGGTTCTTTCTCTGCCAATATGTCATGGACACAGTCTCTAAATCACAATTAATGCCCTAGGAATCTATATTAAAAGCTTTACAAAATTAATGGCTACAAGATTAAACTTATATATTTTACTACTGCCTGTGTTATATGTCTGTGAACGTAAGCATTCAGATAGTCTGTAAAGACTTAGTTCTCTAAAGACTAATAACTATTTATAATTCTTCTGCATAAGAGCTATGCTATAAAATGAATTACTGTTAATTATGGTATCACAAACAAAAGACAATCATTTTGTGCCAGAGCAGTTCAGTAATGGCAATAGATCATCAAATGTAATGAGACTTTTCTCTAAGGTCCTAAACAAAAATCCTTCCAGTGAGTGTTATGGCAGAAATCAATTTAAACTACATAAAATATGTGCAAAGCCTAATACTCTCTGCTGAAACAGAAAACCAGAGACTAAAATGTGAATTTATTTGTCATTGGCATCTCTCTGTTGTTACTAGCTAGCTAGTATTCTTGGAAAACCATTCTAGGAAAGCAGTATTTTCTTTTAACAAAGAAATTGAAATGACCTTTAATTTAAAGAGAGTTTGGCATTTATAACCCAGTAAAAACTTGCCTTTTTTATACCTTTATCAATTTGAAATCCTATCTCTGGGAAAGTACATCTCTGACTCTGAAAATATGTATAACATCATTTCAAAGAAAACATTTCCACTTGCAATTCTTGTTAAAAGATAACATTTTTTTAATATTTATTACATAAATAAAGATTTGCAGACTGATTAAAAGAAACCAAGACAATATCCTCTTCACCATTCTTTGCAAAGATGCAAAAGATAGTGCGAATGCATTCTAATTTGCAATATTAATTATTCTATGTCATAAAAAGTAGTGTATCTACCTCACTGCTATTGTGTGCCTCGCATTTCAATGGGAAATATTTTCCATTTTTATTCATCACTTCTCAGCCAATCCATAGTAGAGATTTCTTATTATTTACCTCAGTTACTGAAGCAAAATACAGATGTACAATAGAACTGGGATACAGTGATGAAGCGTCTGCTAAAATGACAAAGCATAACATCTTCAAAATGCATTCTGTTTTAATAGGAAATAAAACCAGTTTTTGCACACTATTTGGTTGATTAATAATACAGCTAAAGACATTTTTTTTAAATAAAAAAAAAAAGTAACAAGGAAACCATGGAGGGTGTTGAAGGTCAAGCAGATGGTTTTAAAGCTGAAAAACTACACTTCAGACTCTGATAAAATCAGTGATATGCACACTCTAGCTACCCTAAATCCAGACAAAGGGGCTTAAAATTTAGATAATGGTTATGTTGGATGAAAATATAAAGTTAAACAATCTGTGATGAAGAACATCTTTTTTGTATGTGTCAAACTACAACCACCTAAAGTGACATAATACTGCATGGTGCTCAGAAATTGTAATAATATCAGAGATGATTAAAACTAAATAGATGACTCAAAAACTAGCTGTCCAGAAGAAATAAAAAGTACATATATATGGGATATATATATCTGGTAAAGATGATCAATGACCATGCATAGAGTAAAACAAGAAGGTAAAATGAATTGTTATACAACTTTAGGTATAGGCTTTAGTTTTTGCAATATTAAATATTAGAATAATATATTGTATTGGTATTGCATGGCAAAGTTTTGTGGCAAGGGGGCTTCAGGGGTGGCCTCTGTGAAAAGAGCCCAGAAACTGCCCCATATCAGATAAGGGCCAGTTCCAAAAGTAACCCACTGCTGGCCAAAGCTGAGCTAATTAGTGAAACTAGTTATGCCTCTGTAAGAGGATATTTAAGGAAAAAAACTGCTGTGCAGCAGCAAGTGGGAGAAATTAATGAGAAAATGTAGAAAGAAACAGACCTGCAGACACCAACAAGGGCAGGAAGGAGGGCAGGAAGTGCTCCAGGAACCATAGCAGAAGCTTCCCTACAGACTGTGGAGAGGCCCATGTTGGAGCTGGCTGTCCCCCAGCAGCCATGACCTTTTTTTCATCCTCTTTTCTTTCCCTGTCCTTTTGACGAAGGGGAGTGACATGGTGTTGCTGAACTACCTACTTGTGTAGTAGGATATATTGATAAAATGCAAACATGAATATTAGCATTAAATATATTAAACATTAAATAGAAACATTAAATATATTTGTATAGCTATTATTTAGGTCTTTGTAATATTCCAAGTTTAAATGGAAGGTAAGGCAGAAATTGTCAAGATTTTTTATCTTATTTTAATTAATAAGCTGTTGTTTCTTTACTAAAGGATAATTTTCTCTTCTCTGTTTTCTTTTTAAACAGTTTTAGTGTGTTTTTTTTTTTCTACCCTAAACAACAAAAGCAATATTAAGTAATATTATTAGATGATATTTCCTTCTCCCTACCTATACTGATTCAATAGAAAATATACACACAGAAGCACTGGGAGTTGTTTTGGAAAGCAGCTGTTTCAATGGTTGGGGTTTCCAATTTTCCAATGTTTTTTTCCAGTTCAAGGTCTGTGTATAATTACTGATTCTTACGCTAGTGCTGATATTTAAGATACTTTTCTCCTTTTCATCGTTGATTAACTTTTTCATCTTTCTCATTTCCTCTCCTTTATTCTGATGTGTTTTACTTTTGAAATTAAATTCAGAATTAATTGTTCACTTCATTTGCTAAATCAAATCAATCTCAAAACATGGCTGACCAAATCTGTAATACAATTAAAGAAGGTCTCACCAGGTACAACAATTCTCAGATTTCTGAGTCTTATGTTGAGGACCATCTAAGAAACTATCAATGAAATTTCCTACAAATCTCTCTCTCTTTTTTTTTTTTTTTTTCCAGAAACAGCCATGTATTTTAAAATGCATAAAACGCACAAAATCATACAATTTTTTTCTTAGTCATTCTCAAAACAAAAGTTTCATTTGTAATTCTCATTATTAAGCCTTAAAACTGTTTGTGTACCCCAATGGAGGGAAAATGCACTATATGCATTTCTCTGAATATGCAGGCAAAGATAATCAATGTTGTACCTCTAAATTTACGCAGTGCCCTGTGAAAACTAATTAGCTCTACAGAGAAAAAAGCTGCATGACCCCATCAGAGATCACCCTGATACTCGTTCCAATCACTTCTACTGAACAAGTGTAAATATAATGACCCCGTATTTCATGCCATCCACATTACAGAAAGTTGTCCTGTATACTGCTCCTATCCAAGTCACATCAATGACACTTGCTGACTGTCTTGTTTTTATGCCAATGTTACTAACAAAAATATTAAGGAAGATCACATAAGCACATTCTTATTACCTCAAAATATTCTTACACAATCTCTATTATGGGTTATTTTAAAAATGACAAAACACAGAGGTGTGAAATACAAATTGCCTTTCACCTGCATCTTCATCTGGCTTCAAGAAAAGTCAGAAAATTCACTTTATCTTATATATGCTTTTGTGTTATGATTATGGTACCAAATGCAAGTAATTAATTTTACATTTCATGTATTAGATCATTAATGTAATGGATGAAAGAGTCACAGTTAAAAAGCAGGACTTAAACTGACAAGTTTAATAATTTCTTATTTGTGGAGATGCTCACGTTCTTGGCAGAATGTCCAAGACTGCTGCTGGGAACAAGTGAGTGTGAGTGTAACAATGTGCACAAATGGGACACCCAAAGTAGTCTCACAGTCTAAGCATTCACCAATGCTGATAATCCTACAATGAAAATAACCATCAGCTGGATTAAGCCATAAACAGGGTGCCACAAAGGTACACGTGAAGCTGGAGCATCACATTTCCACAGGGATGTGGTGTTCAAACAAGGGAACCCACACTTCCAGAAAGGGGTGTGTGTGTGTGTTTGTAACCCACTCTTCTAGGGGGAGAAGGGTGATGCATGCATGTAGCTCTCTGTGTAGGGGAAGATGTGAATAAAACCTTCTGGAATTAGTTATAAAAGGATGCTTAGAAACCTCTGGCCTTTTATTTATTTATCAATTTATTTATGTATTTATTTATTTATTTATTTTGTAAGTATCTGGTATTGTGGTTTGTCTATTGTATTTCTGTTACTGATCTTGAATGGATAATTAACTTATTTCCAGTTAATTATGTCATTCATAGATCAATACATTGATTCCTTATTTGTTTTAATCTGACTGAACTGAACAGATTCTCCCTGTGACACTCATTAACACAGAATTTAAAAAATACAGCTTCACTAGATTTTTACATACATAGGGAGAAAGTGATCACTGACAGAAATATCTTTTTTTTTTTTTTTCATATACAATGCACTAGCCCCTAGGAAATATTACGTTTCCAAGAGGAATGGAAAGGACAGGATGGCAGCTGACACAGGGTGCTTCTGGGGATGAGAAAAAGCCACGTGAAAATCCTGAAATATTTTTGTACTAGAACCCTTCAATTTTGAGCTCTATCTCTCTCACCTGGGAGCACTCAGCACCCTCCTCCTATCCTTCCAAACCTACCCACCCTTCCATTGTTTCTCTTCCTACACTCAATGTCCTGCCAATGACCATAATCATTCTATGATTGGCACTTTGATTAAGTCATTATGGCTACTGTTGCAGAACTAAAGCCCTTGATTCTTGATTCTCCTTCTGGTTGTGAGGATCTAAAAACATTTACATAGTCTAGGTAAATAGAAGTTCAAAAGGAAGAGCAAAACACCAGGAGGGTATTAAAAAAAAAAAAAAAAGAAAAGAAAAAAAAAAAAGGTCCTATAGTCTAATAGCTATATCCTATAGTATCCTATAGCTATTAGAAAGAATCTGCCTCATATGTCATTAAAGAATACTTACAGGTGTTTCTTCAAACTATTTAAATCTTATTAAATCTTATTTTCTTATTTTCTTATCTATAGATATTATTGGACTTTGAGAGATCCTAGTGCTTTCTAGTATTTAAGAAGCCAAAAAAAAAAAATGTTGTGAATATTTTTATTTATTTATTTTACTAAAATTGCGGATGTTAATCACTGCAGCTATTGTCTAACTTCTATTAAACAATTTTAAATTGATAACAAAATCGAAACTGATAACACTCAGACTGATCTCCTTAATCATACCTACAATTAATGTTTTATCATATTATAAAACAAAAGTTTTAACAAGAGAAATAAAAGAGATCAAAATCACTAGGAACACAACAGGGGCTAAGAAGGTGGAAGGAAGCCAAGTTATACTCATTTGATGGAAGCTTGATGAAAAAGACTATTCAATTAGCTTAACTACTGAGCAGCATTTCACTGTGGTTTTAAAATACTGAAGTGAATGTAAAACACATTACCAGGCAGTATGCACCACAGAGGTGATGTTTTCACCTGTCTTGGTGCTGTGCACGCCCTAAAACTGCCCATAGTTATTTCAGTCATTATAGTGCTGTCCCTGTAATACACAGCAATGACTTTCTATGACAGATGAGCCCCACTAGAATAAGGATGGCAAACAGCATTGGAAGATTGCAAAAAGTACTTTGAAGACATTTCAGTTGTCATTATGTTGCCAAGAGGAATCAGTGAATAAGGACCACAACATACACTTTCAGAGTCAAAAGCAAATCAGTTTTATTTATTTGTTTATTTATTTATTTATTTAAGAAGTACGAAATCCCACATTGCTAGGCCCTGGTTCTCAAGGAGGACTTGAATTACCCTGATATCTTCTGGACGGATAACATAGAAAATCACGAGCAGTCCAGGAGGTCTCTGGCATGAAATGATGTTAAATTCATGACACAGAAAGAACTGAAAAAGCTAGACACACTTCTAGACCTCAATAACAGAGAAGAACTGGTCAGGAGTGTGAAGACTGGGAAAAGTCTTGACTGCATTAACCACGAGTGTGGCATTCAGGGTCCTGAGAGGAGGGAACATGACAAATAACAGTATCACAGCTCTGGGGTCTACACTGTGCTCAGTATGCTTTAGCCTCTTTTTTAATGACCTGCATGATGGGAGAGTTCCCTCTCAGCAAATATGCAGATGATACAGAACTGGGAGGAGTGGCCAATTAGCTAGATGGTCATGTTGACATTGAGGGAGAATATCTCCCACCTGGAGAAATGGGATGAATCTCATGGAGTCAAACACAGGGGAATGCAACCCTCCATCTTCACCTGGAGAAGAGTAAACCCAATGAACAGGTATGAGCTGGGGAAAGAAAACCTAGAAATCTGTTTTGCAGAAAAGGACCTAGGGGTCTTAACAGACACAGATTTGAACATGATCCAGAAATGTGTTGTTTCAGCAAAGGCCAACAGGATACTGGAATACATTGCAAGCAAGCCAATGGAAGTGATCCTTCCACTATTCTGCACTGTTCAGGCCACATCTGGAGTACTGTGTTGAGGCTACCCTGTATGAGAGAGACAGGGACAGTGAGTCCAGGAAAAAAAAAAAATCAAATAATAATAATAATACAAAATTGATTAAGAAACTGGAGCCTCTCTCATATGAGTGTCTGACAGTGTCTGAGGAGTGTCTGTTCAGCATGGAGAAGGAAAGGGTCAGGTGGATCTTATCAGTGTGTATAAAAACAGTTGGGATGGAGTAGAGAAAATGGAAACAAACTCTCAGTGTTGGCAGGTGACAGGACAAGAAGTTGAAACACAAATACCACCAAAACAAAATAAAAAACATTTTTACCATGGGTCACTGGAACAGGTTTTCTAGAGAGTATGTGGAGTGTCCACTTGTGGAAACAATCAAAACCCAGTTGCTGTCCTACTCTGAGCAGAGATTAGGAATAGAGGATCTCCACAGGTCCCTTCAAACCTTAACTATCCTGTGATTCTGTAAAAATTCATATTGACTGAAAGTGTTATGCTATTCTACAACAGGAGAGGTCTACTGAAGGCCACCAAATGAATCTTTTTCTGAAGTAACACATTTCAAGCAACATCATTCCCAAATATTTGCTTCCATGTTTAGTATTTTCCAATGGTAGTTATAATGGGACATGCACTGTTCTTGCTGGTGTGTTTCAGTAATGATTTTTTTCAGGAGTCAGATGATATGAAAAAGTCATCCAAATCTTTTATACCTACAGATGACTATTTTTTTTCTGTTTGTCTTCCAGAAAATGGCAAATTAGAACAATATAAATAACAATGTTTACTGTCATCTGGGTGTTAGTTCTAGATGCAATCCACTCAAAAAGGAGGAACTTGCATAGAAAGACTGTTAAAGAGAAATAGTCATATATCATCTACCCTGTTAGTATGAGAGAGAAGACTTTACAGCGTGATAATCAATAGATTAGTCACTAGAAAAGAAGCTCTCCACAGAAGTGCTGATGGAGATATGCAAAGGAGATCTGAGCATAGTCATTTATTAATTGACACATGTTAATCATAAACAAGGTAGAGATTCACTTTTACACTGTTTGGCATAACTCAAAATTCTGCAGAGCTCTCCTTTTCTAGGCTAGCTAGAAAGAGGTGTCACCCAACGGTAAGTGGCAGACAGTTTTTATGGTCATTTGCAGGACAGAAAGAAAATAGCATAACATTCAAGGAGCTCTATAGTTTGAGAGAGACCTGTATGGATGTATGGTTCAAACAGAGATCAAGAGGGCAGGTGAGATAAGTGGCAGTTTGAGATAAGGCCCTGAAACATATATCACCTATCATCCTATTTTACGTACTTGGTCTCACAATAGATTACAGAAAGGATTACTGACACTGATTATCTATAATATTTTTTCTCTCTTTTCTCAAATTGCAGTTGTACAATCTTAGTGTCATATGGCTTTGCTTAGCAACAAAAGCTATTAGGAAACAATTTATTTAAAAACAATGGTTCACTGATATTCAAGATTTTTTACATTTTTATCTATTGTGAGACCAAGTATAGTGCATTATAATGTATTCATTTCTAATGATTAAATTCTGCTTTTTATTTTAAAATACCATCTGATCCTTAGATACATCGCTACAGGGAAGGAATTGCAAAACAACACAGAAAAAGTCTTTTTCTTATCCAATGAATGGCTGAAGAAAAAATACAGTTCATAAAAACCTTTCCTTTATGAAATCTAGCATAGTATCTCTCTCTCTTTTTTTTTTCTTTTTTTTTTTTTTTTTCTCTTTAAATGATAAGATTTTCTCTCTTTTTTTTTTTTTCTTTCTTTTTTTTGTCCTTTTTTTTGGTCTTTTTTTTTTTTCTCTTTTGTTTCTCTTTTTCTTCTGAGATAAAACTGGATAGTATCAACCTTGATCAAATGAATATGCTACAAATTCACAAACGTTTATGTACCATGTAACAGGAAAGGCTTTGCATTTGGATAGGAAATTCAGTTACCATTACAGGAAACATTAAGGCTATGAAGTGCAGTGTTCAGGAAGTGACTGCACACAGTCTTCTGAAATAGTTCATAGAATGTTGTCTGTACCCAGCTTTTTCCCTAGGTTATGTTTCAAAAATATGTTTGTGAAGTAACAGCCTGGCAACAATATCATTCATGAAACTATACATTTAAAAGCATAAGAAAGACATCTTAAATATTTTGCATTATAGGAATATTCATCTTTTACTTGAATATAAAAAGATTAATATTTTAAGCAACAACAAACCATTTTTATTAGTTATTTTCAACAATTTTACAAACAATATCTGTGTATTTTAAAAGGCATTCTTAAATGGGAGTTAAGACATTGTTAATGTCAGTTACTCAAATAGCTTTGAATGGGTGAGGCAGATTAGTAGTAAATATTCTTAAGAACATGGAACATACAATTAGAAGGGAGAACATAGTCTCTTTACTCTCTCTTTCAGGACTATTTTGGCTCTTTCCAATGAGACTGAAATGTGTTTACTATTTTTATCATGTGTTACCAACAGACACCTTCTGCTGATTTTAGGAATGTGTGTGCCCTTACAAGCCCCCAGGGGATGGGATTTTGTTCCCCTGTGACATAAATACAGGTTCAGCATATATTTATATTAGTGCAGTAAATATTACCTGACAGACTCTAAGTCAGTTAAAACCACAGAAACATATGAACTCACAACTATATCAACACTGTAGTATTTTCAGCCCAGAAATCCAAACATATCCTGGGCTGCATCAAAAGAAGTGTGGTCAGCAGGTCAAGGGAGGTGATTCTCGCTCTCTACTCTGCTCTTTTAAGACCCCACCTGGAGTACTGCATTCAGCTCTAGGGCCCCTAGCACAAGAAGAGCATAGAAATATTAGAAAGTCCAGAGGAAAGCCATGAAGGTGATCAGAGGGATAGAGACTTCTCCTATGAAGACAGGCTGAGGGATTTGCTATTGTTCAGCCTGGAGAAGTCTCTGGGGACACCTCATTGAAGCCTTCCTGTATCTAAAGGCAGCCCACAAGAAAGCAGGAGAGGGACACCTTGTCAGTGAATGTAGTGATAAAGCAAGGAGTAATGGCTTTAAACTAAAAGAATAAATAAATTCTTTACTCAGAGAAATTGTGGATGCCTCATCCCTGGAAATGGCCAGGTTGGATGGGGTTTTGAGAAACGTGGTCTGGTGGAAGGTGTCCTATCCCATGGCAGGGGAGTGATCTTTAAGGTCCCTTCCAACACAAACCATTCTATGATTCTATTAATTTTATCACGCCAGCCTAACTATTTAAATATCTTAAAAGCAAAGAAGAGTGAATAAAACAATTTCGGCATCAGTAAAGACATGAGATGTATAGGGGAAACTCTTTCCCAAGGGATGGAGTATGGACTTCCTTGTAACGGAAGAAATAGGCAAACATACCTTTATCTTCTCTGTGTGCAGAAATCAGGAAGGACTTGAAGCTAAAGGGTGAAACACTTTGTTTTGAAGACCTGCAGGGTGTTAGAAAAGCTCTATAGGAATGGATATGCCAAGACACTTCTTTCTCCTCAGGATATACAATATGCAAAGAAACTCTGGGTATCCCCTAATTCATCTTGAATGTCAGGCTTCAAGGACAGCAAGATCATGATCTTCTCTAAACCCTGCCTCATTATTAGTGTTATTTTGGCCTCTGACAATAGCTGCCCACTGACATATTCTCAGGCTAACATTACTTTTCTTTAGAAGACCTCCACAGTATTGTCATATATTTAGGATTATTACTGAAAGAAAAACTTGTAGTTTTGGATTCAATGCTCTTTATCCTCAATTAGACTTTTTTGTTTGGTTCTTTGTTTCTTTGCTTTTTTTTTTTTTTTCCCTATATGCTCAACACTTTCCTTTTTCATCCCATAAAAAAAAAAAAATACTGCAAACAAATATACAGTTCTCGTTAAGCGTTACATAATTTTTATTCAGGAGCTGGTGTCAATAAATTTAATATTGAAATAATCTTCATAGAGATATGTTAGTTTAGTGATTTCACCTTAAAAATGTGGTTTTTGTTTGTTTGTTTGTTTTTACAGGAATATTACAACAAAGATAGTCTTCGGCAAACTATTTAAATCCTTACCTTCCTTACAATGTTATTTCTGAAAAAATCTTTTCACAATTTCCCAGTGACAACAGAACATTTTGATAAGATTAAATGTTTTTACTATATCCTGTAATTTGCATTATTTTTAAAATAGTTGAATGTGAAGACCCTAAAGAAAATATATTTCAGCAGCATTTTTTATCCAGAGGTGTTTTCATAGCTATTGTCATTCAGAAATCAGGAAAAAAAGTAATTAAAAAGTACAACTTTCAGACATCATTTGTTCTTCATGAGTATATGGACATGGGAAATACAGTTGACAAAGACTTACCAAAGTCAAAATCCTGTTTGAAAATATTCTACATTCGTATGAACCATGTGGTTACTATTTACTTGATATGTATCCAAATCATCTTGGGCTGAAGATTTTCTTCTGCTATGCAGGTGAGATAAACAATAAATAATTCTCAGGGGTTATGTATGCATCTTGCAGTTCTGAGGTAATACAAGCTTTTCTGTGGAAAGGGGAAAAAGATAAAAATAGAAAACCTATTAAATCAAATCCCCAAAGAAGGTTTGTTTTTGTTATTGTTGTTTTGCATGAGTGTTGTTGTTTTGCTATGCTTTGCTTTATTTTGCTTTACAGTATGACTTTAAATGTAAGCAAAGAGTTTATTGGGGAAAATAGTAATTTCTAATAGCAAAACTTATTCATTAAGGAGCCAAATTCTGGATAATTTGAATACAGAGTTTCGTGTCATTTTAAATGGATTTTTAACACTTGATTAAATTCTCAAAACTTTTTTTTGGCTTTTCATATAAAGAGTGTTTTCTTTGTCTACATAAACCATGCAAGTTTTAGTGTAAGAACTGTTGAATGTGGGCAACCTATTTTATATATTTTGAGACTGCTTTTAGTAAGAACTTTGATAGTGCTTTCAACAACATTTAAAGAATGTATATTTCAAACCCATAAAAATGGAAACCATTTAAAGTCTTCCCTACATATGCACTAATAGATAATTTTCAACAACATGGCTTCAGTAATAATCCTTAGTAACTTTCATCAGCCCATCAATATTAGTTATGGGATAGGATAATATCCTGCCTTTGACAAGTTGTAGAAAACATTCATTGACTCAAAATAGATTTCACTATATTCTAATGGTTGTTCATGCACTAGAAAGTTTCAGAACCACAAAGTGATGGTGTACTGTGTTATTAATTAATGAATATCCAGTTCATTTTTTAAAAAGTATTTTTAAAATGGAGGAGGTCATAGTTATGCCTCTTTACTTGCAGTACTCTTTCTATGATAGTTTAAAATTGGCATTTTCAATTGAAATAAAAGTGAGAATAGAGAGAGTTGCTCAAGAAAAAAACTCCCAAAACAGAACTTTTAATGTCCCAATTTAAACGTCCCAATAAACAATCAAAGAGTAAGTACTTTAAAAATCCCATGATAAAACTTAAAATTCTTGTCACCTTAATGTGTAATAAATGCTCACAAAAATAGGATGGCATTAAATAAAAGTAATTTCAATATAACTGAATTTATGATTTAGAAACCTTAATTATTTTCAATTACAATTTAAAAGATTCAGATAATTCAGGTAGACATAGTAGCTGTGAAAGTAAATTGCACTTTACCTGTACTTTTTGCTATGGCCAATAAACACTAAAATATTATAATCTCTTATTAAAATTGTTACAACCACACCTTTCAGACAGACTCCATATACCACAACATCAGCAAATGTTTTCAAAAATTCTGAGTTGAGTGAGACGTATTTAATCTGAATCCAGGGAATCTGGATAATTTGGAAACTACCTGCTGAAGTTCTGCTCATTATGCTCAAAGAAATGTTCTGGTTAAATCATCTCAGGGACTGAAGGGGGCTGATCAGATCCTGCCTCATAACATCTACATCACCTCATCTGATCACAACAGTAGTTCCTCAATCCCATGTCCTGTTTGAGACAAAAGCTGATGCAAGACATTGGGAAGGAGAAATCCTGTAATGAGCAGCTGTGAAGTAAACTGTTCAGAAATGAAACAGCATCTTAATCTCATGCAGCTGGTAGATTACATTTTCTGAGCATTGACTGTACTATTCTTTTCTTTCTTTTTTTTTTTTTTTTCCCCTACCTACTGAAAATGCAATAAGGTTTAAATCACTGAAATCAGTATACTGTTAATTACAGCTACACAGCTTCCTGTTGACTTTTAGAACAAAAATAGTGACTATTTTTGGATGGAAAATGCCATAGAAACATAAACCCAGTTTCTCTGATGTTGGGTTGCAAAAGTTATTCATTCAGCTAAATAGATTCCCCCCACTAATATTAAATCCAAACCTCTTTTGATATCTTTGGGTATTTTGGCAAAGGTTTGTGTGATGTTCATGATTGTGTGCAGCACAGTGGCTGTAGAGTTAGTACTTTCTTTTAAATGCTTACCTGCAATCTATCCTTTTAAATTCCTACTTATAAACTTTGGGCAAAAAACTTAAACCAAAACAGGGATCCAAAACTGTAATTTTAAACCCAAAATTATTTAAAGTCAGAAAGTCCAAGACATGTGCATCTAGCTAACCAGGTGAATTTAGCTGTGGTGAGTTATTAATGAGGCAGGGTTCTGCCCTTTAGATATGCTCAGTTAGCAGCAGCCTAGATATGTCTGTTCCTGCTTTATTATTAGGTCAGCCAACTATATTTTAAAATGGTCAATTTGATTTAATTAACAGCTACTCTTACTTTTTAGACATTTATGGACAAAACATATGTCCACAGATGCATTTGAAGTATGTACACCCTCTAAGACTTGGTGTTTCCCATTGACCAAATTCACAGATAATTCCTTAATAAAGACTTTTTTGTAATAAATGAGAGCTAAAAAAACTATTTGTTAAAAACAAATTTTTACTGTCACTTCTAACAAATTTAAGGCCACAGTCTAAAGAGCCAGAAGGTACAAACATTTTACAGGGAATCTATTCCAGGGTATTTTTGAGAAAAGCTTTACTCTTCCTACTGCTGGTGATTCCTGAGAGGTCTGTGTAGGCAACATCACAAATAAGCCTAAATTTCATTCATGCTTCTTCCAGTAGCTTTATTCCATTACCTAAAATAATAGTAATAAATTTAACTGCCCACTTGAGCAACTAAAATGATGATCAACTGTTCTGTATTCTGGAGAGGAAAGAAAATGTGTTGGTTTTTTTTCTCCCCACCACTGCACAATTGATAGATATAGCTTGTCTCCTTGCAGTTTTGAGGCCTGAAGAAGGCCAATTATATCGGAGGCCTAGGTAGACTTCTGAAAGTAGTACACTTTCTAGGCAGGCCAAAATCTACCTGGATGGTGGGTTAATTCTTATTTAATGCCTCCTGGAAAATCCAAGTTGAAAAAAATAATAAAATAAAATAAAGCAAAACAAAACAAAGCAAAACAAAACAAAGCAAAACAAAACAAAACAAAGCAAAACAAAACAAAACAAAATAAAACAAAATAAAATAAAATAAAATAAAATAAAATAAAATAAAATAAAATAATAAGCATCAAATCCCACTGAAGAAATATTGAAAATGCTGAATGTCCCTAATGTCCCAATGAAAGGCAGCTGTTGGCAGAGACCACTTTCCCTCTACAGCACAGACCCACTTACAGAGAGGATTTATTGAACACTTCATATGTTGATTTATTTTACTAAGAATTACCATTTAGCTTTAATAACCTTTATCTTTATATGACAATTTCACTCATATGATAAATATTTTCTTATAAGTATCAGATAAGAACAAAACTTTTTCCTGAAAATTATGTTTAATTATGCTTGAGTTATTTCACAGTGATAAGGCTGGCCTGGAGATTGGAGGCTAAGTTCTTCAGATCTATCAACATCAAAAACTACTTGGCTAAACAGCCATGGATTTTATAGTAATTTTTTATAGTGTTGTTCATCAATGCCTAATATGATGCGTTCTGGACATCTGCAAGAAACGTGCCAAATCAATAAGGTAACTGATTTCCCCTGCTCTCTGATAGGAGTCACCACAGTACAGAATTTTAGAATTAACAGATTTTAATAGTTATTCTGAAGAGTTTGAAGTACTATTACCCCCTCTAACAGACATGAAACTAAGTCACTGAGGGTAAAGATGCATGAACATGTCAATTCTGCTTCACAAGTTTCCTCGTACCAGTTATTCCATGATAACGGCCTGTTTTTATGCTCTTAGCTTATGTGAAAGTAGTGTTATTTAATTTGTTATGCAATAAAATAGGATTATGGTACAATATATAATTTTACATTTACAGTTATCACATACAAGCAGAGAAGTGGTATCTTGCTATGATGCTGTGGTTTATGATCAAAATGTGATAAATAAATTAATTTTCCATCTGAGCCTTAGGTTACTAAATACAATGAATGAATCTCAGCAGAACAGCAGCAGACTGCCAGCCTCCTTAAACCCAAGGGCATCTAGCTACTTTAGCTTCTCCTTTAAGAAGTATTACCATGTTTAAATAGCTTCTGCCAGTTTTTCAGTAAACCCATTTCTACTGGGAATACTTTCTTTAAGAATTCCTTTTATCTTACTTGTTTTATAAGTAAAAGTTAAATCCAGGATCTCTCTTTCTCTCTCTCTGTCTCTCTTTTTTTTTTTTTTTTCTCCTTAAAGAACTTCACTACAGTATTTTATTTGGAATCTCATCCTCTCATCCTTCCATTTGTTACACATCAGAAGAATAATGCCTCCTTCACTTACAGAGATTTGACACTGAATTTTTGAGCGTTAGAATGAAATAAAGCCATAAAAACATATAGAACAGTAGAAAGCAAGGGTTGAAAACAGATATATTTTTGCCTTCAGAACATTCTCATTGTCATTCTTTAAATAATTTAAGTTTGCTGTGGACTTAAAATTAAAATGCTACCGTTTTTCAAACATCTAGTCTCATCTCAATATATTTGCTTGGTTTCCATTAGCATTAACAGGAATAACATGTACATGTTGACAGGACAACAGAACCCTAAGGACATATTAGCAGTCCCAAGCTGTATGAATGCTTAATGTTTCTTTTTTTCAGGATAAAAGAATTGCTCACCCAGCATGCTTTGATGGACCATATGGTGCTCTGTGTTCTCCATTGTTCACCTCTGATCCTAGCATTTTGTAAGGATCGAGCTAAAGATGTAGGGCATAGGTTTTTATTGCAGTAAGCTTTAGGAGTCTCAAAATGCCAACAGTAATAGAACTAAATTTAGAATATGCTTACTTTTACTTTTTTTTTTTTTTTTTGATCATTCATCAAATTGTTTAAGAATTTCCTAAATTTTATGTATGTGCCTAAGTTTCCTTAGGTTTTCATAAGGGATTAAAATCTTTAAAACTATTGAAAACATTTCTGTGCTTTGTTAAATTAGGAAAAGAAATCCCTTACTGTGGATTTCTTGATAATAAGAAGCTCAATCCTAGCTCTTTAGAAAAAAAGGGAAATACAAACTAAGTCTGGGAACTGCCTGGGCAGGAATTCCCCCAGGGCTTTGGAACAGTATGTTTAATTAACTAGGGAAACAAAGGAACAAATGCTAGAAACATAAACTACGAATTATTTCCAATTCTGAAGAAAGGAGGAAAAACAACAAAGCAAAATAAAACTAACAAAACCCAACAACAATAACAAAAACAACAAAGAAAACACCTGTTTGACTTTCATAAATAATTTACCATCAGTAGGAAAACTTTCTCTGAGAAAACAGTACTGCTTTGTTGTGTGTTTGTTTTTGGATTTTTCTTGAAAAAATGTTAATAACATTAAAACAATTATTAGGAATAAGTGGACATGACAGAATGAAAAGCAAGTTAAAACACTTTAAGCACATGAATGTAAAACTCTGTCACCAAATTCTTCTCAGTTTTGGCTTTCCTTTTCCTCATTTGAGGTCTTGTACCTGCACTCAGCATTCTTATGTTTTCTTCTTATTTACTTCAGTCATATTTTAGCCTTTTCTTCTTCTTTACCTACTTTTTCTCAGTTGTCTTTTCTGTTTGTTTGGTTTTTTATTTTTTTTTTCTAATATCTTTCACACTTCATTTCTATTTGAACAAATATTGTATGGTGTGACACTTAGTGAGACACATGCAAAAAGAAAAAAGGCAAAAAACAGCTTGTTTTACTTAAATCACACAATTAAAAGTAATTTTCACTGTTCCCAAATGGCTGAATAGAATAAAAATAGCATTATATTGATCTTGCTTCTCAAAGCTTACAATGATTTAATGATTTCTATGTGAGAAAAACTTCCAGATGAAATATTGGACAATATCTTGCTGTACAGGAATCTGAAGAATGGAGGATATCTTTTAGTCACTCTGAAACAAAATGATCATTCATAGGATCATGTATCTTCATAAGATAGGTAAAACCTAGTGATCTACATAGAGTATTTAAAACCAACTCAAGTGAAAAAAAAAACTAATTAAATATTAATATAGAAATATATTTGCAACCTTAGCAAATATGGTTATTTTTCCTTAATATTTGTTATCCATCAGTCTGTAAAATTATAGTAGATACTGATTACATTTTTTGTAGGTAACAAACCAGAGGATATAAGACATTCATGATTAACGCATCACTTCCTCTTTAGTAGTGTATTTTTCTCCAATATAAGCCTTTTGTTTTCAAACAAATAGTTTTTCTTCCTACTCGTTCTAATGTGCTACAAGATATTAGGATGTTGTAGCCACCTCTTCTATTCAGGGCTAAATATATATCTAACCATGTTAGCACAGACATGCTAAGCAGCTGTTTGCATTGGTAGAACTGCGTGGGAATACTATAACCTCAATTTTTAGTTTCATATCAAGAAAGATCTTATGTGCATTATGTATGAGGTACAAAACAGCACTGAAGCATCTTGTGTGCAGCTTAAGAAAATTTTGAGCCCCTCAGTTCAGTAGGAAGACATAAAAAAATCTACTGTAATCCACTTTGCACTAAGGATATCACAGCTGCCAAAGTTTCCTTAGATGCCCAAACTTGTACCACTGTATGTGCACAAAGCTGATCACTCAAGTGCCTATATCCATCCTAAAACTGTGGAAATGAAACAGGATGAGAGGAGAGGAGAGGACAAGACAGGACAGGACAGGACAGGACAGGACAGGATCTGTATCCTGTCATCTGTTAGTATGTTGTGCCTAAAGATATGATTTAGGTTTCTGAGGAAAGGATTTGGTTCAAAATCCCAGTTACACCATGTTACTGTAATAAAAGGTTACAGTTTCCGCACAGAACCTAAGCTGTGGTGTGACACTTGCTCCTCTCTGTACTGTTTTCCATCAGCTTGGGCAGGCATTGCAGCATGTAGAGTATTAGCTACTTGGAATCACAGCTTTTGGTACTTATTTGATTCACATCACATAATGAATTTAGGTGCTTCACCTGACACTGGGAGTTTTATTATGAAGCCGATTTCCTAAACTTTTTACTGCTGTGGTGCTCAGCATCACTGAAGAGGTCAACAGTTGGATATAGTCTTAGATTTTATAGAACTCACATGAAATTCGTAACTGAGTGCACAAAGCCTTAGTGCAAATGAGGATTATAAACTACTTACAAGAAAAAAAACATCAGGCAAAACAGACTGCTCATTACAACCCCTCAGGAGTTCTGAGGTAAATGGCTGCATGCTAATCTAAAGAAATTTGAACTCACTTTGGGAAAATCTGGTCAGCTAACCCAGTATGCATACCAACTTTGAACACGCCTTGCTGTGCAGTTTCTTTTTAAAACAGCTGCTCTTGAATGGGAAGAATGTGAGTAAGATTTGTGTTAGTAACTTTCCCAGTGCTAATGATGTTTATCAGAGAATCTCCATTTTATTTTATTTTATTTTATTTTATTTTATTTTATTTTATTATTTTATTTTATTTTATTTTTTGTGTGTCTGTTCCCTTTCTCCCTGTTTTCAGCACCAGCCCAGCCAATTCTAGCCACATTAATTTAATTGTTTGGCAAATACAATTGATAAATTTTATCCAATGCATTGTAGATTATGAAGATGAGATGTGAACAACAAAAGGAGATAAAACATGTGCCTATCTAGAAGTAACCTTTCCACTTTAGGCAGATTTCTGGAATGGAACAGAAGAGAAAATTGAAGAGAAAATAGAAGAAAAAAAAGGGAAGAGGAAGAGGAAGAGGAAGGGGAAGGGGAAGAGGAAGGGCAAGAGGAGGAGGAGGAAGAGGAAGAGGAAGAGGAAGAGGAGAAGAGGGAAGGGGAGAGAAGGGGAGAAAAGAGGAGAGAAGGAGAGACAAGAGGAGAGAAGAAGAGTTCAGTTGGAATGGACCTTCAAAGATCACTAAGTTCAACTGCCTAACCATTTTAGGGCACCTTCCCTGAAAAAAAGCTTCCTAACAAAGCTTCCTGCGTGTCTTGTCATTGGTTCCCAAGGAAGAGACCAGCACCTCCCTCTCCATTTCCCCTCCTTGGGAAGTTGTAGAGAGCAGAGATGTTTCCTCTGAACCTTCCTTTTTCCAAACTAGACCACCCAAGTGTCCTCAGCTTGTTCACAGGACATCTTCCATCCCTTTTATCATCTTTGTTGCCTTCCTATGGATGCTTTCAATTACCTTAACATTTATATATATACATATATATATATATATATTGTGGAGCCCAGAACTGCACAATATAGGTGAAGTGATTCCAATGCGAAATGTAGTCGAAAAATGTTCTGTTTCGACTGGCTGGTTATGATGTGTTTAAGGTACCCCAAAATGCACTTTGACCTGTTGGCTGCCAGGGTACACTGCTGTTTCATGTTCAGCCTGCTGTAAACCAGCACCCCCAGGTCCCTTTCTGCTGAGCTGCTCTCCAGCTACTTCTCTCCTTGTCTGTACCTGTGTCCAGCATTACATCTTCCTAAGTGCAGAACCTGACATTTTTCTTTGTTGAACTTAATGCTGTTGCTGATCACTCAGTGCTCTAATCTATCTATTTCCCTCTGAAAGGTCTCTTATCCCTCCAGGGAGTCATCAGCATCTCCCTGTTTAGTATCATCAGTGAACTTGCTGGGGATGCTCTCCACTCCTTTATCCAGATCATTTATAAAAATGTTAAATAGGATTGGCCTTAGAATTGATCACTGTGGAATACCTCTAGCAACCTTCCATCAGCCAGCTGTGGTCCCATTCACTACAACACTTTGAGCTCTTCCATTGAGCTAATTCATCACCCAGCATAGTGTGAACCTGTTTATCTTGCATATCCCACTTCTCTGGACTATAGGATGCTGTGAGGAACAGTATCAAAGGCCTTATTAAAATCCAGAAAGATTACATCTGACACTTTTCCCTTTCCCAAGAGGATGACCTTATCATAGAAGAAGATCAAAATACTAAGGCAGGACTTTCTCTTGTTGACTATGCATGATAATACCTTTGTTCTTTACATACATTACAGTATTCCCTAGGACAATCTTCTCCACATAATTTCCAGGGACTGAGGTTAGACTAACAGGTCTGTAGTTTCCTGGGTCTTCTCTCATGCCCTTTTGTAGACATACATCTATATAATCAAACAATTCCATTTCCAGAAAAGTGATAATGATGGCAGAAATTCTCTTGAGACGCTTGTATCAGCTCAAGGTGATAAGGGAGATGAATATCTAGATGTCAGACCCATTGGTGAGCAATATAGGGACAGAAGAAAGTGGGCAGAAAGAAGCCCACTTTCTCTCTCATTGTCTTAAGAGCCCAACAGGAACAGTGATTTTCAAAAACTATTCAAATAATTTATGTTATTCACATTAAAAAAAAAAATAGCAAAATTACATCAAATATCACATAATTTCTAAACCATTAGTCAGGACAGCAGTAAGATTTAAGTGGGCTCTCTCTCTTGCTTTGTCCCCTCCCATTCCCCAAAAGATTGTATCTAAATGTGGTATCAGACTTACCAGTGGAGTATTTCTATGGAGTATAGTGGCCATGAAAAGAAATCACTGATGCCGTCCTTCTGTTCCACCTCTATTCATCTTCACATGCATCGAGCCTACACACACATAACTTCCAGCACTTTACCTCAGAGAAAGAGCAACACTGTATTGGGTTTATGTGGCCAGGTTTTGGTACTAAGCCCATTGGTACCACAGCAGAGATCTCCATGCTACAGCCCATGGAAAGGAGCCCATGCAGGAGCAGGTAATCTGGGGGGGAGCTGCTGCCAGTGGGGGACCCGTGCTGGAGCAGTTTGCCCCTGACAGACCCTGCGTTGCACCCATGTTGGAGCAGTTCTTGAAGAGCTGCTGCCTCCACAGGATGAATTCAGGAAGGACGGCATCCTGTGGGAGTGACCCCACGTGGAGCAGGGTGACCATGAGAGAGTGACCAAGAGAGTGACCATGAAGGAGCGGTGGAGACAAAGCGTCAGGGAATGACTGAAGACCCCATTCCCCTGTACTGCTCAGGGGGTGACGTAGAAGAAGATGGATGGGGAGAAGTTGCTTTTAGTTTGCTTTTACTTTCTCACTGCTCTAACCTGTTAGTAATAGGTAATAAATTATATTAATCTCCCTATGCTGTCCATTTTGCCTGTGATGACAATTGTTGAGTGATGTCTCCATCCTTATCTCAAACCTTGAGCCCTTGTCACTGCATATTCTTCCCCTTTCCCTTTGAGGAGGTGGAGTGAGTGAGTGGTTGTGTTCAGCTGCCCAGATGGGTAAAACCACCACAGGGAGAGACAGAAATGGGAAGTCCATCAACTTCATCTATCAGCTGGATCTGCTCCAATCTCGTATTAACAAATCAAAGATACCTGCCAGCATTTGTTATTTTAAAACTGTCCAAGAACACTTTCACTGAGGGGTTCCAGTGTTTTGACCTTCAGAGCATTGTTATCTTATCCATAGGCAGATTCCAGAAGGAACTGTGTGTGCTCCTCCACAGGAGTAAATATTCCATGTTGGGCCAAGCAAACTGAGCACTGTGCAATTATCACCCTGTACTTCAACCAGGTTCCAGTAGCATAATCTTCTAAAATTTACACATAGATAAAATGAGAATTTTAATCTTAACATTGCTCTGCAACATATCAGGAAGTTGTTCTTATGCATAAAAGTAGTTACAGCTGTCAGACTGGGTCATCTTTAACTGCAATGGTTCAGCAGACATTGCTAAGAATTTGGGGCACTAAGAATAATTATCTGCTACACAGCAAAAAGAACTATCTATTTTTACCAGAAAGGTAATTCAACCTTTCTTTTATTTTTATTTATTTATTTATTTGTTTGTTTGTTTGTTTGTTTGTTTGTTTGTTTATGGCCAAGAAAATTATCCCTGTCTAAAGCAACACTGACCTTGTGTCATATTTGCTTTGGCCATTAAAAAAGTAAGTGCCAGTGTACTTGATCTCCTAGCCAATTACAAAATCTGTAATGGAAGAAACAAGTACATGACCACACACAAACATATATACACCATATATATATATATATATGCGCAATTTAATATCTGCTTGGAAAATGTTGTATATATCATGCTTAAATAGATTTTATTTGCAATATATTTTGGTTTTGGACTTAGGAGGATGAGGCTAGATTGTCTGAGGGAGGAGATGTTTTAAATTAGACTGCAGAAAGCTAATTTTATGTATCAGGTCCTTAATCAAGAGAGTATTCTGCTTGTAGTAGCTTTTGTCTTTTTTTTTTTTTT
>CM021698.1:108916923-108931458 GCA_011074415.1 Stictonetta naevosa | reverse complement strand
TTTTTTTTTTTTTTTTTTTTTTTTTTTTTCCAGAGTCCATAACTATGATCTTACATTATAATTCATTTCTGGATTTAAGCCACAGGCTGATTCAATAAGTACCGTCAGCAGCTAGTAGGCTGGTTTGCAGAAACCAAAGCAGAAAACAGTCTTACCTTCCCTCACTAAGTATTCCCATGTTTAAAATCAGCAGCATCTCAAGACACTGCAACATGGACAAAAACAGGTAGAATTGTAGGGATACCAGCACTCAGATATAAAAACAGGAATAAGCAATATTAGAAATGTGACTTTATGGAGTAAACATAGTAAAGCCTGCAAAAACATGAAAATTGTTGTATATGAGTCAGGCAGATATTTGCCCTTTGTGCAGAAATCCTTAATTATTAATCAACTTTGTTTCAGGTTTCTATAAAAATCCTGTGCATTTTTTCCCCATCAGAAGAGCACTAAACTGCTGATAATATAAAGCATTCTGTTTCTTATAGCAGTGACTAGCAAAATAAACTTCAGTGCACTAAGCAATATGTAAAATACAACTTCCCCCCCCCCCCAAAAAAAAAAAAAAAATTGAAGATAGAACTAGGTGAAGCAGGTAATTGAGAAAAATATATGAATAGCGCATACATACATTGTAGATTTCTTTGCTTCCTGTCTTTTGGTTGCTTGTATCTTTTCAATAAAAATGTATAAAAGAGTTTGAAAAATATGGGAAAGGACTTGATAGCTATATGTCATGAGGAAAGCAGCTTGAAGGCACACAAAGAGTCTGAGAGGAGAGAAAATGCACTAAAATTTTCAGAGAGCTTTCTGCAGGTATTTATTTCAGTAAGGTTTTTCTTATTGTGTAATGATAGTTTTATAAAACTAGGCTCAACTTTTTGTCTTTTTCCTCTAGAAACCTGCGTATATGGGTTAGGTGTAAATCAACCTCTGCAAAGCTGGAAACACAGCTTCAATCCTGAAAAGACATTGAGCATGATGCATATGCATGGTGCTGTGGCAGAAGGAGGGTTCAGGGTGCTGAGGATCTGATAGTACTTGGGCATCAGTGGCTTGGGCATTTGAGCTGGTCAACCTTTGTCCCTTGGCATGAACCCAACAGTGCACAATTCACCATGTGGAGAAAACAATTTATTGTATCCTGTGTTTAAATTAATGATTTCCTATCAATAATGACAAACCTCACACCCCTGGATTAATATTTTAAGACAAGATACAACTGTTAACTCCAGACTGTGAAGTTCAAAAACCTGCAAGTTAGACTTTAAATTACTTTATTTCTGTCATGTCTTTTGAAAATAATAGCAGACAATGTTGTAAGTTGGTTTGCTGAGTACACTGTTATTATTTTGTTCTTTTTCTCAGTCCTGAAACTGAGCACAGCTGGATAAAATTCAGAGGAAATGTAAAATATCTTTTGATTAATGTTGGCTTCAAATTGTTAGTGGGTACTCTGCTTACTTTCATAATTTATCTCTGCATAATGAGAAGCTGATATTCTTGATAAAGGAACTGCTGATAGTTGCTGAATTGTTTCCCTGTGGATTTCTTTTATTAATACAGTTATATTCTGTTCAGAGGGAAAATATCAAAACTATTACATGTTAACTACATGAGTCTTATTATGTTGGATATAAAAAGGAGAATAATGAAAATATTTAGTGTTTCACCTAATGATCTGAAGGCATCTCGCCAACATTGACTGAGGGTAGATCACAACAATTTCACAACACGCTTGAGTCATAAAGCCCTAAAATCCACAGCATCCATTTTCCTATCTCTTGCTCTGTCCACTGTAAAAATCATAATCCCTCTCCCCCTTTTAATTTTAGTGATGTCCTAGTTTTATGAAAGAAACTTTCTTAAAATACCAGCCCTGAAAGAAAAACAAAACAAAGTTTTTTCTTTAAAAACAAATACCTTTTATAAGCGCTATGGATGGATGGATGTACTTCTGTTATATATGACTGTTACTGTCTTCACCCTGTTGTATCTCCTGCCTTTCACTGTCATCTTTTCAGAACAGGGCTTCTAATGCTAACACAGCCTCCACAGACTTGAGACTGGAATCCAGTTAAATCCTATATATTATCTTGCTGACTAAAATAGTAATCAGGAACTTATAGCTGGAAAAGCTGAAGTTTTTGAGGCAATAAATATGGTGATAATTATGATAATTTTAGGTTTTATAAAATACTTTTCTCACTAAATCTTATTTTAAAGAAGAAAGTTTGGGATTGGGTTGGGGGAATTAAAACTGCTGCACAGGGCATGAAGGCTGTTTTTACTCCAGATGATACTAAGAAAATAACATTTACCCTGAAACATTTACTTTTAAGCTCTGTTTGGCTGTAAAGCTATTGCTACAGCAGGATAGAAATATGTTCGCAGCCTGCTCTTAATGTTCTGTACTGCTAGAATTGCAAATGTAGTCACTTTCTAGCAAAATAGCCAAAATGCACTTGTTAAAAGCTTTCTAAGTTCCTTTCTCCTGAGATTATTAATGACATCACTGATTTATAAACTCATGAACAAAGCAAGCCTAATTTCATTTTCTCTACCTAATCACTTGAAGTATACCTCTACCACATAATTTTCATATGCTCATTCATGCAAACAGATAAGGCACTGCTCAAGGAATTTATGATAGGCAGTAATGAGCTATGTGAATAAACTTATTAGAGCTGCATGGGAAAGGTAAATGTTAACTATTTTCTGTTTTGTTTACGGTAGTTTTATTTTAATTTGATATTACTATTATTATTTATTTTTTTTTTTTTTTGCATTTCATGTGGTTTCACAGTATGAAAAAGATCTGAAAGCACAAAAATGTTTCTATATCAGTTTTCTAAAAAGCTACACTGGTCATTGTTAAGCACCATATTTTGACAGCCCAGTATAATGTATGTTGTCCTTTGATGGTTTGTTTGTTCATTTTGGTTTTTGCTTCTGGCTATTTTATCAAGCAAGGGAATGACAGAATGGACATGAAAAACTGTTTGTGACCATGATGATAGGCAGCTAAAGTTGGAATCAACTGGTGGTGAAAACACGGCCCAAGGTATTCACAAATATAGATCATTTCCAAACAAAACCATTACTGGGGACTTCTTTTTACTGTTCCCTACTTTCTAGTTTAGAAAAGACATTTACTTTCTATACTAACACCATATAGGTTCTTAGGTTCTCTCTCTAGTTAAAATGGAACGTACACATTAAACTTTTTCCTCCAATTATCATTTGAAATCTTAATTCTAAAAATGCTTTTAAAAACTGGCTTACCTCTTGTCCTCTAACTAGAATTTAACATCCATGCTTACTACCTGTTACTGTTTACTGTTACTGTAATTACTGCCTCTGATAATAGGGAAAAATGACACAGCCTTCTTAGTGACATCAAACCCACTGCAATCGTTTTACGTGTTTGTCTCCCAATAACTTTGAGCTCTGTTGTCCAAATTCACTTCACATCCTCAGACAGATGTTCCCTCAGACACAGTGCTTCCCTTGTTGATTTGAGACTGGGGCAAGCTTAGCAGCAGCATGTTTGGTAAGATGAAGGAGCAGTGTAGGTCTCCCACTGGACTGTCATTTTGCTTTTGGAAAGGTCAAACAGATAAATCACTTTCAATTTTTACTCTTCCCAGTTAGTCCTAAAATTTATGTAAAAGTTTTGATTTTACTACGGAAAACTATGTAAGTGAAAAGGACCAGAACAGGTGGATTGGGTTTACATGGCAAGGTTTTTGTAGTGGGGGGCTGAAGGGGTGGCCTCTGTGAGGAGTCCAAGAAGCTGGCCCATGTCAGATCAGAGCCAGTTAAAGCCAGCTCCAAAAGGGAACTGCTGCTGGCCAGAGCTGAGCCAATAAGCAATGTTTTCTGTGCCTCTGTGATATATAATAAAGGAGAAAAAAAATGGCTGCATACCAGCAGCTGGGAGAGCAAGGAGTGAGAAGCAGCCTTGCAGACCCCAAGGTGAGTGCAGAGGAGGGCAGGAGGTGCTCCAGGCAGGCAGCAGCAGTTCCCCTGCGGCCTGCGGAGAGGCCCCTGGTGGAGCAGGCTGTCCCCCTGCAGCCCATGGGTCCCACATGGAGCAGATCTCCACGCTGCAGCCCGTGGAGGAGCCCCCGCTGGAGCAGGTGGATGTGGCCTGGAGGAGGCTGCGGCCTATGGAGAGCCCCCGCAGGAGCAGGCCCCGGGCCAGAGCTGCAGCCCGTGGAGAGGAGCCCACGCAGGAACAGGGGTCTGGGGGGAGCTGCCGCCCATGGGGGACCTGTGCTGGAGCAGTTTGCTCCTGGGGGATGGACCCCGTGGTACGGAGGAGTGTGGGAGCAGTGCTTGAAGAGCTGCTGCCTGTGGTCAGCCCCAGCAGGCTCAGTTGGGGAAGGACGGCATCCCGTGGGAGGGACCCCATGGGGAGCAGGGGCAGAGAGGGACGGTGAAGGAGCCATGGAGATGAAGCGTCAGGGACTGACCGCAGCCCCCATTCCCCTGCGCTACTTAGGGGTAGCACGTTGAAGAGATGGGGGGGGGGAGGGGGCGTAGTTTTAGTTTGCTTTTAGTTTCTCACTGCTGTAGCTTGTTAGTAATAGGTAATAAATTATATTACTCTCCCTATGCTAATTCTGTTTTGCCTGTGATGACAATTGTTGAGTGATGTCTCCATCCTCATCTCAAACCTTGAGCCCTTGTCACTATATTCTCCCCCTTTCCCTTTGAGGAGGTGGAGTGAATGAGTGGTTGTGGTGGAGTTCAGATGGGTAAAACCACCACAACATTATAGGTAAAAGTGACAGTCTGGTTGAGATCCCTTGTGATAAAGGCTTCCAAGAATGCAGAAAACATTTTTCAGAAGCTATATTCAGGGTTTAAAAGCAATAATTTGTGGAGGCTGTACAGCAAAGTCATCGGTTAACAGACTATTCATGATCTTAGCAGGATTCAGATAACTGTGAATAAGAGAAATGCAATGCATAAGTATGTAATGCAATGCATAAGTAGGTAAACATCCCACCCATGCCTACTGCTGTTTACTTACATCAAAACCAGTAATAATTTCTCAACAGTGAGGTGAAATTTTTAACTTAAACACAGCACTGACATAGCATTTTTTATTTTAAAAATTTAGAATATTCAACAAGTCTCTTCATAAATAAATCAAAACAGTTAGTGCTCTGACTTTATGAGAAAGTACAAACTACCTACTTGCTACAAGGGAAAGACAAGATTTTTATTACCTTGATTAATAAAGACTCTGAACTTACTATAAATGAGGTTGCTTTGATCTGGAAATTTCAGCTACAGATTGAGAAACCCAACTTTATACATCTAAGCTTCAATGTTTTGGCAGAGTTTCAAAATTTGAAACTGCTACAACTTCTGAATGCCAACCATTATATAAAACAGGTTAATGAGACACATTTTAGTGTGCTGCAATGTAGTAACATCCTCTTGTGAGGAAGATACATGAAAGGATGAAACAGCATGACCCAAAATTTCTGTGAAGTCCTGATAAAAATATATGATTAAGTACAAAGGAAAAAAAATAGACTGAAGCTTAATTAGCTAGCAAACCAGCAAGAGCTTGAAACAAATAAATAAATTATGTTTTCCTTCCTGAAATAAGCTTTGCCCAGCTTTTACAGTGGCAAACCTTGGAATATGAGGTCTTCCAAAATGCACCTGGGTGCCCCAACACAATGAAAAATTAACAACACAACTTTCTTTTCAAATACCAGTTAAATCAAAGCTCTCTAACTATGCTTTCATTTCCTGAATGACTGTTGCAGATGAATTACTGTACTAACACATCAGGGACAGATCTTCGCCTGCTCTTTCTCATCGAGACACTGTAATAGTGTAAAAAAGACAGGGTTTTGAGTAGTGGTCAGTAATCTCAACTTTGGCACTCAGCATGATGTAAACACTCCGGGAAATATCCCAAGGATTCAGTCTAGACAACACTAATATTGTAAAAATATGGAAAGCATGCGTGATAGAGAAGGAGTGAAGGAACGTAATGAAAACATATTATATATATCAATCTCTAAGATTCAAAGTGAATTATGAATGTTTTTGAGTGTTTTAAAAGTATAACAGGCTGTGTCACTGTCCATTCATAATGTTGCATGGCAGTTTCCAGGAACAAGGCAATAAATCTGGATTTTTCAAGAAGGTCCCTGAAGGATAACATGACTTTTGCTTTACTGTTTAGTTCACTGTCACTGTTTCACAGTCATGGAATGTTTCAGAAGTAATAATAATAATAATAATAATAATAATAATAATGATAAACACAGAAAGCTTATAAGGAAGTACTAATTGAATAGAGTGAAAAGGAAACAAACTTTCACAAGAGTCAGAAGCAGAAGAGGCAATTTCAACTGAGAGCTGGAAATGAGTGATTGATGATTAAGTAGACTATAAGCAGAAGGATGTGGAAATGTCATTAGGGGAGCACTGAGTTAATGAGACAGACTGAAAGATAAGGATTACATCTTTCAGAGGTAACCAACTGCTTTCTTTCAGTGGGAAGAGGTCTACAGCTTTCACAGCAGCTTTCATGTTCATCAAGCCAAACACCTCTGGGTAGCTCTACCACATTCTCGAAGGGGCACAGCTGAAGTGAGAAGCAAACTTGTTCTCTGCCTACACAGGCATGACTGTGGCCAGAAAAAAAAAAAAAAAAATTGTAGGCACTGAAGTCACTCAGGCTTCTCAGAAGTGCATATGCAAAAAACTTATTTGTGCTTTGCTATGTGACTGAGGCAGGAGGAAAAAAATGGTATAACCTACAGAAAAAGTTTTAAGATTCAAAATCTCAACCGAGGCATTTTCTAGAACAAAAGGTGTGCCAACAGGAAAACAGTAGAAAACACAAAATCACAATGACCTGGATAAAAATCTCATTAAAGAAAAATCTAAAATACTAGAGCTCTTTCTGGAGGAATTAAAAAGGAAAAAGCATTGTATATAGGGCACAGTCTGGGTATAGTTAAGTGTGGCAGCTGAAGTAAAACAGAAAAGGTGTGGACAGAGACCAACGTCAATAGAGAAGGAGGTCAGAAGGTGCTCCAGGCACTGGAGCAGAATTTCCCATGCGGCCTGTGGAGAGGCAAAACAGCAGTTCCCCTGCAGCCTGTGGAGAGGCCCCTGGTGGAGCAGGCTGTTCCCCTGCAGCCCATGGGTCCCACACATAGCAGATCTCCACGCTGCAGCCGGTGGAGGAGCCCCCGGTGGAGCAGGTGGATGTGGCCTGGAGGAGGCTGCGGCCCATGGAGAGCCCCCGCAGGAGCAGGCCCTGGGCCGGAGCTGTAGCCCGTGGAGGACCCATTTTGGAACAGTTTGCTCCTGACAGACAGACCCCGTGGTACGGAGCCATGTTGGAGCAGTTCTTGAAGAGTTGCTGCCTGTGGGAAGCCCCCACAGGCTCAGTTCGGGAAGGACGGCATCCCATGGGAGGGACCCCACGGGGAGCAGGGGCAGAGAGTGATCTTGAAGGAGCGAAGGAGACAAAGTGTTAGGGAGTGACCACAGCCCCCATTCCCTGTTCCCCTGTGCCACTTGAGGGGAGGAGGTAGAGAAGGGTGAATGAGGGAAAGGTGCTTTTAGTTTGCTTTTAGTTTCTGACTGTTCTAGTCCAGTAGGCATAGGCAATAAATTATATTAATCTCCTTACTTCCAAATGTTTTGTCCGTGATGGTAATTGGTAAGCTATCTTCCTGTCCTTATCTCAACCCTTGAGACCTTTTACACTGTATTTTCTCCCACTTTTCCTTTGATGAGGAGGAGTAAGAGAGTTGTTGTGGTGGAATTTATCTGCCCAGCAGGGCAAAACCACCACACTTGTTTTAGTGTACCATTGTTCTTAATTTCTTTTTATTACTTTGTTCTATAATTTACATACCTTTATTGAGAGTACCACAAATGTGCTTGTATTTTTTTCTGTATTGCTTTTTGTGTTTGTGTGGGTGTGTTTGTGTGTGTGTGTGAGAGATTTTTTATTTATGTATTTTTGGCAGGGGGCAGGAGGCTGCATGTTTATTTGGGCAGCATGTACATAAATCAAGAAGCAAGAAGCCCAAGGCTCCTTTCATGTGAATGTAAATCAGGAATGTTTTCTAAGAAGCATTTCAACACATACTATGTTGGAGCTTTCCTCTACAAGTATGGACTTTTATCCATCAGTAGGGGAGGCTGGCAACAATCTCCTACTTTAGGTACCATAAATAGGTTAGTGTTATTCTTAAAAAACAAATAACATTGGCAAAATGTATTTATGGCAACTGTGGCTGTATTTAAGGAATGAATTTATCCAGTCCTAAAATACAAATTTCCATATTTCAATGAAATAAATAAATAAATAAATAAATTCTTGAAACTCTATTGCAGATATTTTGGTAAATAGTTTTGTGTCACTTACCTCTGTTCTGAAGGTGCAAGTCCCTTAAATGCTTGTTGATCTACTGTGTGGATTTTTTTTCTTGTACATATAACTGCAAATATAAATTGTTTCAACGGGGAATAGAGGACATAAAAAAACCCTAGTACTTAGTATTTTTGTGATTATTACTTAATGCCCTTCAACAACAAAGCAAAAAATTTGCTTATTAGACATAGTTATCTTGTATTCAAATAGTTAGCTTTTCTATAATCAAATTAATTTGCATTTTAGGAAAAGAAATTCAGATTAGATTCTTCCCACTGATGAAATATAGATGACCTGCAATGAATACTTAATCATATTTACTTAACCATTTGTAAACTCTTTTTCAAAACAAAATGATTTTTTGTACAATACATTAGTAAAAATCATTTCCTGGGGGAACCAAAAAACATGCTTCTAATCTCATTTCAGTTTCTTCTCCACTTTTTGTGTTTATTTGCAAAGACATCATGTGGTGAAAAGTAATGGTAGTTCTAGGAAGAAAAATAATTAATTAACAACTCTATAAAGTTCCTAGCCAACGAATCCAGATGTCAAGGACTAATTCATTGCTGTAACAGTGAGATGACTATGCTTCTAGGAGCACAGTACCTGTAGGAAATAATTTTCTGTGAGTCTTCCAAATTTGATTTGCAACAGAGAGATGTGTTCCTAAATCTCTTGTAGAAGGTCTGCTGCCAGCAGGAGTTAAATGCAACAAATTTTGCATAACTAATGTATCCAGCTGGTTTCCTGACAACCTGCCAGCTCCATCCAGATAGAAACCAAAACTATATGTTCTACCTGAATAAAAATCTCAGTTCAAAATCATCTACAAAAATCATACCTCCCATTTCTTGGGACAGAATTCCTGTTACAGTCATGAAAGATCTATCATCTCCTCTTGTTACCACATTCTTTTTAATTACTTGAAAAATAAAATAATAATATGAAATAACTTTTAAATTTCTATTATAAAGTAACATATTTTACATAGCTGTCAACTGTTGTGGCCTCTGTTAATTGATGGAAAACTTTCTAGCAACGTTTCTGAAATCTCGGAGCCTCCTTGAATCTCTCATTTTTTTCAGGCAAAAGCTGTTCCTGTGGGGTTACTTTTGTGCCAGGATTTATGAGAGCTGCACTATTAACTTTCCACAAGGTTCTTTCCTCTTATTTAGAGCATTAGGAAACAACACATAACAGGAATTCACTTTTGGGGGAGGGAAGAATGAGGCAATCTGTATTCTGATGCTGTCTCTCTGTATGCTTCAGTGGCTGCATGTTTATTTACATCAAAGGGTTTGGCTTTGCTTTCTCACCTGGATTCCCTCCTATTTTTTGCTGAAGTGGGAGTGAGGAGTTCAGCTTGCTGAGAAGTTCCAAACGAGCAACATCTGTTAAGTATTGGTAAACATATTCCTATTAGAATCATTTGTACTTTTTTTTTTTTTTCCTGCTACTTTTTAAATATCAGTAGCAAAAATTGACCCTTTGTTATCACAGGCAGAATGCATAATCAAACAAGCAGATTAAACAAAAAATAAGCATAGTTGTCTTTCACAAACATGAAGATTGATTAGGTGGTCAGAAACGATGGAAAATATGGAATTAATTTGGTGGTCACTTGAATGATAGAAAGACTTCTTCAAATTGAAAGTCTTTTTACAGTGAGTCTCTGATAACAGCCAGGCCCTGGGTTGGTCCAATCACCTCTGTGTACAGTTGGTTCCATAGCTGCATCACCTCAGCTTACACTTTATCCCCAATATTTCATATGATTTATCCTGCTTATGAATAGGAATGAAATATTACTATTTTTTTTCCAAGTTATTTTGTTTTATATTCCTATATATATATATATTTAAAGTAACTCTTTTTCCAACTTTTTAATCAAGTTAACAATTAATTGAAGTCCAAGAACTACACTAGATTGGTCTGTGAATTTCAGCTATATCTGAAGATGTGATGGCCAACATGAACTTGTCTAGAATGAATCTTGGTGAGTGATCAGATTAACAGACCTTGTGGAAAGGGAAAAAACAAAAGGACTACATATTAAAGTTTTATTACAGCTTTTGACACAATCTTGAGAAAACTGTCATATGCGGTCATAGGAAATACAGCCTAGAGTATAACAGATTTAGTTCCCTGTCAGTGATAGTTGCTTCAGTGTTTCCTACTGTCATGCTAGACCAAATGCAGATGATCTTCAGGTTCTTTTTTGACCTCCAGAACCTGTGAGCCACCTGCATGAATTCCTCCTCTCAAGGTGAAAGCAACTACTACAGCCCCATGCTTCCTAGAATGTTGTGCAAAAGCAGAGGAAGGAGATCAAAAGTTGTTTTTTTTTGTGCCATGCAAACACTTTCAGTTATATGACAGCCATCTATGTAATGTAGACTGATCATCAAAGTACCTTGAAAGTATCAAGGAGATAAAAATCTAACAGTTCTAATTTTTCTGTGATGTACTGTGCATAAGACTCCAACAAGAGGGACAGCAGGAGCTCTTTCTCCCTTCCTCTCTCCCTGAGTTGCACATGGTCTTCAAGGAGGAGCCACACCTTCAGCACCACCCTCCCTTCGCACAGCAATGCAAAAGCAACTTGCAGACAAACTCAAGAACAGACAGAGATCACTCAGTTTTGTTTGCTGGTCATTTCCTCCAGGGAAACAGTGGGTGACCTGTGCTGTAGAAAAGAGTACTGTAAGATGAATTGCCAAACTGAGTTGTAAGCCATTGGTGATCATCAACAGCAGGATGCGCTGAGAAATTATATATAAACTGCTCCTCATCCAATGCTTCCACTGCTCTTACTAATGATGTGAATACACTGTTTAATTTGCAAAATAGGAGAGAATGTAGTGTTGGATTTCAAATCAATATTGACAAATTTCAGAAATTGCCCAGAATAGAAAGATACAATCGGGTGAGGATGGTTACTTAGTAGCATGCATATATTACCAAATGCAGAAGTACTGTGGGGAGAAAAAGCTGCAAGATACCTAAAAGGAATCTAAAGTTATACTGGATCTCAAGCTAGATATAAACTAAAGTGAAGGTGCTGTGAAAAAATGTGTGAGAACACCACATCTGAGACATGAGGAAATCTTTCCTCTCTACTCTGCATGACCGAGGCCTAATTAGGGTACTATGTAAAGATACTGTAAAAAGTCCAGAGAAGAACATCAAAGGGGACTGGAGGCCTAGAAACACATCTGAAAAATTAAAGAGTTTATAATCCATGAGAAAAAAAAAAAAAAAAGAGGAAAAAAGAAAAAGGAAAAAAAAAAAAAAAAGAGATGATACTAACCTTCAAGATGTAAAAATGACAGAAAAGTAAAAAAAAAAAAAAAGCAAAAATAATTTGTTATTCCTGGTTCTTGTAGATAGAACAACAACAACAACAAACAGTAGTCTTAAAAATGCTAGAATAGATTATCTAGAGTTAAATAACATGCCATCTCTAGATGATCAAAAAAAATCTTCTGTGAACTATGGTTTTGATGTGGGTGGCTTCTCTCACGTTGCCCTTGCTTTCTCTTTGGTAGCCCTGCTTCTGCTCAGAATTAAACTTTCAAAACAGTGAATTAAATTCAGACCAATATATGTCCTTTGTGACTCCCCTCCGTCCTAAAAAGTCCCTTCATGTTTGCATGATGCCAAGTTCATCATGCACGTGTACCTTCTTATAATTAAAAATGAGTTTCTACTGCCTAATGATCTGTGCATGCATAATGCCACTCATCAGTGAAGATTTGAATAGATACCACCAAGAGAAGGACAGGCAGCTCAGGTTCATCTGTGACCTCTGTATGGGACATTGCCTGGGACAACTAGACACAGCAATTCTCGCTACCCTGCCACCACAGACCAAAGAAGGCATCCAAGCCCAGATGCAACCTGTGTATATATGCTGTATATATATATCTATATTACATATAGATATATGCATATCTGTTCATCTATATTCATTGTATTATCTCATTTACATACTGGTAGCTTGCCTGCTAATGAAGCAACAAGACCAGACCAATAGGCATGACTGCCATTCTAGAAGGCCTGGTTAATTATCAGTGGCTCAAAGAACAGTGTAAAACATGGCATCAATATGTTCTGACATTTTGGATTCTTATGTTAACCATGCACCAGCTCTAAGTTCACACTCTGGTGTCCACCTTTAGACTTGGATGATTACATAGCCCCTGATGTATCAAAGGCATATCCCAACATGGAAAAACATGACCCAAACCAGGCTTTTAACTGGTACTGAGCATCAACAGGGCAGCTGTGATGAGCTTCAGTCAGGTAATCATGAAGCAACACCCCTACACTCCCTATGGCCTAAATCTAGCTCAAAAGTACTCTACTTGTGCAGTCAACTAGAGAGCAGCCCAGCAGAAAGCTCCAGCTTCCTATGAGCTTTAGGTGATGGTTCCAGCTCTTCCAAGGAAATGACGATTATCATATAACTTGGAGACAAATTTGAAGTAACTATTGATCCATCCAAACTCTTACCTTAGAGAAAACAGTCCAATTGTGATATATACTAAATATTCTAATGATTTGGATGAACAACACTATAGCACACAAAAAGGCAGATTATACAGAATTAAAAAGCTAGAACACAAGGTTCCAGAGTTATTTGTTGCAAGTTGTACAAAGCTGTGGTGACAGCTGTAAGAAGTTAAAATCTGATATGTAATAGCTATGTCCCACCAGCAAACTGTTCAGTGTGGTTATTAACATTTGAATGAATGAAGCCAATTTCTAACCCTTCTGATGGAGATGAAGTGCATCAATTGAACAAGATTAGACAGGGAGAAAGTGACAACATTAATGTTATTTTTTGAATTTATAGCACTATATGTAGTCACTGCTTGGTGGGCAGTTTTGAGTTTTCTCAAAGCCCTGAAAAGAAAAAAAAAAAAAATAACAATAAGCTTTCTGTGTAACCAATGCTATGACAGGAAAATATAGAATTTGTTCTACCTTCCAAGCTGTACTGCAGATCAATCCAAATCCAAAAATTTAAATAACTTTATGAATTACAGAAACATCCAAGTGTCTTCATGCTACACTCTTCCTCTGTCTTCCAGACACTATGTAACAGAATATTTGCATGTTCTTCGCTGTACTAAACCAAAAGGGACATAATTTTACGTGCACTAAACAGGTGTGTTTGTATACTACCAGGAGCAAGCAGAGATGAGGGAAGTATAACAAATTCAAATCACAGTGAAACAGCTGAAATAAATTGTGGCTGCATTGCTGAGTATATGTGAATGTGTGTCAGGATATAACTGGTTGGGAAAACTTTTCCCTTCTCAGTGCTGCGATGGTAAAACAGGTAAATGAGTAATCTAGTAAACTGCGTTCACAACGCACATTTTCTTTACCCACAACATTTTATTCCGTAAATACATTTGTTTGTGGACTGCTTTTACAGATGAATTCCAACTGACATCTTGACTTTGACAAAGGGCTGGACCAAGGACAAACTTCACTCCAAATCAACAGTTCACCACAGACAGCCACCAACTAAGTCAAGTTTTCCAATGAGTTGATTACCCATCAGTCAGTTGTTTCATTTAAACTGTATATCCATAGCTTGCTTGTGAGAACGTCAGGTGAAAATGTGTGAAAGATTTTACTGCTTATTAAATTACTGATTACTGAATTATATAAATTATTATATTAAACTGTCACCTGTTACATCTGCCCTAGCCAGAAGTGCTGATAATATGTCACAAGAAATATGTTAGCTGAACATTACCAGTACTAGAAAAATCTGTTCTTAACCTCCAGGTACTTATAGATCAACTGTTAAAGTATTTGCTTCAGGAAATCTGCTTCCTGAAATGTTGAGATTAGTTCAATTAGTACTTGGCTGTGAGAGTTCTCTTTTTTTCTCTGAAGTACGCGTGCTGTATAAACACTTTATATCTTTCAAATTTTCCACTATTTCATAGTTGTGGTTAATTATTCTGCATGATATTGTGGCTTACATTCTTGAAAATAGATTTTATAGGGTCCCTGTTCAGTAAAACACCATCAAATTTATCTGTTATTTTTTGGTTAGGTGGGTGGGTGGTTTGGTTTAT